>OZ012708.1:51104324-51704324 GCA_963942595.1 Cylloceria caligata
AAAGGGTTCCCTCGAGAAGACCTCTTCTTGCTTCCGTCGTTCGGGGATCCGTCAGTTCATAGATCGTAGATAGTTCGTCGCGCCCAGGGGCATAATTCCTTAGACCGTTCTCTGGTTTAGCCTTCGGTGAGAACGGTTTCATTGTATTATTTACGTAACGTATTCGTATCTCGAATCCTAACCCTTTCCCTTTTTCTCTTTTCGTCTTCTTCCGCTGTTCGTAAATCCGCTTTACAGTGGGAAATTTTTCTCACGATCAATTCGTTTTTATGTAAAATCGGCAATTCGGAGCTGGTGAGAAACGTGGCAAAGAGAAGAAGAGATCGTGGTGGAATTACCTTGTGATATCTATACGGGGTAACAACTGAACCTCTATCGATTGATAGTATAAAAGAACCGATCACCAGAGCTTCCGGTAGCGAGTGAAAGTGCCCTAACACAGATTACCGGGAGATCAGTCTCCGGTGATTGTTAACGATCTCGACGCGCAACACATCCGCAACACATCGTGCTATAAGCGCCGATAAAAATGAAATACTCCGATCGATCCGAAATACAGTGCTCCGTTCCCTTTTTCCCCTTATGGCATGCTCAAGGGACTACTCGGAACAATCCTTACATGTGCGCTGTTCGTAGTCGTGGATGATACACTCTGTTATCTATCTTTATATTTCTCTTTAGTGAATCGGCAGAACTAGTGCTCCATTTTTCGGATTCGACGAGATTCTCGTGCGGAATCTCAGATCGGTCTGGGATTCCTATCTCGCTATACCGCGGCCCTTCCTCTGCTTCCCATGGGGTGTACGAGCTTCGTTTTTCTCATTCCCCTTGATCTCTAGGCTTCTGAACAACTACGCAACCGATGCAGACTCGCGGCCACCGCATCCCTATTAGATCTCTCTTTATTCCCCAAGCGATTGTTGCGAACCTCTTCAAGCCGCTTTTCGCTTGCAGACTACCGGTTATGCTGTGCTATAACATCCTATCTATAGGTATAGAATAAGAACCCGAAGTCCCGCGCATAACCCGGCGAATACTTTCGAGATAAGGAATGGCGATCAGCCAACCTTACTCTAAATCCTCTTACGGCATGCACCTTGCGAGTTAGGAGCAGAAACGACTCTTCTCATGTACGAGAGTATCGATTTTATCGCATGGCCTTAAAATCTCTCAGTCATCGATTCTAATTCGCCGACGTGCAAGAATAATTTTACGAGCTCAGATACCGATTTTTTCACTCCCTATTATAAGTAATAGAGAAAACGCTCTGAGAATTTGTAATTATTCACAGTTAAAACTAAGTATAACATAATATTAATGCAGATAATTCAAAAGATTCAACATCAAAACATCTTCAGATACTTCTGTTAAGATATCTACGACTGTCGTATTTCGGCTAGAATTACCCAGCGGAGAATCGTATTTTACCTTATCCATTTCATTGCCCTACCTATACATGAGTCACGTACGCAAGAAGATACCTGCATACAATAGTAGCACCAGGGGTGTCATCTCTCTCACGGGTTTAATCCCTCTTCCTACACGATATTTGTACATTTCAAAGCTACGTATCCAGCAAAAAGAACCGACACCGTACCAGCAGAAAATTTCTAAAAATCGATCGATCACCCAGGGATATTCGTATTTTCGTTGCCAAAAAATGATCTTTCATCCGATCAACGAAGACGATTCTAACGATGAGTTACCTAAGCCTCGTTACAGTTCGTGGTTGTTGTTACAAAAATGATGTCACTGTTGCTAGTGACTACTTTGTTAGATTACCGCAGCATGCTTCTACCGCAGTAGAATCGGCTAGTGGAAAATGTACACACGGAAAATGTAGTTTTCCCAATGACCGGGAAGGCTGTTGGATCGTAGTCTAGTCCGGCGAATGAACTTGTCTGTACAACATTACCAATGGAAACCATATCCACACCGCCTTGCTCACGCTGTCGGTCTCTTGCGTTTTGTACGATAGAAGACAGCGTCGTACTACGTCAACCCACTGAACTTTTAATCGTTAAACCATTTTTTTCGAAGATACCATCGTCGGAGCACAATCATTAATATATCATTCTGCTTCTCGGGCTTTCCCAAAAGTATGTGGAAAACAAATAAACGTGTCGACGGTACCTTACATGATTATAACGATAATTGATGGATTTATTGATGTTTCGATACTGCGATCTCGATGGATGAAGAAATGGATAAGAAAAGGTAAAATCTCGTTGAAAACTTTATAACAAAAATCTTTAATCTACCACGCGGAGGTGGATAAGTATCGAAGGAAACGATGAAGATTTTTCTCGTAATTGGCTACGCGCTGCTCGTGCATCAAGAACTTTGTTGTTATCCCCTCTAGCTGCACCCTATCATCTTATTCAATCGTCGGAACAAGTTGCGGGTGCTATTGGAATGAGCCAGGGACAATAAGAAGACGCGGCTCTAAAAGAGAGAAACAATCTGGTTCCAAGTACGTACGCTATACCAGCATCAACCACTCAATGATAAGTTTCGAGGACTCCCGGTGAGTGGGAGCCGAGGAGACTCGGTCGACCGGCGGGACTTGACGTCTTTTTCAGTTGCGGGAAGACGATGTCGTCGTTGTCGTCGTCGTCGTCCCCTCGTACGCTGGACGAACTAGTCGTGGTACAGCACCAAAGTTAGCGGAGGAGTGGCGAGTTTCCAAATAGTTTCCTCTCAGCTTCCACAGTGCCCTCTTTGGCCATTGCTCAGTGTACGAGTATAGCCAGAACCGAAAGATATAATTGAGCCAGAGTCGAGGCGGAGAGTAACGCCGAATATCAGACTCGCAGGCCGCGGACCATACCGGATGAAACTGGGTAGCGGATTGAAGATATATTTTCAAGGAGATGATGAACATTCTCTCGTTATGCCGCTACAGATATCACTGCTGCAGCAACAGCTTTCTCTCACTCTCGTTAAGCTAAATCAGGTGACAGCTGAGTCAATAAGGCCCATATGCGAGAATATAATTGACCATGCCAGCTTTCATGCGGATTATCGTTATCAACCCCGAAACGAGGTCTGGAAATTTAAACACACTTATCCTGCAAAGATGATCGTCGCTACTAGAATAGAGTGAAATACGAGCAGAGGGCATAAAGACTGAGATGGGCACCTCTTGACAGTTCAATCTTGTCATGGTATGTTTATCTTTCTTACAATTTATTTACAAAATTGACCGCGTGGTGCTGTAATCACATTCTTTTAAATTTTCAAACAATAACTTAAGACACTCTCTTGTTTTTACTGAATTTGGTGAGACATTCGTAATGTAAGCTTAGGTGAAATTTCATTCCCAGATTTCGTACCCGAATCCCTCTCGGGGTATCATTTTAGCGTATGAAACAAATTCATCGCTGTGCAGTGAGCCACCAGGTCCCACTGGTCGTAATTCATCTCATTGCACATTTTCTATATCAGGTCATCCGCAGTCTCTCTTCCTCTTGCACGTATTATTCTGTCCACAGACCACGATGAGTACCGCAACGTCTAACTGTGCGAGAATTTATCCTTATACCATGCTTTCCATGCCACTTTCAAGAATACGACATTTCATTACGCAACTCGCCTTGGAGACAAAAGAAGTCAAGAGTCTGCTTCTTTAAGCTGGATATAGAACAGCCAGTTTATCCTCTCGTATATTGCAGTCTTCTCATTTGTAATCTTTAAGATTAAAATAGTCACTCATTGTAATGTTTATATTAAACGTCAGATTATTTTTTATATGTATTATAAAAGAAAAAAAAAAAATTTCTGTTCCTTGGCCAAATTACTGTCCCGAGAAGGAAAAGGGAGCGGAGAAGTTGCAGGGTTTTGGCATGATGTTAGCATGTTACACAGTCGGACGTGAATGTTTCTCTCCCTGGAGGGTCCAGCGTGTACAGCGGGCAAAGGCCTGGCGCGTGAAAACTTCCTCACTAAATAAAAACTAAAAATTGTCGGGAAAATAAGTTTTGCGATGGGTGTGACACGACACACAGTCTGTCTCTGCTGCTGCTAGGAAAAGTGGCTTGACAGGGCTGCATACGCTGGATAGCATCGAGGTTGAAACACGTTCTTCTATATGTGCACACTACTGCTCCGCTGCTCATTAAAATTAATGTCTCGCATGACATTATATGGCTGAGCACGTGATTGTAACGCAGTCATGCTACGTCGAAATCTCTCTCTCTCTCTATATATATATATACTGCAGATACTATTATTGTATGTACGCGAAGTTAATAAGAATGAAAACCTATTGACATGCATCGCATGCTCAGATTTTGTTAATCCGATTACGTAGCAATCACCTTATGAATAGTTAACATAACTGAGTAGTAGGAACTCTTTTTCCCGTTTGTTTAAAATTGTTTATAGGAAAATATCAGCTTGAAATATAAAAACAATAAATGATAAGATAGACAAAAGTAATACTTGAATTTTTTTCTATATCAAAGTATGAAAAATACTACTCGAAACGTCAGAGGAAATTTTGAATCGTTATTACATCATTTGTCATTTGTAAAACAAAAAGTACAATAATATAATAAGCCTCGAAAAGATGTACCTGTACGTACAAGGAAATGCATCGATCCTGCGTTTACTCGTTATTGCGTCAGATCGAAAAGGCAACGATGGGTAAGCCGTCGCCGCAGAAGCATAAGACGACGAAGAAGAAGAAGAAGAAGAAGAAGGATGGACGCGTGTGAAAATTGTCCGTGCAGTACGCTCGAGAGCGCGAATTTTCCATGCGATGCCCGGAACGTACGCTTGCCACGGTTTTCCTGTTCATGCAAATATTGGCAATAAATCGTATCCAACCGTGAATTCGTTACTTCCGGTCGGACGCTTTACAGCAAACTGGAGCGCAGGACCCAGCAGGGAACGCAGGGCGCAGACACAGTGCTACTCCCTATCACAAGGAGAAAAAGAGAACAAGAATGCGAGGGATTCCTCGTACTCCAACGCCATCTCTCCCTTCCACACTCAAACATAAAGGGGAACATACAATACATGTGTACAGAATGTCTACCCGTAGTTGTGTTAGAATCGAGAGGACTCGAAAGCTGTTGAAAGCATCTAGGGAACGTATTTTATGGCGGCGCGGCAGTGTCTGTTTCCTCTTTGGCGCGTTGCGAACTTCCACTTTTTACACGAGCTGCGGGGGTAGGCGTTGAAACGCGAGAGAGGCTGAGAAGTGTGGCGCTGAAGAAGGCGGTAACGTTGTGTCTGATCTGATATCGATGCCTCGATCACGTCACCCGAATCTATGTCCGCCATCCGCGTTCCTGCTTCGTCGCGTATTTGGCACCGAATTTAACAGTGCACTCCCGTGGATACAGCTTATTGGCCAAGTTTCAATTACTCTCCATAGCTGACTCGAGCAAACTTTATTAATCGCACGAGCATGACTTTTAATCAAGGGAACAAGATTATTCTCCTTTAGATTCTGCGCTATCCAAACGTTGAAGGAACAGCTCAAAGGTTAATCTTTATCGTGGTATAGTCAGCTTCAGGTTCAGCTTCCGCTTTTGCTGGACATATAAATGCGGATAAGAAAGAGAAAATCTTCACCGATCGAAGTTTCCGCTTCGTTTACTTATAGTCGTCATAGTCCGTAACCTACGAGGTTCAAGCGCTCGGCGTAAAGCGTACGGAAGAAAAAGTTTATCTTGCGGATGTACCGTGTCCTCTCAGAGATTTTCGTAAAATCATGCAATTTCCGGTATTATGCTCAAGACGTTCCCGACTTGATTTACAACAGGATATTAATCCTCAGCCAGAAAACTACGCATTACAAGTCAATACTACATGCACCGCAGCTTACACGACTCTGTAGAAGTGCTCGTGTGGTTAGTTCAGACAACATCGTCGCATCTGTTATTTAAATCAATATAGACTTCTCCCGAGTCGTTGTAATAAATCTCATGATAAGTTTGATACAAGACTCATACGTTCTCTGTCAAACGTATAACGCTGTACGGTTCAAAGGTTAACCGAATTACAATAAGAACACACTCGGTGGAAAATTAAATGCAGTTTAAACGCAATTGAAATTCCGGTACGCGCACAACGTGTTTCTTATCGTATTCCCTCATAGACTACTGAATATTAAGATACCAAGGTAAGATGAGCCCAACCACTTTGCCCTAGTACCTCGACTTTCAAGTAGTACAACAATTCATGAACTTGCAAAAGTTAATCTTGGAAATTGCAGTGATTAAAATCTCCCGAGTCTAAGAAGGTTGAATCCTCACATCGATATCTGCGTAAACTTTGTACTCGAGGCACGTGGAGTCTGTACTCGTATATCTAGTATGAGACATGCGACAAACACAGTGACCTCGAAAATTAAAGAAATAATAAACAACACGACGAGAGTTTTGTTGAGAATTTAATTCCTGAGTTTGGTTTAGTTTAATTGAAAATTTTTGTTTAGAATTTAGTTCATCGCGCCTCCTCGGTAACTCAAAAAAAAAAGTTACGGTATATAGAGCTGCTCGTTGCGATGAACTGCTGTGAATATCAATTGCAAGAGTAACGCTATACAGAGGAATATACGTTTCGTTTAACTTTGAAAAAGGAAGCAATAAATCGAACAATTAAAAACAGGGCTCTCTAAAATGTCATTACAACAAGCCTTTTCAGTTTCTTTTCGTCTTCGACTCCTAGTTTCGAGGTTAAATAAACTCCCTAATTTGCTTTTGACAAAAAAAAACGGCTTAAATCATGTATAATACCTTATTTACTTCATGGTCCAACTTGTCGGGCAGTGAAGATATCAATATTGAAAGGAAGTTTTAAAGACAGCTGATATCTAACACTTTCGAATAATTATTTTTCACTAATCTCTGTGTCTCATTTACAGTAATCGTTATATCCGTCAATTGTCTTTTTATTTACCCCGGTGGGAAGATGTTGTTTCTGATGGTACAAAGCTTCAAAGTGCATTAACAGCTAACCGGGAGATGCATATTTCTACTTTGTGACGGAGTGTTTATATACTGGGCAATCTGCACAAATATTCCCGGCAAGTTGCACGAGGTTTATTCCAGCGTAGTCTTCTGAAGTATCGGAGTGAAGGCATTGTACCCTCGTCATTGTATGCAGTTACGTAGGTACGACGCGAAGCCTTGCATCCTCGCCCTTCTCGTAGTCCTGGAGATCCTGAGGCTGGAAGGAAGCCTCTCAAGCTTCAGCTCGTAAATACAGAGCGTCGCTGTCTGTAGTACAGCTCGTGTATACGCGAATTGATAAACGATGTTTATATCAGTGATGGCAAGTTACAGCAGGGACGATCCGTTTAACGATGGAAAAACTTGAGGGGATGAGAGAAAAAATAACGAGAAAAACGAAGCGATGAAAAGCATAGCAAAGAAAAAAAGAAAGGTTATTTTTGTACGCCGGTGGAGCGGTATCAACAGCGAGGAGTATGGAAAGACCTCGGATTCTCTTCGCAATACTTTTATTGAGCAATCGGACCACAGGTTTAATGCTAACATTAAAGTACTATCTCCTTAATTGCAACGAGGACGATGGACGAAGTGAAGCGCGACATGCAATTTCTTTGGTAGAGTATTAAAATTGACGCGGTACGCGATGTATACTAAATGGTTGTAGAGAGAAAAAGAAAGAGAGAAGAGAGAGAGAGAGAGAGAGAGAGAGAGAGAGAGAGAGAGAGAGAGAGAGAGAGAGAGAGAGAGAGAGAGAGAGAGAGAGAGAGAGAACCGTGAAGGTACTACGACATCGAAGAGGACACCACGTATGTCGTCCATGCACTAATTTCGACAATGATTCAGTTGGATCCTGTCTAGAATTCCTGACTCATAGGATCCAGCTGGGCATTAAATCGAATTTCAGGTATAAAGCGTAACGGTTGTCAATTAAAACCTGGTCGGAACGTGCAACTGAATTTTGGTCGAAATCATTTTGGGATCTGGAAACTCTAATGTATCGAGGGAGATGACGCATTCATCGACCATTGTACCAGTAATCACCAGTGTTTACTTTGACAAAAGTTAAATACATTTTTACGAATGTATGTCACTTTATTAAATATTTTTTATATAGACTACATTAACAAATAACAAAAAGAAAGAACAGGATTTTTCTCAGAGTCTTTGCGGCTGATGAAGAATATCCCAATATTTTAAGCTGGAAATAGTCCGAATAACATTTTTTATGATAACGAGATAAATATTGTAATATTCGACAAGTGCCACGGTTAACTAACAATTTATTTTTGTAAAAAGGATGATAAATATTTTGTAAAATTAATATGCAAACTTCTTTCTCTTTCTCGTATCATTAACAATTATTTTTGAATTTTTACAATTTTCTTTGTAAATCTAGAATTTACAAACGTATTTGTAAAATGAAAAAAAAAAAATGGTAGACTCTTGCTGGCAAAAAGTTTTTGACAAAAGTTATTTTTTCGTATTTAGTATACAAATGCTGGAAAGGTCTTCCCTTTCCTTTCGATCCTAGAACCATTTGAATTCCAAGCAGAGTATTCCTCCTACGGTATCCCTAACAAAATCCTGATCATCGGAATACTGTTGATCGTTGAAAAATATTATCTAGGATCCATTCGGATCCCAAGTAGGACATCCCTCTTAGGATATTCCTAACAACTCCCGACCAATGAAAAACGGTTAACCGATGCGGTGAGTGAACACGATTCGGGATCCATTCGGATTCTAAATAGGATATAACACATTTATGGAGAGCCGAGCAAATCTCAACCTGGAGCTGGTCGGAAACTTGGATTTCCCAATAAATTTCTGTATAGGCGAGAATACCGTTTAACTGTTAAAACCTATTTTCCACCGTCTTCTCTGTGGCACTCGTACAGCTACTGAATCCACTACCGATCAGGACCACCCTCGTGATTCACCCTGCAAGGTGAACAAAATAAAACTGGAGTCGTAAAGTGAATTTTAATGTCTCGCGCGTGCTATAATATGGATAGGATGTCGCACGCTCGTATTATACTTCTGTGCCAGTGTATAAACGAGCAGGAATGTAAATGGGTAACCATGCTCGCTCTCTAGACTCAACGAATAGCCATTAAATTGGAAATGCAATTCATTTCACCGCCTACACTCGTCTAATTCGAATTTTCTACAGTTTAGATCTTTTATTCGTGAAACAGAGACAACTTTTGTATGTTTGATAAAAGTAATTTGGCCGATTATCTGTTATATTATTTACTCGTGGATCCGAGCACTATATTGTGTATTTGCAGTACATAATGCGTTAAATTTGCACATATACATCTCGTATCCAGTTTTCAAATCAACATGAAAGTATTTTAAAAAATGGTTCAACGATATGATTCAAGCAGTTCGGTGATAGTTCTCTGATGGGAAGCGTCTGATGTGTTGATTTAATGTTTCTCCGGCTGCACTGGCATCGGAAAAAAATTCCATTACCCTTTGGAAAGTTTAGGATAACGAATAAATTCCTATCTCGAATATTCAGTTAAATTCCCGTACGTTCCTATGCTTTACTCGCTTTAATTCAGCAAAGATATGCACAGCCTTGGCAACAGCGACGGAGAAAAGCATTTGCGTTATTTTGGAGTTCAGTATCACCCGCTGTACCGTTTAGTACGCTTCGGTAAAGGAGCGGCAATATAGAGACGGAATCTCAAAGAGCTTCTCATTGAATTACGTAGACTTTGCGTGTCTTGATTTATTCGAGTTTCGAGTCGAGAACCGACGAGTGAGAATTGTGTCTCGAGTGGACAAGTTGAGAATTGGTTCGCCATTTCGAGAATAAAAATTTTAAAGCCCATCACAGCTATATGAGAAAAGGAATAACGGAGTTTCGCTGTCTGTAATGATATCATATATCATCCGGATGCAATTGGTCCGTAAGAATACCGGAAATTTCATTTAATAAATCTATTTCGTCTGGATACTCCGTGACAAGTGCGTTGAAAAAGTGGATGCAAAGAAAGTAAAAGTGCACAGGTTAAAAAAAAAGCGTAGCATTCAGGTCAGAAGCGTCGAAGAGAGTATTCGAGTGTGTTAATAAGAGAGTGCTAATTAGAGAGCTGCCACTGTTAAGTGACGCGAAGCCTTTCGCAAGGTATCGCCTCATAATCTTGGTTGGGTGAAAGAGCATCGGTCTCCCTTGAGATTTTCCGTCGGCTACCGTGGCAGCTCGGTACTTCCGTGTTTCCTGACTCGAAGGGGCTAGAGATACGAGTGCGAGAGTCGCGTGTACTTTTCCAAACAAACTGCAAGACTGATTACAAACACTGAGCGGCTCGACGCGCAACCCAACGTCTAGCGAAGCAAGCAGGGAGGAATCTACCACCCTCGAATCTCGCCGCTCCTTTGCGCCTTGAGGTAAACACCGCGTCTCTTCTCTGATACGCTGTTGCATGCGCTCCCCAACTAGCGAACGTGCTTTTGGATCGTACCTTTAAGAACAAGTCGGGCAAAGTCGCGGGGGTCCGCTGCAGGTCTATGTGTAACGGGAGAAGAGTTTCAAGGAGAACCCATCATAGTCTTTCTCACCGGCCCCGAGAACGGAACACGCGTCTCCTCACTGACGCAACCCTCCGCATCCCTATCCTTCGCGTTACATCTTCTTAAGCGAAGCAGCGTGCCAAGAGGAAAGTGCATCTCCTTCCATCACCGTTGACAGATAGTATTCAAACTTTGCGTTTGTAACAAGCTCAGAGTTTCGGTCTGCGTAACTTGCACGGAAAATCCTATGTTTAAAATTTGTCAACTCAACGCTGACGAAAGATTCAGGGAACGAAACACATGAACAACGCTCGTGTACAACGGAGACAATGAAAACTGCCAAAAAAACAAAGGTAAAAAGTAAAAAATAACTATACTCTCCTCTTAACATTTTCAAAAGTTATTTTATGTTTTCTTTTTTTAGGCCCAGTGTGACGGATGATAGGGTAAATCTACAACAACAAAAATATCAACGTGATGCACAGTGATCTTAGCAGTTCGTGAACTTGAAACTCACTGACCATTCATAGTTAAACCGATGTTCTCCTTTATCAATTTGTATTTAATCAGCGATTTTGTACTCTTCGTATCAATTGGGTGGATCGTCATAGCGCAAGCATTTGTTGTATGATTGAAAGTTTGACCGAGTGCTTCTTTATCTCCCGAAACGGCATTCTAATTACCCCTTTGGGTTATGATAATTCTGAAATTACGTGAAAGATTTCCGTATCACCCTCCTGGAAATTACTTTTACGACTATGTCTATTTATTCCTCTGCACAGTTTCCAGCTCAGTTCTTACGAGTTTAACGGTAAATCGAAAAGCGTTAACTCTTTCTCAAACCGTGCTCCCCAATGCCAGTGTAATTTTGTCGTCGCTGAACCGTGAAAATAATATGCGATGAAATATTCGGGTAAGACGATCATCGTCATTATGGATATCAGGGAAGCGTGGTCATATCTACGGTCGAGATGAAGTCCGGAACGGCGTAGGTCGATGAGGGAGTTCATAATAGACGACCGTCATACGGCAAGATACTTGGAAACGTTTATGCGACCCACCCGTGACCGTTTTAAAAGAAATCAAAGAACCGATTCGTCGACTACCCGTTACAAGGAGGTTCCGTTGCTACGGTCCGTTCGAAGGAATACCGAAACATACCCTGCAAATAAATGTTATAAAAGAAGTTTTCCTCGATACATTTAATGCACGTAACCTATTATACGTTGTCACGAGGGTTGCTTTATCTAGGCCGCTTTGCTTTTTAAAGTTACCATAAAGATTTTTTATTTACATTAACTACCAATTTCACCGAAGTGTCCAGACCGTTGCGTCCTCGTGAGGGTGAGAGCTGCTCGAATAGCAGCAAAGCTTCAACGGCCGGAGTAGAGGTTGGACACTTGAATGGAGGTGGAAGGTACAGAGCTGCGGGGCGGCTTTGCAATGCGACGAAGGCGCAACGAGGTCGACGACGTCGGCGGTTTCAAGGTATGAACCGCCACCCTGGTACTTAATACAAAGGACGCATAAATCAGCGTGCTGACGGGCCCAAGATTAAGCGCGTGGTCGCATTTATACGAGCGAAAGAGCTGCGGTAGACACGGCTAATCCGCGTGTGTCATCAGTCCCACTGGAACCCCCGACCTTTCCCACAAATAATTAGATTTATGAGAGTGGTGTAGGATTATTCGTCGTGATGCACAGACTTTTATTACATTAGTACAGTGACACGAGGAGAGGAGCACCGAAGCAAAGGCTGTATCCACGTGGATGGATAAATGAAGTAAGACGCCTGTATCGCGAGACTTGCACCGGATTCGACTCGTTTTATCTCCCTCTCTCGTGCAATCTTTCGTGTGGTCGTGTGCCCGTTGGCTGCTCGACGTTTTACGACGAGCCAGAAGCTGCGGAAGTAGAAGCAGAGAGAAACAGGAGGAAGACATGACAGAATAGCTAGCTAGGCCCATAAGGACAGAGAGGATGCGGCGAACAGCGATCTCTCACCACTGCACCTGGGCGAGGTGGGTCGAAGCACCGACATCATTGCGCACCTTTTTCCCCGTGCCCAAGTTTCCGTTTTACGGATCCACTCCGTAAAATTGAAGCCTGCGTGATGTCACGATCAATTCCGAGTGTTTGGTGAGTGCAAACCGCTCAAGAGCTACGAAGATATTTTTTTCTCAGATAAGAAGCTTGGAAAGGCAAAGGCTCAAAACAAAACCAAGCTGAGTCGTAAATTAACCGTAGTGCGTATAAGTCAGTCGAAAAACTTGATAAAATTCGGGAGAAAACTCACAGTCCCCGAATACTCTGTTACAATTTCAATGAAAAATCTGTGAATAGCTCCTCAGCGTTCTCCGGCATATCTCAAATTGAATCATTATTTGCACGTAGCTCATTCGGCATTCGCCTTATCGTGTACACCCACCAATCGTGCTTTTCCACACGATTACTACATTAGCCAGGCTATAAAGCTTCAACGCAAAGAAAGCGCTCCTGACACTCGGGGAATCGAAGCTAAGGGAAGAGTGAAATCTGGCGCTCGGGTAGCGTTCGCGGAACGACCGTCGATCGCTTGCTCCTTCTTTTATTCGGAAACACCCTGAATGTGGCACATCGATATGCCTTCGAATACTCGTTCGGCGCAGTCAACCGCGAAAAGAAGAGTTCACTGATGGGTAAGTACATTAAAATTGAAACTTCGTCGAAGAGCCTCGCTTTCCAAAACGGTGCGAAGAATATCTCTCATCTCGTTGAAAACTTTTTTAAAGAAGATTTCGAAAGGAGTGTCGAATGAAGATTCGAAAAATACGTACTACAATCCTCGTGTCTTTGGTCGACTGCATTCACATAAAAATAATAATAAGCCTGTTGAGTAGAACCTGCTCTGTTACTTCCTCGTACTCACTCACTGACTTACACATTATTTTGTTACTTTTCGCAAAGCTTTCTCCACGTGGAAGTACGTTAATCAATTATGGCGTCTTGTAACGCCAGCTTTGTGACAGGTGAAAAATAATGAGAAAGCAATGTGCAAGGTTCTACTGTGCAGGCTCATGTGCTGCGTACATCAGTTTTTCGTCACAAAATATGTAATAGCCATAACAATCATTAGGTCTGCAATCTAATTGTCACGAGGAAGGAGCCAGCGTCGAGTCAGCGGAGTTACCGAACAGGTATTTTGTTAATAAATTCAAAACCCCGTGAAATATCGACGCGTGACTCCACGCATTTTACTATAAATTAGGACAAACAATGAGAATCGAGCCATTTACATGGGTGAAAAATTTCAAATCGATAGCTCTAGACATTTTCAAGTTACAGAGGTTTAAATTATTCGGGTCTGATACACAAACGCACTCACCCAAATATTTTTTTTCTTAACAAGATTTTCGGATGTTTTAAACAACGTTTACACGAAAATCTCGAGAAAAAAACGATTGTTCACAAAATCAAAGCTTTTTTTTATACGAGAAAACAAAATTGTTGTCACTATAGTTATAGTAATTTCGTGTTTTCGGACATTTCCTTCGAGCTTTCGGTTGAAAATATGTCAGTTCTCTACTCCAGGGGATTAAACACAATGAAGGTTGGTGCTTCAAAGAGCTTTGTTTGATTCACGTCGAACGGATACAGAGTACAAATGAAAAATTGCATAACTCGTTAGCAATTCGGCTTGAACGTATACAGGTGTGATGAAACCCGTGCATGCACGTATAAATTCACGTATCAAGGAAGTACGTACACATTACGTTCGTTCGGTTAGTTGGGTTAGTTTGATAGTAGTACGAGAGGGTGGTTTGCCGAAGCCTGGTGGACAAATGCGTTATTCGGGGGTAGTCGGTAGTGCATGCAGACCGGGCGCTTGGACGGCCTCGCCAGGTTGGGTTCGCAGGAAGCCAAGCCAGGCGTGATTTGTATATAGGATATATATAGATATGTGTGTGTGCGTATATATATATACATCCATATAACGCCACTGGCTACACGTACACATAATACAGAGCCGAGGACGCGAGTGGCATCGGTGGCAATATGCTGAACGACTGCTTCTGGTTCTGGTGGTCGCTGGCAGTTTAACTCTGGTACTCCGCTTATGCAGGGGGAAAGTGGCGACAAAGTACCGTGCAGGGGTTACTGGCAATGGTAACGACAGTGAGATCGTCACAGAGAGACGTCGGTGGTGTCGAGGAAAATGAAAGGGCGACCAGTGGGAGCAGAAGCAACGGCAAGCTCTCGGGACAGAGGGTGTGAGTCTTGAAACGAGCTCTGTGTTGCTGCGATGGTCATAGGAAACCCAAGGTTTCTCTGTGGTTCAGTTTAGAAGGCAGTTCGCTCAGTTAATATGTGTGCGGTTACTAACAGTAGGCGAGCAGGCCCTACTTGTGTAGATTCTACCGCATTCCAGCAACCGCGACACGCACCAAAAGCACCAGTTAGGCTGTTTACGTTACTCTCTTCCTTTCATCTGCTCAATATGTCTTCCTCGTTTCTCAAATATGTATACATATATATGTATATATGTATATGCTTGGAAGCCCTTGATATTCATCTCCACGTCCAGGCTGATGCGATACCTTTTACGGGATTTACCGGACACAACAGAGATCTGTAACGCTTCGTTGCATTCCTGACGCCTGCAACGAAACATTGTAAAGCAAAATCATCCTCTCGTAAATGTAAAGGATCTAGAAAAATAAGACAGAAAATGGGAAGAACGGTATTCGTGCAACGAACCCACGGTTTGCTACCATATGACATTCAAAGTTTTCTGATAAATTTGGCAAACGCCAAAATTCCCAAACGCGAATATAGAGAATGTTCGTGAAATGTTAGAGAATTTAAGCGGTAAGTAGAACTTATTGAGGAACATAAGCGTATCTTTCTAATCGGATCATAAAGGGAGCCGACTAATCTTCCTTCTTATAAGTGCTTCTCCGTCCACCTGTTAAGGATGACAATTGCGCACTTGGAACACTCTCTCGAGCTGCCCTCCGAAAAGCTTCGATACCACTGCGAGATATATAATACATATATGTATAAATGGCTCATCTCTCCGCCCTGCGTGTTCCGAATAATGATTTCTAACTCGGGATGACGTCGTCTAATTTGCCAAGGATAGCTCTGTTCACCGTAGGTTATAATACTAAGGCCTACGAGTATGTATAGTAAACCGCACGGTAGCTGGCTCATCCGTACGCAGCAAGAGCAGCATCAGTCTTCGTTATGAACTTCTTCCAGCTTTGATGCACGTTACCCGATCGCGTACGCTATCGTCCCTGCTCCTTCCTCTACATACATGCCTTTCCACTAACTTCGCTCGACATCATCCAATGCTTCCGCTAACTTTTGTATGAGAATATTATATGCATAGTATGCATAGAGAGGAATATAATGCAGTCGTGTACCTACCTAACAACCATTCACTCCAGCTTTGAGGATAGTATACCCTACAGTCGGGTACATCCAACTTCATCGACTGACGTCAGTGTTGCTTTTATGCTGAATTTACACAATTCTGATACTGACTGTCGGTTGAGTAATGGGGGAGAATATTCAACGTATGACAACAATTCGGATTAAGTGAGGTTAGCCGCCTAGCGTAGCTCGGTGGTCAGAGCAGCCAACCGATAATTCCTAAAAATAGAGCATTGTTACAGTGAAATTCCTTGAGTAAAATGAGGGAAGGACGATAATCGAATGAACGTTTATTCAAGATACTTTTTGATTGGAACAACGACGATTAATTATTCGAGTGACAAAATTATTTAAGTGAAACTTCGTTAGCCGCGTTGATGGTCAAATTTCAAGACCTCGTCACGCGACTTTTTGCAACGTTTCGTTACATAAGAGAGACAAAAGATGTAGCTTAGGGAGAGAGAGAATGAAAGAGAGTTATAACATTATACATAGCGTTTCTTATTCTTCGTCCTCGCTTTGTGCGGTTCTTCGATCTCCTACCCCTCGCGTGGTGGGACTAAACGCATTTATATTTTGTATATGTGTGCATACTCGCCAAGGAAGACCCAGCTGCAGTGATTTGAGCGACAATAGAGAGAGCAAGAGGCTGAAGGAGACGGACCAAGGTAGGCACGGTTACGCGCATGCGCGCTTTGTTAAAAGGAGAAAATAGGTGCCATCATGATCTTACGGTGCCATACACGGTTCGCCGTGAGCGTTCTGCGTCACAGAGAGAAAGAGAAACGGACGAAGTGGATGGAAGGTGGTAGGCAGGGTTACGCGCGTGATATCATAAGAAACATTTGCAATCGTCGGTGTATGTCGCCTTGTCACGCGTAATTGGTATCCAAGGATTATGGATCATGGCCGAAAAGCATCAATAGCGATGGTACAGTTAAAGACGAATCCCGAACTCTCGACAAATTGTTTGGTAACCATTGACAAACAAATGCTTCTTTACATACATGAGAAAAGCTAATTTAAAGGATTTTACAAACGCTGTCATACGCAAGTCCAATACCGTCCTTCTATCCGAAACTTGATGTAATGATGACGAGGGTGTTAACATACCTTCCTTCCATCGTGTAATCAAATACAAACGACCGAACGTTCGAGCAGGAGGAGTGACGATCTATCGTAATCAATATGATACGGTGAACATTGTCGCGCAAAACATAGACATTGCAGCTACGCAATCCCAGTTATATGCAACGGCTGCGACACCGGTTGGTGATGTTTGTACCGCTGAGTGTCAAACGCTAAATGAGAAAATGATTGTCATTGCAACCATCGACATTTCTGAACATCAAAAAATCGATGATATCATACATTTTACACACCGCTCACTGCTAATATACAGTCATGCGCGTGTTGATGCTCTTGGCAGGGGAGAAGACAAAAAAAACCATTGATTCTCGGTGACGATTTTAGCGTAAATTTCACATCAAGTGATTCGATACCACTGGTAAACTTTCTTCGTGAAACGATTACAATATCACAACTACGAACTCCAAAACTACGATAGTTGCTATTTTTTTGCGATATCTAGAAACTATAGAATCAAGAACATACGTATCATATTTTAGTTACCATAAGGTGTCTTCTCCGATTAAAGCTCCACCTGACGAAGCTATCAAAGTCTATGGAAGACATTGAATATTATTTATATTGTATTCAAGGTCTTCTTATTATTATAATACAAATCATTGAAATGCTATATGCCTTTTAAAATGCCCCCCCCCCCCCCCAATCTATAACATTACTATTTATTACAAATGAAGCCACACGAAGGCCACCAAAGACGTTTCACTTCTATTACGCGCACTGAGATGCACGCGCCGTTTTTTAAACATTTTTTCTTGTATGACGACAATTAATTTGGGATAATTCATGTTACGAAATAATATTATTGCTCGTTCTTAAAAATAATTCACGGTTATTATTCAATCTAAAAAGTACTTTTAATTCGAATATTGCTCATCCTTAGGATGCAACTGGTGATTTTTAATTATTTTTAAAAGAGACTCATTTCCCACGTTTTTTTACCTCCATGCTATTTATTTACTTATGGTGAATCTCCGAGATCATTTTTTCAGCCCAATCGCGCACCTACGCTGCTGGTTTATTGTTAAATAGACTGTAAAATTAATGTACTTAATGCTGTAGTGGGAACCATACGAATTTAGTGAGTTCGTTTCTCTATACGCGTCGTTCGTTCCTACGTAAAAGCTCGTATTTTGTCGTACTCGAATGACCACGCCGTTGAAACGTAGAGAATGGAATAGTACACTCTACAACTTTGTCATGAGCTCGCTCGAATATACTGAGAGAGAAAGAGAGAGAGAGAGAACACGGGAGTGCGATCATCAATGTGAATTAAAGGAGAAGCCCCGAACGTTTCAGGATTCGAAGCACTTTTCTTGCTGCGGAACACTGTTCACTCGCTAAACTCCTCTAACCACAGATACTCATTTATTAGTAGGTTTCTTCATCCACAAAGGTACAAAATATATGAGGGCTTGGTTGGCTTTTCCTTGTAAATGGGCAACCCAGCTACGAGACGTTGTTCTACCCGTATCAGCTAAGTTAAAATCTTAACGACGCTTTCCCTCGGTAATATCACTGTAATATTGTCTACCCGTTTCTCGAGCAAAAACAAATTATACATCACTGCTATTTTATAATTGAAGTTAAAGATGAGTAATATCGGTTAAAAAAATGTATGGAAAATTATTTCCATATCGATGAATTGTGAAGAATTTTTTAAAACAGATTAATACGATTTTTCAAGAATTATCATCAATGACTTTTTATTAAAGAAAATAATAAATATTTTCTCGATCTCGAATAATTTATTACAAAATAAGCATCGTCATTTTATAAATGTAAAAATATATTTTTAATTAAACATTGATGACCTTTGACTCACTCAGTTACTATCATAATAAAATACTGACGATCAATCGAGTCGATTTCACGATTCTACATATTCCCTAGACGCCTCTAAAGGAAAAAATCAAATTAAATAAAAAATAAGTCACTAGACGCGTGACGCGAGAAATGGTACGTTCATTAGTGTTCGAAAGTTATTAAACCGTGAGATCTTTGACAATGCAAATGTTAGACGCCAGGAAAAATCGTATCAATGAAAAGCGACAGCTATTCGGATTATCCGTTACAGGGATCCGAATAAAACCGTTGAAGGGTTGGTGCACGCTCGCTTCAGCGCGACGAGAGATCGTGCGAGAACGTAAAAGTAAGGTCGATTAAGAGGATTAAGGGACAAGCGTGGCAATATGGAAAAAGCAAGATAAACGCGTACATCGGGCACGTGACAGAACGCACGGGTCTGGATCCACGATGCCTGAGGCACCCTTCAACGGTACGTGGCGTACCCTTGTCCCAGGATTTTGGTTTAGGTCCCCTAACCGTTGGCCACCGATGAGGGGAATCCTTGTTACATCCTCTCTCGGTTATTTATTTTTATTTAATTTCAAACGAAAGCACTCAATTATTATAACGAAAAAAACTGTCCGAGGAATAACATAGAAACGAAGGACGTCTACTTTATTAGTACACAAAAAAAAATTAATGTTTTTAAAAAACTCCTGATTGCAAAAACTGTGATAAAAAGGATTTTGATTTTAAAATTGTAAAAATGTTAACATTTGTACATTTTGGACAATCGATAGTGTGATTAGAATTTTCGTAGTTCAAATTATATAAAAAGATAGACGGAGATTGACACAAATTATAATTAACTAAGCTGTCAAATGGTAAACAAAGGGTACTTCGATACTGTTCTTTATTTCGATATATCGAAACCGTGATTCAGCACTTATATTCAACATCCATAGTCCCTACGACTTCATGCCCTATATTATATATATATACTAAAATGTAAGTGATGATCGGTAGCGTACCGACGTATGTGATTCTGTTAAGACAAATTAAGCCGTTTCTTCAAATATCGGAGACAACGATACCGCGCTAATTCTACAATGGCCAACGAATGGCACGACTTTTGTCTTTCCGCCTTACGAACAGTCAGAAATTAAAAATTACCTTATTATAGAATCCCAAATAATAAAAGTATCAATTATTATAATACTGAGGTTATTATTTAATAATTATCCAATAAAGATTCAATATTTTATTATTAAACGAATAGCGAATGCGTTAATGACGAATCAAGAAACCAATTGCATTTTTGCACGCTCCGATATGTGCTTTTTCAAATAAAGTCGAGTCTTTTGGTTTCGTCGTGCCTTAAGGTACTGTCGATAATAGTAAATCGATTTCGGTAATAAAGCGATGTCAAAGTTTCACGTAGAGGCGCGACGAAATATACCACGAAGGTCTTACAGTGTTAGGGGAAACCGTAGGTCGAACACGGTAGCGCCTCCTTTGCCTCTGTAACGTACGTGTACTCTCTTTGCGAGTCAAAGGGGCTTGCAACAGTAACGGTAGCAACGGCAACACACCTCCAGACGTTTTAACTCTACGAAAGCCCAGCTCCGAAGTATAAGACCCATCAAAGGATATATCGAGTCAGCCCATTCCCCATTTCTCTCTTGTGATCGTAAAAACCTTTTCACGTCCTTTCTCTTTTCATTTCTCCGGCCAACGACGATGCTCCGTAGTGCCTTACGTACCTAATACGTATTACGGTGTTGTATATAGAGCGGTCTTTGGCCTCCATTGTCAGCGACTCTGCAGTGAATTGTATATAAAATATGCTTACGAATGAGGAAACGTCCGAAACAAATATTTGGTATTCCCAAACATGACCGTACTCAATGATATGTTAGCATCTCGTTTGTAAGTTTTCACTACCGAGCTGTGTGGACATTAGACCTTTCCTGATAAAATCTTCAAATATTTAACGAGATATTAGAGAGAACCAAATCGGAACTCGGCAATACGTACATATCTAGTTAGGTTAAAAAAAAACTTCGGCAATCGACGTTGTATAACTACATAATCAGGTTACACAACAACACAAGGTCGTCGATTGCAGAAGCTTTTTTAACTTATTCACTCGCGGGACCAACGCATCATCGTATCGTACATATCTAGCGTTTGGCCTTAAGCGAAGACCATCAAGATATTTCATCGTTTTAATTATATACATACAATTGAATATATTATCCGAACGTCTGCGTTATTTAAATAATATTTACCGTTCCCAAGTCGAGATAATTCAAGTTGGTATGATTAGCATGTATCCGATGCTATAGCAAATACGTACGTACGACCAACACGTTTTTTTTGTTCTACCGTCTAAACGAGATTCATTGATTCAACTAAAACCGAGAGCATAAACCAAATATGATATAAAAATTTGATAATAATTTACATTTTCGTCTTTTAGATATCCCGAGTTCCCAATAGAAACGTGATACCGTGTAACAGGCGCGTGTATCCGTTACCCCGCTGCATATCGCGTACCGCAGCATCCACCTCCACCGCTACGGAGCGAAGATGCTACCTTAAGACCTCGGCGTCTGGTAGATACGAGAGATTCAACGCGCGAGCGGAAGGAAGAACAGCGTCACCGAGTGGGATACCCTTTTCCTACGTCAAAGTTGCAAAACTCACCCGACGTAACGCACACAGCGTAGCGTTACGTCAAGAATTAGGAGTATGGATGGCACTCGGTTCGAGGGAGAAAGGGATATGGCGAAATAAGGGCCAGAGATGGGGACAGAGCGTTCAGATATTATCAAAGTTTCCCGTAGAGCGAAGGCGTTTCGCGAGTGCGAGCGAGACGACGTCAACGATCTCACGCCGGTAGCGACGCCGCAACTTCGGGACGCTTACAAGCTTACTATATCCAGACGGATATAGTCATATGCTTCAAGGAAGCCGATGCTGCTGGGGCTGCTTCAACAGTTAAAATGCGACAGGAGAATAAATGCATTGTAACCATTGTTCAAGAACAACGAAAATAAATGGACCGTAGCTGTGGTCCAAGTTCTTAGCGAGAACGATGATCCGAAACGCTGGACAGAAAGATAAGGAAAGTAGAATCGCAACCTAACGCGGTGACCTCCCTACGGTCCTCGGACCTGATGGTCTTTTTGAAATTCTTCCACGAATCTCGCGTTTGCCTTTGACCCTCAACTTTTCTCTCTGTTCCTTTAGTCGCAGTGCAGAAACAGCTCTTTTCATGCAGCGAGCAGGAACGAGGGTCGCGCATACACCGGGATGAATGCACCGATATGCGATAAAGAACTGTCGGCCGGAGAGGAAATTCGAGCAAACGAATGACCCAGGGTCGCCTCGACCAACACGTTTTATCGGTCAGCTCACCGGGTGTTCAAATAAAGAGCGTTGGGATCCGAAGAAAGACGCAGAAGCGAGACGATAGTGCGAGATTGCTCGTTCTTCTGTTTGCTAAGATTTACGTTTATAAATTACTAATGTAGATTATGTGGCACTCTGGTAGTGAATAACACGGTGATTGCACGGTGTCGTCTCGCACCCTCGTTCACTCTTGTTCTCACTTCTTCCAGTTTCTCTGTATTTCCGGTTCGCTAACTGTACTTTCCGGATGTACGAAAAGAAACGTGGTTACGCGAAAGAGGAACAGAGCTGCGGAGAGAAAAATGTGCTCTCGAGAGTAGCGCACCTTATCTTATAAATTATAATCACCTCCGGTTACTCGGGAATGCTGGGGTCACTCGCGTACGGGGACCCATTTTTACATCCGACGACTACTTTTCCCGAGACAATGCTCGGTTCTCTTTCCGTGCTGCTGCCTGTCTTCTGTCTGTTGGTGACCTCACTAATGTGAAAGTGCTTTTGTAATACCACATCACTTTTGCACTTCCACGACTATTAACCATCAACATCGAGTACTGCGCTACCTGAAACAGCGCTCGCATGCGACTCAACGAAAGCTGCACTTTGCAAAATTATAATTGAGATGCGGGACTGTTCTCCTCATCGCTCGAGTACCGACTTTTGAACCGATGATCACTTTCAGCTGTGAAAAACGACAATACTAGAAAATAAAAAGGGTTAGGCATGTGCGGACAATATCTGGATAAACTGATTCTCCTGGTCCATCAAGGTAGTAAATTTTCGTCTATTTCTGTACTGGCAAATAAAAATGAATCCATAATGAGTATGTTACGAATAGTAGAGAAGATGACGGTTCCTGACAACACGGTGGAGGCATATCGCAGCGATACACAAAATGGCGGTGGCCGATGCTGCATGTGGACACATAAACATATGTTTTATTTAACGAATGAACGTAGTACAATAGTTCATGTTTCACACAGCACAAGTTGAAATTTACGCATTCGTGCGAGTCAACATTGTGCTTTAGTGAAATTGAAGTATGTTATTCTCAAGTTGACCATTCTGAAACAGAAACAAATGTAAGTTTCTGTAAATTGTTGGAAAAATTCTGCAGCAGAGAGTTTAAATAAATAACTATCGCAACTACGAGAGGTTCCGTATATTTCGCTACCGCTTGCTTCTGCGATAATGAGTAGACCCGAACGCTCGACTGCACCGTCTCTCAAACTGCGTAGTAGCAGCATCAGCACGTGGCGCGCGCAATGAATTCTTTCTTACGTGCATCCTCTTTCGGGCGCCCACTCTTTCTCTCTATCTCGTCAAACAACTCCTACTGCATAGTTTTTGCCTCGACTGCTTTATAGACTGCCTCGAGAAAATTTGTTTTTTTTTTTTTTTTCCTTCGCAATCTCGTCTCTCGGTCTCGGAGTACGAGAGCTACTGGTGTCGGGACAAAGCGCAAGTGAGACTACAGAAGAGTGAACATAATACTCTGGCTTGGTGCACTCTGCTACTTGAACACAACATAAAGTCGCTTTAGAATATACCAAGCTTTTTATATTTACATTCTCCTTTTAGTATAAATTTACCCTTAAAAAAAACGAAGTGAAACAGGAATTGTGGTAAGGTTTTCGATGTACCATGGCCCCAACTCGGTTGAGAAAAATTTAGCTAGTGGTAAAACGTTGAAAAATAAAAAATAAACATTTTTATTCTCACGTGAATGTAGCTAATTTATATACATTGCGGAAACAAAATAAAAGAGACGCGATCGTGCATTCTTGGATTTAAAAATCAGCAAAAACCCGGATACAAACTATCACCAACGGATAACGGAAGTTGACAAATAGGTTAAATAATAATTGTAGATTATAATAATCGTATTATCAATTAAGTAAGTTCTGATACATAATTGCAGCTTTACTCCATGATTTTTCACAATTCCCTCGATGTTATTTGTAGAAATAGGAGAGTCGCTGAGGGAGAAAGATGATCGGACTGTCCGCCGAAAATAGTTGATACAACCGAAGCGAAATGGGGAAGAGCACTTTGTAAATAGTGACTTAATTATACAACGTATACGAAAGGGGTTGGGTAGAATTTCAAGTGCGGGACAAGGATGCGCGTTGTAGTCTGCAAAGCAAATCAGGGGTACGAAGACAGGTAACTCCAGTTGAGCCCAGACCCAATCCTCTCGCATATATTGTCAAGCGCTTCAGGGATTACCGAGTTTCACTTCGAGCAGTAGCCAAGATGTTAAGGCTAGGAGGCTGTTAGTGTCATGGCGTTGTGTTGGTTCTGGTCCTGGCGCCGCTGCTGCTCCTGTTGATGCTGGTGGTGGTGGTGGTCGTCGTGGCGGTGGGAGTTAACTGCCGCATATCCCTGGAATCGCCCAGTTTGCCGGCACCAACTATTAACTGCATCTAATTACAAGCTCCGATGCAACATAGATGTCTAATTAATAGCGGGGAGATTTATGCACAGATGCACGTGAGTTAGATCGTTTTGCATAAGACATAAGACTCTCTCTCTCTCTCTCTCTCTCTCTCTCTCTCTCTCTCTCTCTCTCTCTCTCTCTCTCTCTCTCTCTCTCTCTCTCTCTCTCTCTCTCTCTCTCTCTCTCTCTCTCTCTCTCTCTCTCTCTCTCTCTCTCTCTCTCTCTCTATCTCTCTCTCATTCTCATTCTCACTCTCACTCAAACTACAAGGCAGCCATTGTAGCAATAGACATACTAATACGATAGTATAGTCGCAGTAAATAGTAGTAATAGTGGATACTAGTTCGAGATTATATCCACGTAGACGGGCACTTTGGTTTTGGGCCTCGAAAATATACCTCTTGATTAATTGTAATCCGATTGTCTCGACATAAGCGAGCGAGCGATTGGCACAACTGTACCGCCATCGCTACCTGTACCTTTTACGCCAAGTATCTCAAGTTGGCGTAAATTCCCGACGGAAATTAGCGCGAATTGCGTTTCTCACGGAAAGCTACATAGAAATTGTATTACCGGCGGCAAATACCAGCCTATACTATGGTACTGCGTATAAAAAAATAAGCACCGAAAATTCTTCTTTATTGCCATTAGGAATCCCGTACAATCCGTACCACACGTTAATCCTAGAAGGATTTTGACGGCAACACAATTGCTCGCTCTGCGTACATAAAATTGATTCCCTAATTCGTAATTAATGTAAAATGTTTACTCGAGCGATTTATTAAATATTAAAAGATATTAATTACTCGAAACTCTCCTCGTACGGCACGTCTCATGATATTCCATTTGTAATAAAAAAAAAAAAAAAAAAAAAAAACGAAAGAATCTGTATGATAAATCTTACTATAGAATACTATAATGATATCGCAGTTATTTGTATTTTAGTTGCTTGAATATAAATGTAATCAACTTGCGGTCAATTTATCGAGTAAGTAGAATAATTTACAAAACTCGGAATACCGTGAAATTCGTAGCACTTTTTCTATTTTATTCTTATTCCGCATAAAGTCTCCTCTCACTGATTCCATCCCTTTTCTCCTGACCACATTGTAAAACTAGTTCAAACCGCCGACGGTTCGAGACGCGCATCGCACGCCTCGGTACTGCTCTTTTGCTTCTTCAGATTCTCCACTAGCTTCTGCTACCGGACCAACTTTCAAGTTGTGTGAGAGCGCTCGCGCCCGCTGCCTATTACTTTCTCAGCGAAATTTATATAACACGAATCACTCGTTATAATACGACGCTAGATAAAGATGACTAGAGAAAACTTTCCAGAATATAATCGTGAATTAACGCTCAGATTCGTTTCAACCCTCGGTCTGTGGTATACTTCGTCTTATTCACGCTGGATACTTAAACTCGCGGTACTGCGTATCACTCCAAGAGAAACGGACTGCTTGTAGGACGACGAATTTATAACAGGCTTACAAAAAATTCAATTTCCTTTCCTTATCTCGCGAGTTGAATGTCACTTATTTTTTTTTTTTTCACCCTCTACGATCAAGCGTACCAGGCTAGTTATCCTTTGTACGGAAAAGGATTTTCTTAACAAGACTGTACCAGGTAAAACCACCCTTAGCGCCCTCTAGCACGGGCGTCGTGCGAAAGCTAACACAACTAGGATTAAAGGATTCAATAGCATCATCGACATTTTGCACCCTCGTCGTTTACTCTCAGCTGATGGCGAAAAAAAGGATAAAATGATCTCGATGTAGCACGATTTATGATTTATACAGCTAGAGATATCGAGTGTTGTAACATTCTGTCGATGATTCAACAAGATAGAAAAACTCGTGTCAGAAATAAGAGTTTCTCGCTACTTTACACGGAGGATGCATTCTTCTTCCAAAATTGATTAATCATTAATTATTTTATAAAAAATATGAGAAGAGATTATATTTTTTAATAAGTAACGTTACGTTCTTTGAACTAATTTTTATTCAGAATTATTTTTCTGATATTTTTCTTATTTTCTCATTTGGCATAGATTAGACTTCGCGACCGAAGTCACATCACCGGATACCAAGAGCTCTAATTTCTACAAACTTATATCCGTTAACGTCAAGCCGCTAGCTCTTTCGATTAACTTTTTTCTTTCCTTCAAAAAGTATATTATCAAACTCTTGACTCTCGCTCTCGAAGGATCGCGCGAGATCAGCACTTTTGGGCCTTTTCACGGCAATCTATTTACCAATGAAATGTTTACTACATCTTAAGTCCGCATTCAATATTCGAGTGACTCACGAGTCTTAATCCACCACCCGAACAATCGAATCAATCTGTTTCATTGTATCATTGCGATCAATCAAGTCGTTTTAAACATTTGTTTAACCGGTTAACGAACTTGTGATCTACCGAATTTAGATTTATATTCTTAATCAAAGACAAACCTAATTTGCTTGACATATTATATGCCTTTACGTTGCCTTTCGGACCTCTGAGACGTAACATATAAATCAATAATTATATCAATCAATTTATTTCCCGAGGATAACGAGGGTTAATGAGATTTCATTCATGACCGGTGTGTATTTGCTGTCTGTTACCGATCAGACTACAAAATATTGATACTGATAATCTCTCGCAAAACCCGTCACTGTACCATATAAATGACCCGATAATTGGACTAATTATAAGCATAATTGAAAAGTTTGTCGGATTACGTTCGGCCGGGCTTGCGGTCTGAAATATTCGAGCGTAACGCTCGGTTTTACGTACGAAGATACGCGTGGCGACTCGTCTGGGGACATTGAATCGATTTCAAAGCAGAATTTAAAGCGGATGTAATATATTGCGTTCCACTGTTAAATTTTCCACGCCATCTCGCATAACCTCCGAGCCTTCTGGAATACGAGCGCGCGAGTCATGAGATTTAGCGATGACAATACTGTGACCGTAACGGCGTATATACGCCGCGTTAAAATCGTTTCTCCCATGTCGAACAATTAATTAAATATCCGGTTGCCCGTTGCAGTGAATCGGGCGATGCCTAATTAACTCATAGATTACAATATGTTTTCCTCGTGCACGCACCTTCAATTATCTATCTATCCATCCAGAATCCCATTCACCAATTAACACGTAGTAATTTTCGTTTACGCGCATTGATGCTGTGACTGTAACGAATCTTCTGTTAATTTTTATGTGTTATTTTCAATCCTGATATTGAAATTCGTCGTTATCCGGGGTGAAAACAATTAGAAGCCTTTAACACAAGTATCATCTATCTTGTCGCTGAGAAGCCAAGAATTCTTCTCAAACGCTTAATTGTAACCTTCCACATTGTTACGACTACTCCCGCACGAGCTCGTCCTGAGCTAGTGTAAGAAAATCTGAGCGTTGGACGCGCAAAGGCCTTCTCTCGATAGAGGAAAAGATTTTCCTCCTCGATAGAGGAAAAGATTTTCCTCTATCGTCATGTACGAGAAAGTAGGGGATCGGTATTCTCACTCGTACTCTTCCATATACTTAATTAATTATCTATAACGATACTTGTACCTCGTACTATAGACGAATCTACCAAATTCTTCGTTGGAGATGACATTTACTTAACACGTTGACAACCAAATCTTTTCCGAGTCGCTTCCAATCTTTTACTATCTAATCTCGCTATGCAACATCTTTATTACGTGGCAAGAATGAATAATATTGAAATAAAAAAAAACTATATAAAATACTGCTCGAGTATTAGAATATTTAATCGTTTTTCTCTGGAATGATAAAAAGTTTTTTATGATAATTCATGTTCAAGAATCGAATTATCACGCATTTTGAGGAATTTTTTACACATCTTAAAATAAAATGATAAATTTGCAAATATTTTCTACTCGATGATTACTCGAAACAGATTGTAGTTTCCGGTAACTACTCCGCGCAAGTAAAATAAAATTTAACTGTGCACAGTTCCGTTGCGTTCAATTATCTGTCCTCGCATAATTCCAAATTAAAAAAAAGCTTTATAGGTGCGCTTGTGTTATTACATGCACAGAGATGGACAGCGCGTACGCGCAAGGCCTTCGGGATTTCATTGAATTTTCAATGACATAGTAATTTCATTAGATTGCTTGAGCGTAATTTTAATTTAGCTTGCCATTGGTAATTATTTTACCAGAATTTAACAGACTTCGCTCGCTGCTGCTTTTATACCGATGGTGGCCCCAAAACGACGCGTGCAATTTCGCCTAATGGATTTGGGAGTCCCAAACTGAAACGACACGCCATCAATGAGAGACGACCGCCGAAGGAAATGCGATTGCAAAACAAATTCGATTGAATCGCGTTCGCGCTCTGTTGCCCGACCCCAGTTTTACCAACACCGACGAACGCATACCAAACACCAATTGGAACTTTGATTATTTACTTATTGTCATAACAAATTCATTATCAAATCGTCGAGACCATTATCGGTCTTATGCTCCTTCTGTATCTCATGCTGTATTTGACGAGGGAATAATTTAGTTACATTGACAAATATATAATTCCTTCGACTTTATTTCGGTTGCCTTGTTACGGCAACGAAGGTTTACATTTCTTACTTTTGTATATATATCAGCTAAAAGGTTTGGTAATTGATACACAAATATTTCACTTTTCATTTATATTTGAGTTAGCGGTAGATTTATTTGTTAAATATATTCTTGCTACAAGATCTTCTATTATTCACACGTATTTTTGTATATTCATCGAATTCTTCTTTTAATTCGGTGTTGATAATATTTGTTAACGGTTAAGCGGATTTTTTATTATTATTATTTAACAAGTGATTATTATATTACGATGGTTTTGATTAATCACAGTTGGTATTAGATTATTTAAGCATTAAAATTCGCTCAACTTTTTCGATTTCGTTCACTAGATCGTGTTTGCTGATCTGCCTCGTCCGCCGGTCACGTAACGCGCTCGATCGGTATTTTCCGATAGCAACGTGAGAGAAGCATTCGCCTGGTATAGCTTTTTATCCCCACATGGACTCTCGAACTTTTGAGCTCGTCGACCTTTCGATAGTTGGAATGATGTTATCGATTCAAATTGTGCTCTTCGTTTACGAGTTATTTTCACACAGTTTTGTTTTACTATTCCAGACGTCAAAACCCCTGCTACGAAATAAACTATAGTGCAGGGGATTGCTTGCATGGCTCGAGAAAAGGGTGAAAGACAGCGAACGAGGAACATCAAGAGAGCTTGCTCGCGGCAGGAGACGTTTAACGACGCGAAACTCGTCAGGGCTAGTTCGTGCTCGGAAAGAGCAAACGTTTTCTCGCCAATCGGTAGCAATCACCCTCCCTTATCACCCCCAAATAAAGTAATTTGTCGAGAGGCACGATCGAGCCATTTCTAAACCATCCGCAAACACTACAAAATCCTACTCAAACCAATTAAAGCCAGTAAGAGTGTCGATGCCACCCATAATTTATAATAATCTCAAAGACAGCATAACAATATAAATGGTAAAAGGCACTCGTCACATTCGCATAATGAAATTTACGACAGTTCCAAGAATAAAAATCCCGACGATAAGCGAACCTCGCCGGGAGAATCATTTTATTCATTTGTCTTGAATAAATCATTGAAAGAAGTTTGTATTCTGTCGCTCTTTGACGAATCAAAGCACGCGAAAGTGAGACGCTGTCCTCTTGCTCGCACCGCTGATTTTAAAGCAATGTTCCTGAAATAAGTTGCTCGCGTCCTCGTTTCTCGTTCTCCCCGAGTTTGACTGTAGCGAACGACATGATCAAAGAAGGCGCTCCTAAATTAATAATGCAAACTCGAGACTTTGCTAACAGAGAGCAGAGCTTCGCAGCAGCTCTCGATTTTTCTTGCTAACACGTTTCAACGAGATTTGCTCGGATCCTCGCGAGTTCCATTTCCTTTAATTCCAAATACGTAAGAAAGAAATCATTTTTACGAATCAAAAAGTCAGATATATATATAAATATCGATGGAAACTCCATGGATGTTATAACTTTCTTAACTAACATTTCTTACATTATTATAGTTTCGTTTCAAAACTAAATTATACCAAAAATAACTAAGAATATATAATTTTTAAGTCGCCATTAAAATTGAGGCCACAAGAATTGTATTTAATTCAAATAATTTGCCAGTTTTGTTTTTCAAATTAAGAAATTTACTAATCGTAACTGCGGACGGTGTCGAATATAGACATCATTTTTCCATCTAATATTAGAAAGAAAAAAGAAAGGAATAATATTTGTGAGACTGGTTGGCGGAGAGCGAAGACGCGAGATCCTCGAGGGTCGGATGCTTCCCGTACTGTCGATCACTTTTACTTATTTCATAAGAATCAATATGCCAGTGAGGGGTTGATATTCTACGTTTACCCCGCGGAAAAAAAACTTGGCGAAATTGATATTGCCATGCGACCAAACAAAGAGTTTGAGGGAATCCAACGCCCGTCGCGACTCCGTGTACTCTGACACGAATAATCTGCGGTGCGTTATCTCGCATAAAAAAAAAATAAGTCGGAAGAAGAGTACATGTGCCAAGAAGATGTTAATATATTAACATAATCGAGAACTAAAAAAGGTGCGTTTAGACATGATACATCTACCGGAGGAATAAAAAGTGGAGGAAGAGATATAGAATTCAATATGAAATTCAGCTTGCCCAGAGATAACTTTCGAACCAGACGCGTATACCGAGGATCGGTATTGAAACGTGGCAGCCATTGCATAATATATAGATTACAAGATATATAATGTATGTAACCTCCTGGTACTGGTATACCAGTTCCTTCGGACGAGAATGATGAGATACAAAAGTCAGGAGATGGAAGCCAGGTATTTACCGCGAGCCAGCCGCATCACTCGACCTCCTCTGGTTTTGGCGGTTTCTTCAATGTGAAAGTACACTCTGTACTCCGGCACATCTATGCACTCGTCTGCTAACTTTACTGCTACATTTATTCAAATATATCTACTTAGGCTACAACCCGGCGGATAGTACCTATATTCGTACATCCCTGGTGTGCAAAAGCCAAAGGGGGTGACGCGTCCCGTAGAGACTACAGCGAATGTCTGGCTTGTACCAGCTTGCCGAACCGCAGCACCCTTTGAGGAACGCAATGATGGTATATCTTGGTTATGGTATACGTTATATACTCTGTACACAAAAAGACTAGTAATATCATCTAAAAAAAGGCATTAATAACGAAATACTCCATTTTTTGTACAACCACTTTATTACAGTCTAAACTACGTATTTCTTTTCGTCTTTTAAATTGTCAACTGCAAAGACAGACCTTTTATGAGTTCAACCTTTTTCCTTTTTGGTATAAAAATGGTATAACTGACGAAGAAATAATTACGAATAATTGTTGGCACTTGATACACGTGTACACTGTTAAAAAAGCAAGGTGTTAAAGATGATTAGTGTAGACTTTTGACCAGTGTTGACGTATTCCGTATTAATTTTAACAATTTTTACAGTTTTTAATTTACACAAGCGATTGTGTTACAATCATTAGGTAAATCAAAACGCTCCTAAAGTTTTGAAGTTATAATGCAAATCGACACAAGCTATCGAGCCTCGTTCATCGATTTTTTTTAACAGTGTATGTCCTCGAGTTCTTATTTGGGTACGAAAAAAACTTAGAACAACGATTATCTTATACCGTGTACTCATTTATTTAATTCACGAGGCAGGTTTTATTACAAAACAGTTACAACTATCTTCAATAAAGTGTCATTGGGTTCCATTCTCATTTTCTTTATAATCGTTCGAGTTTTTAAATAGCGTTGGAAACATAAGAGTGCGATGACTTAATAATTTTTTTCCAAATTGCAAAATGAACGCATGAATCGTACCGACTCAAAAAAAATCTTCCATATAATCGGAAATAGTCGATAGACTATCGACTATTTCCTTACACCTTGCAAAAGTATGCACTTGATGGATACGTGTACAGTGTTAATACATAATTACATATATATATATATATACTACAAAGAACATTCTATTATGCTCCTCGTCTATAATTACCATTATAATTACCTCTTGAATAGAGCCTGGCAAGACTGAAGTGCAACCGCGGAACTTAGTTGACGCGCGTCAATGGAAGCTCCAAGTGGTTACGGTCGATGAACATGGATGGACGATGGGTGGCTTGCGGTACGAGGAAAGGGGAAGAGTCGAGACGCGTGGATATGACTATCGTCCCGTGAACTTTGCTTCCGCATTCGTGACCCCGAACAACGTCGAGTGGAACATTCGAGTCCTCCAGTCTTTTAGATATAGAATCCTCCATCAGCAATGGCACCACCAACGGTTCTCCGGAGATCAAAATCCCGCGAATGCGTTTCCCACAAAGGAATACGGCTTGATGGGCGTCCCACAAAAGGATACGTTCCGTCCCTTTTGTTCCTTGCATATGCAAGCTTCGGCGTGTGGATAACTCGTAAAGAGGTCGATGAATACGCCGGCATCTCACTCTCTCGATCACCAACCGAGTACACATTTTTTCACGCCCTTTTCTACGTTGCATCAGCACCTTTTCTGATCACACTTTAGAAGCAGAGCTAGCATCGACACCCCGAGACGCGAATTTATGCCCTACGCTGTACAAAATTCGTCTTGCAAGTGTGTCTCGACTTTTGCCATCAGCGATGATGCGGTTGACGCTATTTTTTTACACGTCAAAGGTGGCGTAACGTTTCCTCGCTTGCCACGAATATGAACTTCGTTGATTGTGCGCGTCTCCTCGTTTCGACTTTCGGAGAATCGCTTTATACGCGTTTTTTTTTATACCTTTCGTGAAGCTACATCGCGCAATCATCCTCTTGATCGTGCAGCTTTTTTAGAACAATTTGAAACACTGAATAATGGAGATCTCCCATGCCTGAGAGGAAAACACATTGGAGACGCTTCGAAGACCAGAAGCACCGCGATAGAAGTTAGTATTGCTCATATTTTTGGGACAATAGGTCGAGCGAATAGCGGCAAGGTAAGTATGTACCCTGATAGGAAACGGTCAACCGTGAACCATTCGACATCGTACATATCGGTAATATCATTTCTTTTACGCTCGTCTGCAAACCAGCATCGAGGCAACTGCTACAAATATAAGATACACGATACTTCTGTATTATAGTGTGAGGACGCAGTATACCGCTGATGGAGGAGGGCAGAGAGGTGATTCTTGATTCGATCGTTCATACCCAACTGTATATCGGGGGTATCAATTTCTTACGAGCGATTACGACCAACGGACGATTCCCGCTTCGATACATACCATAGAAAATAGATATAGATCTCTCTGGCTCTCCGGACAACAGCAGTTTTCTTGCTGTATACCTGTATATCGGAGACACAACGGACCAGAGTCGAAAGGTTTTTCTGCTCGTGTCATCTGGGCAATATAGGTAACAAATAGAAAAATATCGTACGGGAAACGGTGACCATGGAAATGGCTCCTATTCTTTTCTATCTCGTACCTCGCCTGTCATCCCATTTAACTTGGGCAAGTGCAATTCGATCGTTCTTTAAAAGCGCAGTAAAAAAAAATTATTTTCTTTCATTCTTGGTGACAATTCATTGCTTAAACATTTTTCAAATATGAGAAAGTAACAAAGATTTTGTTAAATGAGTACAAGAAAAGTCAAATTTAATAAAAGGATTTTTTAATAAAATTTTTTGAACATTATGTCATCTCCGAAATCCGTTAGACCGTTATTGCTGAAATATATACAAAATGTAAATACAATGAGACTGTTATTCTGAAAGTTGAGAAGGGGAGGACGGCAGTTCGACGCGATATCCCTTATTGTATGGATGCTCTGAAATAAATTTATATTTGACGGACCGATAAATCCCAGATGTTCTCTTCTTCTGTCTTTCGAAACCATCCCTACAATTATAAAATAATGTTTAATTTTACGGTTAATGTATCTAAATCTAATTATTCCTTTATATATTATTATAAGATATTTAAACAAAATGATTCTTATGATATTTATTCTTTTCAGCTGCGAGGTAGATAGAAATAAGCAAGATGGATAGCGATAAGAAGGATGGTTGGAGGCTCGCTCGCCAATTATCACCGACTGTACGAGACGACGAGGAGATACCAATGTCGATTATGCGGGTAGAAATCGGATATAAAAAAAATAAGTTGACAGTGAAGAAGTGAATAATCGGTTTAAAGAAAGAAGGAATGCAAAGAGAGCGCCGATCTTTCTGTTGCTCACGCATGAATGCGGGTCGGTGGAGTGGTGGCAGCGCCGGGGGGGGGGGGGGGGGGGAGAGAAGTCACGATAAAGAAAGGATGGAAATGTCACCGCAAACCTGTGTCCGCTCCACGAGCATAAGATTCCTGAACAAGCAAGCAGCTAGAACACGAGAGTCTAAAGGGGGAAAAATCCACTGTAGGATTTCACGGCTCCCGCTAACGTAAGTAAGAGCTTTGTATTATTATAGTACTACGTGTTGAGACCTCTCGTTTCTGACAGGATTAAGTTTTATCTTGGGTAACGATCGAGAGTTGTAGGCAGTTTATCGTTCGTAAAAACTTGTCGTTACGGCAGACATAACTACGTAGGAAACGTGGGGTGGCGCAGATGTTGGTCCAACGCGGAGGAGGACATAAGGAAAGATGAAGGAGAGACTGAAAGAGAGAAAGAACGCGAGGGCGTCGCACAATAGCAAGAAAGATAGAGCCTTCGTCGTTGAGAGTTCTCCTCCCCGTTTTGCGTATATATTTTGTACAGCAGCTGCTGTAAATACGAGGGATGGGTGAAGCACGGAGAGCGCGGCACCGAGCTTCGAAGCACACATACACGCCACAAAATAGTTCGTTTACCAACGATTTCGGGCTAAGATAAATCACAACATGTAAAAGCCTTGCGGTAGACCGTAAAGATGTAGTGACCATAAAATGGCGCATAGATTGATCCGATGGTCTTAAAATACGGAACGGAAGTAGTAAGAGCCAGTGAACAGTCAGACACAGTGGTTTTTCTCCTTGCAGCGATACTCTTCGTTTTACCGAAGCCCCAATCGATACCGTACGTACAAGTACTCGAATGAAAGCTTCTTCAACGTATAAATAATAACTAATTTTTGTCATAAAGTGGCCAGAGACGAATGGCAATCTTTAAAAATTGGCTTTTATCCCAAAAATGCAATTATTATCAAGGAACAATGAACTAACCCACGACATGCACTATATTTTAGTAATCCTTGAAAATTTATCGAAAAATGTATCATGTATCAACAGAAATATTTGTAATCATACGATTTTTTTTTATGTAAAATCTTGATAAATATGAACTCGACTCAGATGTATCTTTGCGATTCCATAATTGGCGCGTATCGTGTAACTCAGCTTCTTCCATATTATTTAGATCGAAGCAACCCTGTACCGCTGCGCAACTTTACACGGATTATTTCTCAGCTCCGAGTGTGTAGAAAGGATACAGAAGCCGCAAGGACGATAAAATCAGACAATTACGAAATACCACAAAATTACGGCTATGAAACGTAAGAGCGGGCGCGACTGCAGGGCGGATACAGAACACAGCAGGTTATACTCGCCAAACTTCTGGAACAACGAGCCCACTGCACCTCCGATACGTACAACGAACGGCACAAGTATGAGCGTAGTCTAGTTGAGTAACCAGTGGTAGTAACTCTGCTCCGCGCATAACGTCATTTACCGTCACCTTGGAATTACTCGGTGCTACCTGCGCCGCAAAGTTTATCGGTGAAGTCAATTTCGTTGTAGAATTAAGATATAGAACAAACCAATTTCAAGCTAATGACGCGGAAGAGAAGGCGTGCACGGACGAGCCGATGTGAGGGAGGGGGATGAAAACGAGACGTAAGAAAATTTGGATGATTTGTCGAAGCGCATACAATACTTGCTGCAATGCGGTGACCGAGAAATCTATAACATTATTATAGGAAGAGTATTCGTGCCTGGTCAATGACGTGCGTTGAGTCAGTACGTAAGTGGTTCGTGAGGAGAAAGGCATCTTGTTTATTCTCCATGAATTTATCACAGAGGTTTTCTCAAGTATGGATATGTGTGTACTATAATTAATTGTAATATAATAATGACGAAATTATAATACCACAGACTCACGACCATTCCAAGATTCAAGGGTAAACCAAACATTACGTATATATGAAGTGACCTCATGGAACACGGTGAAGCACAGTCTCGGGCGAAAAATTTCGCAGGACTTGGTAAGCCAGAGTAAATTGTACATTTTTACTGCACTTTGCATTCGCTGAATTTCTAAGTAACAACACGCCGACGTTGGATTCTTGTACATAGTGTATTCGAATATATAGTTATGTACGTGCTAAGGTGCCGTAACCTAACTACGAGACATATATATATGTCCACTTAAAACACCTTTAAACATTTTCATTTCTCGTTGCAATCTCTTTGCCTATGAAGGTCCTTCTGACGGTTAGCTCGACGCCCGAAGGGTACGCTCGCGTTGTGCGCACTTTTTCACGAAATCAACGGCGTTGCCACCCGCCCTCCCCCCGCGAGTCGCGTTGCTACGCTCAGCTACCTTCTCATCCGCGCCGTTTACTCAAAGAGATTCCTAAGAGAGAATTTCGTGTTCGAGGAATGTTTTTCCTGCGGAAAAGCCACGTCTACTTTAGTCCACAGCGCGTGGGCAAGAACCACTCCGGAGCAGCTAGTTCGAATCTCTTCCTCTCTTTCTTCTCGACTTTCGCATCGCCTCTGTTGTGTAGCAGCAAAGTAGAAGAAATGGCAACGGTAAAAAAGAAAAAAAAATCCGAGAGCTTTGTTGAGCGCCACGATTCGTGGTGCCGGTGCGGGTTATCCGGGAATCTGCTTTTCTCGGCACTTCGCTAAGGCTACCACTTTGAACAGAGCCCTGAGAAAAAATAAAATGGAAAGAATGGATAACACTCGGATGAAAAGTGGCGACAGTCAAAAACCGTTGAACTTATCCAAACAACGCTTCTCAAAAATTATCCAAGATGAATCCTTTATTATATTCATCTTGGATGACATATTATGCAATCAACTGTTAATAGACACCTTTGGAAATAAAACTTTTTTAAGATAGTGAGAAATTAAAACTGACGGATGTGAAACGAATTTTTGAACCAATCTTTAAATAACAACCGTGCGCGTATCATTCATTTTTCAAATACGTACGTGCGTCGTCAAATAAACATTTGGAGTCTTATTAAGTGCATTAAAAATATGGACTATTGAAAAAAAAAAATTCATCGACGAAAATTGGAAACACAACGCGATAGTTCGACTTGCCTGATACGCGATTGCAAAATGAAAAATACGTTTCGAGCACCGTCGGATACACAAACTTGAAAACTTCAAATGCGCATCCCAATGCCACTTGGGACGCTAGATTTATTTTTAGCCTTTAGCTACTCGCAGGAGTACGGCTAACTAGTGAATGCGTGTATTTGGATCTATTGCCGACCGGACTGTGCAAACGGTTGTCGGTAAAGCGAGTGGATTTCCACGAGCATCCGCGAATTGATCGTGGTGACACTGGGGCCAATGAAATTGCGACCAAAACCTGATTCGCCTGAATGCCATCGCTATATTAAAATACGTCGTCCCCCACGTCCTGTTATTATATTTACCAGGTGAGTACACGTGTATGTCGAATTCGAACTTGAAAGCTCGCGAGGTAGCAGTGTTAATTAAATATAAAGAATTAAACGTTGCGAGCGAGTTTGCGGCACGGTGGCGCTATCGCGCGCTTCCGGTTTTACCCCCAAGAGCACGACCGATGAATAGCCTGTGGCTACTAACTGCAGGGGTCGTTGATCTTTAACCGACGCCATCTGCCCGACTCTCGCAGCATTTCTCTATTTTTTTTTTACTCCTCTCCTTCTGTTTCACTCGTTTATTCGATAAAATTGTTCGCACCGAATCCCAGAGGCTGCAGAGGTGCGTTTCCCTTGTTTTTCACACTATTGCGATCCATGTAATTTTATCGTTCAATCGAATCTGGCACAATAGATAGTCAATATCATCGAAAAAGGTTATAAAACGTTGGAATATACATATATAGCGCAACTCCTATCAGAATAAAATAGGAATCGGACGAATGTAAAATCGGTAAACATGTTCTACGGAACATGTTGTATAGTCGCATGTGTATCGTACAGCCACCGGTCACGGGTCATTTATTCGAGTCATCTCTTAATCTGGGGTATGTCGCAGCACCTCGCAGCACAGTTTTTGTGCTCAACCCTCATTCGGAGATCCCAGGCAACAGAGATTATCCTCTCAAACAACGGTTGATACGTTACGTCGGGATAATCGTAACAAACAATTCGTTGATTTGGTCTGTACGCTTCATTCCTATTCGCGGTAGCCATTTAACTAATAACCGAGCGGATAAACTGGACTGGCACGATGACGAATCTATCACTTGGACAAACAATGGACTGTACCATGGAATAGAAATGAGACTTTTTCGATATCATAAATCCTGTCATTAACTTGGGGATGAGGAACTCTAGAAATATGGATGTCGTCATTTTAATGTACACAATCGTTCAGACCCAGTATCGGGAGGTTAGGTCGATACAGCATGGCAAAATGAGTTCCAACGTTTCGAAAGCCAATCGATACCGACCGAACGTCGTTGATAATTAATTGGGGTTGCATGAGCCTGCATCATCGGAGGAAGACGACGTGCGAGCCAGCTTTACCGGAACCAGGCAGAACTTCGTACAATGACAATTTACCGCAACGTAAACAGCTGCCTGGTCAAATCTTTGGGACAGCGAGAATCCTTGCTCCGCTGTACAGCGAAGGTGCAAAGAGCGATATACAACGCGACTGTGTACGCCGCGGCAAGCGTAGTACGAATGACAATACCGGTATGAAGCTGCAACCATCAGAAGGATGTACGCCATCGAGATAGTCCCAATATTCCAATAAGCGTGCGCTCAAACCGAAACTAAAACCATAGAGCACAACGGAATAATCGAGAATAGTAGCGGACTCTGCGAACGACTAAGATCATCCGATTTGAGCCAGCCAGCACAGACAACGTTACCAGGAAATGCGCTCGAATCCACGCTCCTCGTGCCACTTGATCCGAATGGCTTTCTAAACTAGTTATAACAGTTGATAATTATGTAAATGGGTGAACGGACGCGCTTAATGCTCTACGCTTAACCGCAAACTTCTCTGGACACACTCTTCAGAATGAGCTATTTATTACAAACAGACCAGTCCGTTTCCTCCGAATCCGCTTACCGCATAACGTAATTCCGAAAAAAAAAACTGGGGATTGATTAAAAAACTAACGATTTTTGGTGCGAAGAAGATAAAAAATATTGTCGCTAGAGAAATTCCGCTTGGTGCAAATGGGTTCGAAGTAGAAAATTTGGGGAAAACACGAGCTACTCATTTCGCGATTAGACTTTCCGTGGATGATAATCGCGGTGCTCATAGTGCCTTGCATCTCGTAGAAACACCCTTTAGCGTGAAATACCCATGTCGCTGTTGTAAAGTCAACAGAACATATGTGCACCGCGACGTCGGTATTACAGATCCATTATAAAATCATGATAATTATGAGATACATGTAGAAGAAAGTGATGTATCCACCATTGATTCAACGGGTAAATGTATCTCTCAATCGCTTAAAAGCGTTCGCGTAAGAGAAAATACATCATTGGTTATTACATACAATATTTTTTTAGTGTCTTAACCGTTCATAAGTCACAAGAATATCTCTACTCCTCGGCTTTGTCGTAAGAACGCGTTACCCCCACTCTGCTCTTGATACTTCCATTCCGGGACGGTTTCGGACGTTGTGACTTCTGAAGGGTTAAGGGGAGGGGAAATCTACTCAGTGGGTAACTGAAATTGTCAACCATATTATTTCCACCACCACATATCATGCTACCTACCACGTATCATCCGAAACTAAAACAAACCAAGAGTCATTTTTTTTTTCCATAATATTGTTGTGGTAAGCGTCTATAAAAATGAACGTCCCATTTGGTACAAGCGGAATCCTCTCGAATGAAATAGATATTTTTAAGAGTGCTGATTTACTAATGTCAACAGCATCAACTGGGCGATAATTGGAGAGTCGAGTCGAGTTGTATTAACCCCTTGCACTACCGTGAAATTCGGAACAAGCCGTGCCTAACTTCAGACGTTTTTGTTTAGCCCGAGATTAAGACCACGAGTACGGTTCGTGATATTCATGTTTGGACTGAAATATCAATTACGAGCCATACTCGTGATATTCACATTTGACATGAAATTAAACAACGAGCCTGACTCGTGATGTTCAAGTTTGGCCTAAAATTTTCATCACGAGTCAGACTCGTGAAAGTAGTGCAAGGGGTTAATGCAACAAAATCAGGAGTCCGTGAGTTACGTTGCGCGCAGTAAAATTCTCGACGCCAGGTTGAAAAGTAAATTTTTCCGCGACTCCTGGTAGCCACGAGCGTTTTATTAGCTGAGAGTTTTACTTACTCGCGGATTCTTCTGTACTCGTGCTCTTGAAACGTATAATTGAAACGTTGAGGAAATATTCAACGTAGAAATAATTGAACACGGCTCCGAGGCTGAACATAAATGGAAATACTTTGTTTCTTTATGAGTTTAATTGAAAAATTGTATAGAACTGACATGGGTATTGGGAAAAGACTGTAAGTTTATTTGGAAATTAGTCATTTTAGAATATTTCAATCGAGTCTCAACCGAAGAGACCGCAAAGACAGATATTTAATTGGAAATATCGTTAAGAAATTCTTTTTTTCTTATTTTCTTATTATATTCAAATGGAGATGCCCAACCTCCGTTTACACGTTGAAAGTGCTGTGGATGTCTTCCGTTGGGTGAACGACCGGTATTGTCACTCAACATCTGTCGAGAATATGAATCCCCGAGATGGTATATCATAGTTGTACGGGAGATAACAAATTTTCATGAAATGCCTCTCTGGACTCGAGTACGAGTCACTCGAAAAGTAAGGATAACACTGTCGAGCAGCTACATTTAAACGAGATACCCGTGAGAAGATTTATTCTGTCCGAGAATGAAATCCTTTATTTTATTTATCTACGGCTCTATGGTGCATTGATGGTTTCCTATTTTTACTCCCGACGGGAGTACGCGTTTCACTGGCATGTCGCGAATATATCAATTTCTCTACGTGCGATGTTCTCCGAATCGATTAAAGATGTCTCAACTGAACTAGGTACACAGATTCTGTGCATCGACCTCCATTTTTGTTCTAGATTGTATATATTAGATGAGATTTCCGAAGGATTCAAGCGTCAACTCTAATTTAAAAGTGAAATTATATACGATATGGACGTTTTCTAACGCGGAAGAAGATGTCTTCCGACTGTAGTGACAGCGGTAAATGAATTATTGTAATTTAAATATGAAGTTAACTTAAATGATAACGGCAGTTATTTCATCCTTTTTAGATTTATTTTTATATGAAAACTTTCCGAAGCTAAAGTCCTATTTATTATCATTTTTAGCAGTCGGAAATGTAATGAATTTTTCGTTTTTCTCATTTAGATATTTTTGTTATTCGCGTTCTGCATTACCGTCCTATTTAAGCCATGAACTCATGGCCATTTATGTATCGAAACTATGTTATGTTATTAAATATATTAAATATATGTTATATGGTATTTAAATTAAATATATATATATATATGGTATTTTGTATATTTTTAATATATTTAAAATATACAAACCAACTTTTGGATATTTGATTTATAGCTTTTATAAACAAGTCAAAATTGTATTAATATATGCATCTTAAATATATCTAAGATATATATATATATTCGTAATATAAAAAAATATACGTAATGCATACAAATAATGTTAATGGAATCGAGTAAAAGGAATGAAAATTTGTATGTTATTTACTCTTAAAATTGAGGATAACCGAGACTGATGTTATTTAAATTACCTGCACGACCAACTGAAAATAAATAACCTCTCTTCGTGCAGAATTACAGCGATGTTAATAATATTTTACAAAGCTATTCATGGAATAACTAGCTGTCTAGATCTCTTGAATCTGTCTCTCGCGTAGATGGTATTGCGTGCATTTAGTATATTCGTCTCGGAATAGCTTAAAAGCTACGTCTCTGATCGTGTTGTTCCATGTATTTGTTATATGCTGTATCGTTATATTCATTGATCTTTGCAGCTTTTGTTCTTTCAATCGTCTATTCCATTCCACCCTGATTTGTTTATTTCGTCTGAGGAAATTATTTCCGGAGATGACTCCAGGAAAGTTCGTCTGGAAGATTATGTTCGCGGGAATTACGTACTTGAAAGAAATTTCAATGTTGCAGATTCAGTGATACGTGATAATACACAAGAATCACTGACACTACTTTCAGTGACACGATATACACCTTCCTCGGTATGATATACTTATTTTTATGATTATTTTAATAATAATAAAAATGATATTTAAGTGAAATGAATAAAGACGTGAAAGGGAAATACGTATTTCAACGAATCTACCGAGAATTCGCTTTAGTGAGTAAGCTTTACGAGTACTTACTCTATATTCAGTTAGTTGACTGAGTATCATGCAGGTATTATGTTATTCTCCTTTTCATCTACCCTGGGTTTTGCTCTTGTAGGAAGGATGGAGTTAATTTGTCACTCTACTCCCGTTATCCCCTCGAATCACGAGATATAATCATCAACAGAACTCGAGAACTAAGTCCTCCGAGCTAACGAATACCCGCTATAACCATAGTTTCCAACAGTTCTCCTTAATTACATCAACATCTTCTCAAAATTCGCGTATAATACGCAAAAGCGCCTGCGTATCAAAAGCCATCGCACACCGTTTGAGCGGATGTGTCGGAAAGCAGATTTAGCGACTATTGTGTTGCATTTTGTCGAGAACCGAATGTTAAATACAACAACGACTATGGGTAGGTACAAATTAGTATACAAGAAGTTTTGTAAAAACCCCTCGAATGGAATTGTTGTTGGCAAAAACAGTTCCGGGTCTATGCATTTGTTAAATAAAGCACACGGTAAAAATAAAACTAGTATAGTTTTAACTACGACAGAACTGACACAATGATAGTGGACGCAAAGTTCACGTACCGCCGCGTATTATTTACCAACTTTCGAGAAAAGACGACGAACAAGTTTTACTTTATAAATAAATCGAGGTACAGCTTTCCTCTTCTATCCGCTTCTCATTTTTCAAGGTGTTTTCAAGACCAAGACTGTGTACCGAGAACGGAGTTCTCCTCGCTTCCACCTCCGGCAGCAGATCCAGAAGCAGTTTCCAGGTACAGCTTCGAAACCCTCCACCTTATTTTACTAACACTCAGGATTTAACTCTCCTCAGACTCTCTCTACCTCGTGTCAGACTTAAACCGCGCTCGATCAGTCGTTCCCTACGAATGCAATCGTCGCTCCGGATACTCGAGGAGATCGCACGTTCACTCGAAACCGTGGAATTTTCACACAAATAATCAGTATCGGTGTACAATAAACAAAAAAAAATGTAAAATAACAAATATTTATACCAAAAATATCGTTAATAGACTTTGCAGAGACGCCATTAGTTGAATTGACTAATTAATTGTAATACAGAATTTAAATATTTTTAATTATGTAGTAATCCAGGATCAACGGTAAAAGTCAGAATAAACTTTTTTTTTAAGCTCTCAAGTTTTAACGCCCCGGCAGATATAAGCACGAATAGTTTTTCGTCGTATTCACCCAATACGAATTAAGTATACTGCTCCGGTGCTCCCATGTACGTGCAGCAGCGCTCGGAACGCCGTATTATGTAAAGTTTCGACGATCGTTGGACTGCGATACACCGCCGGTAGCAGCACCAGAGATATTGTTCTTCGTAAGCCAATATCTCTTTTTCTTTCTCTCCCTTTTTCTCATTTATTTGACGCAACAGTCCTCGCAACCTCATCGAAAAGTCTACAGCGATAACCCGAAGTGTCGGTCAGTAGACGGGAAGTGCACGATAGTCTCGCGACAAGAATATTTTTCCGAGCGGCATGTTGAAAAATTTCGTTGCAGCACACCAGGCTAGCTAAAATGCAATTTTAAAAAAGCACATCACGCTCGACTCTCGCACCTCCGGCGCTTGCAGCACTCCGGACCATTTTCCCATGATGCCTGGTCGCGTGGCAACATCTGCGCCCTGTCGCTCGATACAATTAAACGAACCAGGCAATCCGGGAATACCAGAGGCAGATAGCTACGCGTGGAGTACACGCTGCGAGGGACGGAGCGCTCGAGCGCTGAAAATTTTCCTCTAATTGTTTCAGGGCAGTTGGATAAGTTGAATGGACAGCGTGCCCGACTCTCGCTATCAAAATGTGCATTATTTTATACTCTGCGCTTTCACTTTTTAATTTAACTACAGTTTTGAACCTTTGGAGAGAGAGAGGGCGTGCGACGATAAAAATTCTTTCGTAAGCTGACGATATTAATTCGAGACATTCTTTTAATTATATCCAACTAACGCATGGAATCCGGGAATTATTTACCGGAGTTCGCAGCGATGCAGAAATGACGCGCAGGCTTGTTTTTCGCTCTAACGCAGTCCGTTGATTACTATTCAACCTCTCGTCACTAATAGAAGTTATCCCTTAGCGAATGCGTTTACGAATATTTCTCATTGACGAATTTTACTCCAGTTTATGCTGAACGACATTGGCCGAAAATTTTCGTTTATTCTTCCTGAGCCAACGGCAGTTCTAATTAGACATCTATGAAAAAAGTTGTCAGCCGAGTCTTGCCATTCCATTTCCATTTATCGAATAGCGATTCGCTATTTTGCGTCAACTTTTTCATACGAAAATTTGCATTGTAACTGTATGAATGCAAACCGAATGTATAGTAATGATACATTCCCGTTGACCGCCATTGAGCACTCAATGTCCCATGTTGGGCAATTAAGGCAGCGTCAATACGAGATAACGAGAGAAGCTCATAGCGTGCTCCGAGCTATAGGTAAGACAATGAATACGTTTGTTTGTGAGTAGTTACGACACAATGAGAATGATCAGCAACTGGCATACTTCGATACAGTTGTATGGCCAAACGCTCTGTCGATTAGCCTATATGGATTTCCGTGATTTCGTCGGTTTATCGGGCAATAGCGAGCTGCGGAATTCATTGTTGCTCAGATACGCTCGTCCGACTATCGATGACCACCGACGATAATGATTTCCATAGCTCGACCAAAGACCGTAGCTCATCGACGATCGAGCGAACAATACCGCATGTACTTATAAACGGTTCATCGAGAATACCCTGTTCGCTATTATTACAGCCAAATAGACAGAGCCAAGGAACATACCCTTTACATCTTCAAAATGTTCAAGTTTCGAGGAGAACCCGTATTTCCAACAGGCGGTATACAATTTCCCAATGAGAACTTCTCGTGCCCTTGTTCTTCGATTCCGTCGAACTATACTCGGAAGTACTTTCAAGTATTAGGTACAATGAGTCTCCGCTGACCTTTTAATAGAGTTTCCGAACTAGGAGTAACCATCCGATAACCCGTAACCCGGAGCGATGGAGAAGCGGCTGCGGGCAAGAGAGCCGGTCCGGAGTATCAAGTGTCAGAAAAGGAATGAGAAGCAATGTGGAAAAGTAGCGAGGACGTTTTGGTGAATGGTATGTACTCTTGAAGCTACAGCTACCTATAGATATGTATAATAGTACGAAGAAACTTTTGACATATCAGATTCGCATAAATACACAAAAAGAAAATACTCTGTATTTGATTTCGTTCTTTTGCTGAACATCAAGTTTGATTTCACGTACGAGCGATCGAAGCTCAGGCCAATTCTACAAAATCATACGCTAAGGGTCAGAATGGTCACTCGACGGGGTGACTATTCTTACTTTTTAAGATGAAAACTTTCGAGCCTCCTTCTCGTTCTCCGCAGCACAAACTTCAATAAATAGTGAATAACTTTGTGAGAGTTATTCGCTTCAACGCCTGTATCTCTCGTAAGGATATACGAGTGATTCCACACAAAATTTTTAAAACTTATTTTAAGTCAAGCATCTGCAATAACGAGACTATTTTTTTTATTCGTTCAAACAATTTTTATTACGGAAATTATGATAAATTGAATTGTATTGAAAAATGAGAGAAGTAGACTCGGAACATTAATATCTCAAATGCTATTCGTCGTACAGAGATGAACCAAAGCATTTTTTAAAGCTGAACAAATAAGCTTTCGTTAAGATTTTTTTGAGGCAATTATAAAGTTGCAAATTTTTATTGTTATAAACAATTGAAAAGTTTCATAATTTCTTTCACTAATGTCAATCATTTGTTTTTTTTTCCTTTTTTAATTTCATTTAAAAATTATATATTCAACTCTGTAATTCAATTTTTCTTTCTACATTGAGAATCAATGGACTCACCTTTATTTTATTTGTGTTGCACGCCTCTGCACTCAATTGAGTTGCGGTGAGCATATCGACACCACTTTGAATTCTTTGTTAGTTTTTTTGGGGACGTTGCATAGGATTTGAAAACGAATAAAATAGTTTCTTATTTTTACAAATGTCGTTTAAAAGAAAAGCTTTAACCAAAGGACGAATAAAAATCGTACGTGTCTCTTTTTATTGCGTATACTTAAAATAAGTTTCAAATGATTAATAAAACACGACGTCAATTCTTGGATAGTTTGGTGTGAAATTGCTCACGTGTGATTCGTATGTTGTGTTAAAAACGCGGAGACCTTAACTTTAATCGCAAGAGACGACCTGTATAACACCTTTTTGAGTGAAAACCTCGGAAAACCTCGGAAAACCTCATCGGAAAACACTCGACGTACTCGACGTTTTATTCCGTTTTTCTTTTGGTCTCGTCATTCTTTCTCGTTATTCGGACTGTCCTTTCCTTCCTTCCTTTCTTCTTTTTGAACTTTTACCCTCTTTTTCCGTTTCTCCGGGCCTGTCTCTCCCGTCATTCTTAAGGCCGGCGGCGTGACAAGGCAGCAGCATTGTTTGGTACAAGTTTTTGAACTCGGAGCGCGGCTGCGGATCTTCGAGACGACGACTCCGACGAAGAAGCAGTCGAGAAGAGCGAGAACGGTATGGTGGGCGGGAAAAACTGAGAGGACGAGAACGATGTCGACTCTGACTGAACCAGGCTCGACTCAACAAATGAAAACTTCCACTACCCTATCCACTTACTTGACTGTGTGCAAATATTTAATTTAACTTCGAAATAGCATTCATTGTGCCGAACGGAAGCTCACGAAAGCGACAACGACGACGACAGCGATGATGACGCTGGACTACCAACTAATTTTTCCAAGTAGCTCTCGAATCCAATCAGAGCTGCTTATACGATCCTTGAGAATTCATCTTCCACACCGCGGAAAGACGAAAGAATCGGAAGAGAAATAATCAATTGAAAAAAGTCAAAATGCAATGCCGTTCTTAAAGAACTTTATCTCAAAGTTGATTGTGAATTAAAGAAACGATATCTTTGATATTTGGACGTTTTTCGAACGTTTTTATTAATGATCCGAGCCTACTGTGGCTATATCTCCGAGATCTCACCTGCATACCTACGCGCATCGATATTTGCTTATCGAATCGTTGTAGACGCACAAAACACAGAAGCTTGAAAATTTTGCACTCTGTGCGCATTCAAATATTGAAGAATAAATTGGTACGAGCCAAATCATTGAAATGATTTTTCAGCAAGTTCTGTAGCGAAAGTGTTATCGTATGCAACCAATTTAATTAACGTTGCTTACGTTAAAAATGTTTAATTGATAACAAAAATTGACAGCTCTTTGCAATGATAACAATTGACTGCAAATAAAAGATTCATTGAATTGTATTTATTAAACCGAGAGTGAAAGTTATTACGTACGAGATCGGTATACGAGTCCGAAATAGGGTAACGAAACGATGATTTCAAAAGCTCTATAGTTATCTGCCGCTTTTGTCCTCCCATTTTCTCTTTCACTCCCTTTATCCCTCCTTCCCATCCCCGCAGGTTGGCTGTCGCGGATAATAGCGATACACGTAGAGAGAGAGAGAGATTCGCTAGCGCACCACGCATATCCGTTATGTGTGTACCTGTTGCGAATTTGTGACGGTCCGAGCGGAGCGTTTGAATGCCAGCAATGAATGAACCTCAATCGGAGCTGCCTAATGGACTTTCAGCGTCGGCCCTCGTTGGTACATGAGCCCGGCAGTACCCTCGACTAAATGCGAATTTATTCGAGGCCTTCGTAGCCACATGCTGTTGCTGTTAGCTAGATATACCGACTTTAGTATAAGCGCTAACATCAGAACCATGAGCAATTGCGCTCGCTATTTATAACTGGCAAATGATCATCCGACAATGACTAGGTTAATCACGGAAAGACGTATCTGCATAAAATCATAGCCTCGGCTATCATTTTCCTCGATCGTATTTCTAACTGCGTCTGCAAAATCATAAATAATTGTAAATTAATCTTGTTCTGGCAAATAACCGTGGTTCTATCTTGATATCCAGCGAGTGATCAGTTGTAACCCCCGCTGAAATGATTTTTTTCTCAAGCCATGAGAACGGGAACAGTGGCGAAGATAAAGTACGGTGTTTTCTCATCGTCGCACGATCAACACGCATCTGCGCATGCCATCGATGTGTTCAAACAGTTCACCAAATACTGCGCAACAAACCTATAATCGCACCACCGTTAACTCTGGAGGTGTTTAGCGTTGCGCGCGGAAACTGAATTATAAATGCGATTAGAGTAATTATGCAGGTTAGGTATCACGCTTACCCGTCTCTTTTGTTTCTATTTGCTATCGTAGTGCTACACTAACTCGGGCATGCTCCATTCCTGTATAGACAAGCGTCCTTTCGGCACCTTGAGGGTATCGAAACCTCTCGTGAAGCTATCCGCGAATCAGGAGAAGCAGCAGAAGCACAAACCCTGTTTGCGGCAGAAGCTTCGCGAGCTCGAAACCGAGCTTTCGTTTTGTCGTTCCAAGTGTTACCGCAAAACGTGCCACGCATTATCTTTTTTCATCAACGATGCAGATTGTATGCAACGTGAGATATATTTATAGGATCGTCCTTTGAAAGACTTTTTTTTCATACTGTATAACATTGTAAGGCTAATCGATCGAATTTAATAACTCGGTATTCACTCTTCGGTATATCGGCTACCGCTATACTTTTGTAATTGTATCGAACAACAATACTGCAATGTTCCTGACTGTTGGCTGTCATCCGAATCCACTTATTCCAGTGGTAAAGCGTTATTCTTGTGGCCGAAACACGATAAATGCTATGTTGAGAGATTGCTTCGTATAGTATTTCTGAACGATCAACCGCAAAGCGGTTTCTAGAATCGTGAAGGGTATTTATACCGAGCCACGTATACTCTCCCTTATCACTAGAATTTGATTCTTCGTTCCGAACTGACTTTTCATTTTCCATCCAATAATAGTTTCCTAGATTACTCTGGAGATTGCACCAGGCCACAAACATTTCAAATAATTAAACTAACTCTGGTACAGTTCGTGGAGAGATAACCCCTGTTTCGTTTTTCTTGTAACAAGTTTCCGCGATATTTCGTTGTTAGAGATCTTGCCCTCTTTACGTTAAAAAATTATATTTTAGCAAATGTTTGACGCTCAATTTTGACCATTGAGTAGTTATTTTCATTAGTGTCCATCTAACCGATTACATTGTCTTTCAACGATTTCATCGAGCTGTCCGATCGCAACCAACGAACAAACAATTACTTAACATTTTTTTTTTCAATTTAAAAATACGAATATCTCAAAAATGAAACATCACAGCTATCTGGGGTTTACACGATTGCATTTCTTGTAAAAAATATCATCCAGCGATACCAAATAAGGCATCGGGAACGAAAAAATCAACCCAGACCGTTGCTAATTAAAAAATTTTAATCACCACAATATGCACCGCATTTCGTGTGAGATATTTTAGCGGAGGAACAGCTAAAATCGTTGCGGAAAGGCAATTCCATTTGAAACTTTTGCTTGTGTATATACAAAGCGGAGCAGCATCTATACGCGCAGCGGAGCTGTTTGTATTCGAGAGAGTAAGCCGAAGAGCCGTGCGAGTCGTACGTATTAGTCGACGCGCGACGGAGGTTAATCTCGTTCCAACTATAAGAGGATTAAGCTTAAAATGTTTCGATTACGATTTTTTTGCCCAGACTGCTCTCCCTTTCCCTCACTGTTTAATCATTACGCAGTCGAAGAAACGCTTCCGCCTTCGTTCGGATGACAATTCACTCGGTCCATCGTTAGACTACATTTGTACGTCGCACACACGTTTATCATCTTTCCGTAAAAGATGCACGTGGAACTAATACGATACCAACATTGGCATACAATTATTTGCAAATCAATTGGTTCGCTCGTAACCTACGATAACCATGGAGCGTGTACGAAAACCCATCGATCCAACTAATAATTGTAATTTCTTCCTAAATTTTAGCACAAGGCTATAAATAAAAGTGCAATATTACATTGCCACATTGACCATTAATGTCGGCAACATTTCGACATTGCGTGCGTCGGCAAACATATAAAACTTTGTAGCAATTAACGAAAATGCTACATTGGCGAATTGTAATATTCACGCTGTTCGAACGATGCATACGTCAGCGAACCCCATAAAAATGTTATATAATTAACGAAAATAGGATATTTGCGAATTACAAGATTCGCGGTGGTTCGGTGTAGACGGACATAACCATCTGCGTCAAATCCTTCGATACGAGACTCTCGAATGGCCAGTATAAAATTGGTTAGTCACTGGCGAGTATGATGGATTTTGATATCGTACATAGCACTGGCAATACCCAATGAAACAATGGAAACAGCGACATCGTACGAACGAGGTCAGCGGAGAAGGCCGCGGTAGAGACTCCCTCGGAGGAAGGGGAAAAAGCCGAACAAGAGCCGGTGGCCAAACTGTTACTCCGGGACTATTCTCTCCGCGCGGTATGCTATCTATAATGGCACGATGTACCTTTATAGTTGAGCATATAATATAACTATATACATTTTACGAGGAACAGTGAATATCAACTCTTTTGTGTCTCGGGAGACAACTGCACGGTGGTTGCACTCGTATGGATGACGCGTACAGAAACCCATAGACGCGTATGTGCGTGCGGTACGTCGGCAAAATTGTCGTACAGTCTCGCGGACTATTCCGCACTGACAAGACCAGGATGGACAAATAGAAGGTATTAAGAGGGAATTGAATTGAAACAGTTGAATGTGTATGTAAATAATCGAAAGGATGGATGGGAATGCAAGTTAAAAGTATGCTATCCGTTCTTTGAAAGTTATGTGGTTAGTTTTATGAAAAAATTTGTATAACAATACGTGGGAAAGTTTCCGTATTTTGAATTGGTTTGGCTTTAGGCGAGCGTATCTGTATCTTAGAATAATACTAGTTGTAGTTAGAGATTAAGAATTACTTGTGTATAGTCAACCATTTAATTGATGTTCATAATCTATATCGGCACGGTACTCTTAGGGATCTCGCTCCCGAGAACGAAATAAACATATCTGTCCATCTATCTATCTCTATCTACCGTTGTTAACCCCCCCCCCCCTAAGTACATGCTCTACTGTAGTAAAATACTAAAAACCAGAGAGAGAGAGAGAGATGTTTAGTTAAAAAAAAAAAGTCCATCCGCGGAACTTCGTGTACACGTTAATGTTTTAGACGTCCGAGAAAATGGTTGCGGGTGGAACGCGTATCCGCTCTCTGCTTACCTTCCTACTTTTGGATAAACATTTTTTTCGCTCGTAGAATAACGAGGAAAATAAATAAATGCGCCTCTGGGCGAATCGTACAGAGGAAAGAAAGTTACACGTATGCAAATTGTTTAAATCCAAAACGTATATCCAAACGTTCGTTCTCATTTTCTTGCTCTCTTTCTCTGTTCATCCGGTTCGAGTGATTAAAAACTAACAAGTTCTTCAATTTAACTAAACCATCGAGTCTATATATATATATATATACATACAAATGTCGCTTCGAATACTTCCTTCAATATTAGCTGACTCGATAAGTTTTTGCGAGCAAAATATGCCAGTCGTCTGCATGTTCCAGTGAAACTTTCGTATCCGGTAATTGCTATACTCGAAGTTAGATCGTCTCGTCTCATCAGTTTAGTATACAAACTAATACATAAACATAACAAAGCTTTGACGACTTAGCTTATATCAAAAGTATAAAAATAATAAACGGCTAAAAAAACTTTTGAATTTACTGAAATACTTTCGCGTTTATTGTACCAATATCTACAAAGATAAATCGTAATTGAACTAAAAATAACTTTTTTTGTTGAATTTCGTATTTTTCCAAACACTTTTGTATTCAAAATATTTTTATGCAATAAAATGTTTTCTAGATTTTCATGACAATACTGTCTCAAGTAATCAGAAAGTCACGTGTAGAAAAAAAGTCTCGCGCGTGTACATTGAAACGGCTATATCTCGAGAAAGCACGATCCGATCGTACCGAACTTTGTGACGTAAGTACGGCATCGTACTCCCTTTTTTTTGCAATTTTCAAAAGAATTTCTCCAAGAGTTCGGATTTTATAGAAATAAAAATCTCGTTTAAAAATAAGTACGTACTCTTACTTGCGTTATTGGTAGGATATCGATTTAAATACTTTTTTATAATTGCGCATACGTTCGAAATGATCTGGTATGTAATTTCGCCAAAATCGTAACAGAGATTCGGATTTTTTAATCGTTCAAAAAATGTACGTTATCGCACTAACTTTTCTTAATCAGAAGCTCATGTATAGAATGACGTTTGATACAAAGTTTCGTAAAAATCTGTTTAGTAGTTGATATTTGTGAGATCTTTTAATTATTGAATTTCTCGTTAACTGTTCACAATGATTTCTCTATAAAAAAAAAAAGAGAATTGATCGATATGCAGCCCCGTGGAGGTGGTTTTTTTTTTTACTACTTAATTGGAGCAATCTGTAAAAATGTGAATTTCAGATTGAGTGCAAATCGAGACGAAGGGCTGTGGAGAGCCAACGCTTGGGGCAGTCTTTCGCGAAAAGCCCAACTCGGTCGGTAGTTGCAATAGCGGCAGTTAGGTTCCACGAAAGCTCGGCGAGTAGACAAGAGCGTCAGAAAAGTTGAGAAGGACCGAGGGAACGTGGCAGTAACCATTATCGAATGGCTCAAATGATTCGAGGAAGAAGCTCGGAAAAATAAGCACGTTGAAATCGTTCGAGGGATAGGCATCCACTAACACTGACTGTGGCAGCATTCGGGTTCGAAAAGCTTTTCGCTTCGTCATCCCGAATTCTCGGTGTCGCTCCGCTCGTCGAACACTCGCGCTCGATAAGAGCATTTCCGGTCTTGACTAGCGAAAGTACAGCTTTCCACCTCTCTCCTTCGCAGCTTCGACTCCGCTCATTCGGTTGATTGTGAGTAAAATTCAGAGTCCTACCCTGAGAATCCTCTCCTTATCGCTGAACGCTCGACGTCAACCTTAAAATATACAATTGAGTGTTGCATAGTGCATTTGGAAGTTATAACACAATTGGGTTTAACCCTCCTGATCCGCGTACCTGACTTGGAATATACGAATTGAGTTAACTATAGCGTTTCGCCAGCGTTTCGCCAGCGCTTGGAACTAGTACATAGCTAAATAAAAATTGAAGAACTGTTTGCAATATTTTAAAGATCAACGATAATCAGGTGTCACTTGGGCTGCGACTTGTGTTCTTAGCATAAAAATCCACTTCTGATTAATTATTTTCAAACAGAACGATTGATATCTGTCAATTCCCGAAGAGGCATTCAGTTTTGTTCGATTTTTACAAAGAATAATCCACACCGACGTGATTTTTTAACGCGTTGCTTACTAATGCGTTTAAACCGAAGAGCACGCTGATTACCTATCAAGAATACCTCGACACTCTGTAAAAAAAAAAGAAACGCGCAATCCATGCGGTGTATACCTTCGCGCGGCTCAAAAGACTGGGCCAGTTAGTGAAATTCGTTCGTTACATTCATGGGGCATTGAAAGACCGGAACCGGACAATGCACATCGAAGAGATCCTATTGGAATGCAATGCCCTGCGAACCAGGAATCCGGTGACCGATGCAGCCAGTAGGATGAAACAACACGGCAAACTCATTAAACTCGCTTCGCCGCGTAACGCGTCGTGCGAACGAGCGGTAGCTGCCTCTGCTGAACGACAATGGTATACGGATCGACGGAGAGATAGGGAGGAGGAGATAAAAAGAGAAGGTTAGCACTGGTAAAACGAGATTTTACACTGTGAAAATCGACGAGCGGTCGAACGAGCGCGGGGATAGCTGAACAAGGGAGGAGGGTAACAAGCGCGACTCGAACATACGTTACAACTGCGCTACACAACGGGGGAATGTAACGGGAGTGCGTGCAATGCCTCAGGTGCCACGCTCTCTCTCTCTCTCTCTCTCTCTCTCTCTCTCTCTCTCTCTCTCTCTCTCTCTCTCTCTCTCTCTCTCTCTCTCTCTCTCTCTCTCTCTCTCTCTCTCTCTCTCTCTCTCTCTCTCTCTCTCTCTCTCTCTCTCTCTCTCTCTCCCCCAAGTTTCCCGTGATGTTGCGAACTCTGCTCCTCGCGTACGCTCCCGCCACACACGATAAGCCCGAAACTTGATTGCGATTCTCCGCTGTCGCGAGTCCAATTGCTCGCCGGTGTAGCTTCCTTCGTCAATATATCTCTCTGTCTCTCTGTTGAAGTGACCTTTGCGCTATGCGTTCTATTTCATGACGCAAGGACCACGCACGTTAACTACAAATATCCGGATACGTTGTAGTCGCGTTCTCTCGTCAAGTAAATTCAGCCGTGTCGCTGAATATCGAGGTACAACATTTCGAAAAACAAATTGATACTGGCAACTATGAAAAGTGGCAATTATCTTTAATAGTCAATTTAATATTTGCCCGAACTACTGCGATTTCTTCAAGTGTTAAATATTATTAACAACATCGAAATTAGCGTACGAGAGACGAGCTGTACGGCTCGCATATTGACGGATAACGAAGGAACCGATAATCGTCTTGACATCCATCGTTACCGTAAACAGAGTATGTTAAGACGTAAAAGAGAGTACGGTCGTACGAAATATTTCTGATGAATAATTAATATTAGAGGCTTTGTAATAAATCGTTACAATATAATATGCAATCAAGAGCGAGCCTTTGTATCCCTGCAGCTGCGACGCTCGGTAGTTAACGTATATTTTATAAATTTTCTGATCTTATGACAGGATTTAATAACATTATTTACAATGATGACGCACGTAGATCCATCGTTTATCTAAAAAATTATACAAAGCGATAACGTGTGTACATCAATGATAAATAATTATTCGCTTGTTTAAAACATATCCTTTTACAAAATAATACTTGTAAAGAACAATCAGCCAATATTAAAATATAAAACTAAATATCAATACAGTATTATGTAACGGAGAGGGTAGCAATAAGTGAGAAAGGAAATTCGATAATAATTAATGGAAGGTAAACGTAATAAAACCATTCAGAGAAATAGCATTGATAATTATAAACAATTGACATCCATCTAAAATTTGCCCGAGTGGTAAATATCAGTCAATTGCATTTGTTTTGTAGCAAAGTACAATGATACAATACCTATGTTGTTGTTGTTGTTGGAAATTGTACTTTTCAAGTTTAAAATTCTCACGCATGTTCAGTGGGTCATTCACAGACATGTGGACTCTTTTAACGAATACACGTTGAATACACGTACATTTTTCCAACGTTGATTGTCTCCTAGTAGAACGAAAACCTTGCATATTGTTTCCTCATTATTCTCTACCTTTCACAAAACCACCTCTACGAGGAAGCGTGTTCATCGATTTTAGCTTTCTCGTGGAGTAAGCTTTGCGAAAGATGGAAAATTATGAGGAAACCATGTGCAAGTTTCTAATCTGCAAACTTGTTTAAAACCTCGAGTACCGAAGATTTTGTAATTAATTCCTTTTTTTTCCTCAAAGTAATAATAACTTAAGGGGTATTGAAGCTGTTAAAAATCAAGAAAATTAAATTATATTGCAATTGCGCATATAAAATCTTATAACTTTGATCAAAATAACAATTTGCAAGTACAAAAAAATGTAACATTTTTATAAATTAATTATTTTTATTGTAGCCCAGATCATCGGTGCAAATATATATTTGTTTATTTTCAACTTATCGAAGATTTCAAGTTCAATCGATTGATCAAATCGGCTTTACGAGGTATCGTTGTCATTGCAAGAAAACTCTGTCCTGTCCGAGTATAGCATTTTTTAATGCAAGCAAATTTTCTCTGTAACTTTCGAGTAAGAGCTCCAAATATGAATTTCTATAGTCGGACCGGACAGATTCTCAATACGAAGATAATAAGACCTTGCAAAGCCAATTTGGTATTATTAATGAACCAAATTGTTTATTAATGAAAAAAATAGTTGCACCAACGACATTCATCTAAGTTGCATGATCGCACACGTGCAATTGCAACACATTTTCATTTTCATGACTTTCGGGTGGCTCGGTCCCCTTGAAGCTACAAGATTTTATGTGTTTTTTTAACACGTTTAGAAATCTCCATTGTCAAAAGACAGTGACGTACAGTTACGGAGCGTGTACTTAAGGGGTTTAATACTGTATACGCGATATCAGCTCTTATCCATTCGAAATTCGTAAAATTTAGCGAACGAACTATTAAAAAAAATGACAAATTTCATAACTTTTTATACTCATTGTCAATCTTAGATAAACTAAATACCAAGGAACATTGTTAGTAACTACACTCGAGTATTTCGGTAATTTGCAATTCGATAGTTAATAATTAAAACGCGGTAGAGTATTTGCATTGTTTAATATTTTTTAATAAAACGTTAGATCCGATAACATTTTAGCGACTTCGTCGATATCATCAGGATGATCGGGTAATAACTGAACCACATGCTTACCAAATTTCAGTCTGATACTTGAAGCAGTTTTGGAGTTATGAGAGATGAATTTTTTTTATGAGAAAGCGAAATGAGAAATACAGATCAGCCTCGGTGTAAACTTGAGCTATAAACAAAGTTTTATCGCTTGTAAAATGTTCTAGTCTTCGGTTTTACCACTATTTTTGAAGAAATTTAAATTTTATGGTACTTCAACTGTTTTAATGATTGTACAAATAAATTATCAACGACAACAATATGTGTAATACTCGAGTGCAAAATTCAATACGATCCGTCTAGCCATAATTGAATTATGAGCGCCTTAATTTCCAAGTCCTTGGTACAGACACACTGACACACCCGTACACACACACACGCACGCACACACGCACGCACGCACACACGCACACATCGGACATTTTTCTAAATCACTTTCTTCGGTGTTTCAGACAATTTTAAGTAACGTGACATTAAAATCTCAATGTTTTTGTCATGAAAATAAAGTTACCTTTACGAGGAATCAATAATTTTTTAAGACACACTCACGAGACACTCGCATTTTTGGTGTCTCATCGATGAGCGTATTCCAATTGAATAATAAAAGTTGAAAACGACGAAACTTCGCGCGAGCATGAGACGAAAAGTCTCAAGGGGTCGTTAAAACCACGAGTGGCGAAAACTTTTCGTTGAGTGACCGTCGAAATTGAAGCACTCATGAAAGGGTTGTTAGACTAAGGGCAACCAGTACGAACAAGGTATAGTAAGTGAAAAGTATAGAGAAGGGTAGAGCACCGCGTGTGCGGTTATTCCCACGCGGGCCGGCGGCTCATCCGGTCTTGGCGGTTTCGATAGTGAAACTAATGTGCCTCGCGGGTATTCGTTTATCCGAGTATCGTCACAGACACAGAAGCGTCGCGTGATAACGAGCGCAAACAGATTTAATTAATCGCAGAGCGTGCACGAGTCATAAACGATCGAGTGTGTTATCGTTGAGCTCGCGGGAAAATCGTACGTAATCATGCCGCATGCTGCACACTCACCGACGGTCGGTGGCGTATCGGTCCGCGCGAGTCCGACGACGGTGAAAAGTGCAAAGGCCGCAGTGACGAGCGTCGTCGTTCTAGATGACAACAAGGAGGCAACAACACGAGCAACACCAGCACGAGCACCGGTTGCAGCGGCAATAGTAGCACGCTCACCGTTCATCGCGGTAAAACTGGAGTGTAACGCGAGGATTGCGAGGGTGCACGACCGGCATCCCGACTGACGGATCGCGCCGAGCTGAGCTAGCAGCCAGCCTCTTATTCCCTCTCTCGCTCCCTCCCTTTCTATATATATATATCTATATACATATATATAGATATATATATATATATATTTGTGGAGAGAGACGGGAGGCAGAAAACCCCCCTGTGTCGCACCGCACAGGGACGCGCGCGCTCTTCATTCTCGCGCAGACGCGCTTTCTCGCACCCCCGACACCGTTTTCCCGCCGCTCCTTCCTCTGTGTATACTTCACGATATACCGAGGGAGACCAGGGTGAATTGGTATCATTGTTTTTTTTTTCTCAAATACTCGATACTTCTTATCAATTGACAACGCGAAGTTTGAGAAAAAAATTATCCGAAGGAACCTTGGCTTTTGATAAAGATTTTTATTTATAACTTTTGATCGATTCATCTCTACAGGAACGTCGTATATTGCCTTTTGACTTTTACGTCAAAAAATATTGACTTTTTTTTTTACTTTTTGACCCGCTTTTGTGCACCCGAGTGACCGCTCGGAGTCATATCGACTGCATTGATTTCTGTGTTAAAATTAACGTCAAATTGACCTCAAGTGAAACCGAAATAGTTGCGGTTTGAAAAGATTTTTGAACTATGGTCCGTTGATTTATCTACGAGACGCCAAGCACCGAAATCCAGACTGAAAAACGTTGTAATTATTTGGAAAATAATCGCGCAGCATCAAATTCTCACAGATTGGCCGAGGTCTTGGCCACCTCGAGATATCTACATCCGTGAGTTTAGAGGCGCTGTCATAATTATTTGGATTTTTTCATCGTTCGTTCATTTTACCCTGCTGAGCGCAAACTGAAGTAAATCGCTCAGATCCAACATGCACCCCGAGATATGCGTGCGTATATAAATTGGAAAATCGAATACACGCGAACCAAGCAGAGGCGAAGAGAAATTCTCTCCCGCAGCGAGGATGGGATCGATGTAGCGGGAGAGATAATTTCTTCCGCTATCTCCCACCGACTCCGCGCTAATCCCCTCTCACTTATCTCTTATCAATAGACGACATTAATTATCACTTCCTCTCAACGCACCTGTGGAACGCTCCTCGCCGGCTATCTTTTGGGTTACATACCCTACCACTCATCGACCCCATCCCCTTTTCGTGAGCGTTTCACTCTGTCTCCTCGCTCCGAATACCACCCTAGCGTCGGATGCCTGAGTACACGCTCGGGTACCAGTGTCGGAGTACCCCTCGCGCGTGTACTCGGGGCTCCGACCATCGTGTATATCGCATCTTCGATAAACGTCGGATGTTCGATTAAGAGGGATGCTACGCACGATATAGCATTAATTTCCTAAGTGCGCTCTGAGAGAATTTTTTCTTTGTACCTTTTTCACGCTTCCAATTTTTCACTCCTTTTTGTTCGTAATCTATCTACGCCTGTTGTCCATTCGCAGTCCGTAGGCCGATAAATTTTGTCAGCAGGCGGGGCAACAACATTACGCTTGGCTATCTCATCCGGAATTTAGCTCGCGGCTGCATAACAGCCACCGGAGCTGTTCTATTATACCGACTAGCTAGGTGTGTGCGCGGTAGAGGCGTGCGGGTCGTTCACCGTCGCCTGACTGTCGCCTATGACAGATAGCAGGTATACAGGTCTGCCGTTTTCGCAAGACGAAAGTGAATTAAAAATAAGGACGTTCGTTCTCTCTCTCTCTCTTTCTCTGCTTGCCAGTGCATTTTCACGTTACCCCGCGAGGGTCCTATTCGCACGAGCGCACACCCTGCAGACCACCAGTGCGCGCCAGTCGACCTATTTAATTTCCCAAGCCACCCTCTATCTATCATAATATTTTTCATACTTTTCACGCTTCGACTCATTCGTGTGTGATTCCAACGGCATGCAATTATTATATTAAACGCTTCGTGCGATCCGTGTGTTTACTTATATTTCCCATTTCTTAAACCGCTTGCATTATATCGTTATTAGTGTTGTCCAACTGAACAGTGTAACATGACATTACACTATTATATTAATTAATTAATTTTGTACGTATATTATTACTCCCTCGTTACTTCTCCAAGCTGAAAAAAGTGCAAATTACAACTTAAAATGCTTCCTCATGATTTTTGCTCATTCACGAATTTTTGCTCTATGAACCAGTGGCTTTTTCAAATCTAACTTTCTCATAGAGGAAGCTTGGTAAACGAGCAAAAATCACGGGGAATCGATATGCAAGTTACAATTTGTACCTTTTTCACTATAATTAGAAATTTAATTATAATTAGAAATTTACAAAAGTTAGAATATTTTCGCAATTTTTCGAAATATAATTTTTTTAATTAAATGAAAATTTTTATCAAATCTTAACCCTTTCATAGGTTTTCTTCAACCTTGATACAAAGCGTTTGTAGAAAGTTTCGGCTTGTTTGGTGAAAATTTCAGAATTTTTGTGCAATCATTTATTTGAACAATAAAAAATTGAATGAAATTCAAAAATTTATTTATTCCAAACTCCTCGATCGATTCTTGCCAAACTCGATACCAGCTATGGTTATTCCTTTGTTTATTTATATAAAAAGATTTGGTTCGATAGCTAAAAAAATTACGAAAGTTACCTCACACGCGCACGCGCGTGCATCTCGAGTTTGGTGTCAGCAACTTATCTCGACGTTTTAAATAATTTTGAGTATCCGCATATGAAAAATTCATGAAAACGAATCTCTATCGTATAGCAAAATTAAATAACACCGAAAAATTTGGATAAATATATAATAATTCGAATAATTCGTGAAATGCGAAACTGCATGACAGCCACCGGGGCTGATAATTCCACGTTGATCAATATTACTCGCGCTGAATATTCTAACCTAGTTCAATCGATCGGCAACCTATCGTGATTAATACTGCTACCCCGTTTGGATAGTGCAGAGCATAGCTCGGTTACAAAATGAAATATGATCCCCTATCGGACAGGCTACGTGAGGGTCAGAGAGAAAGCGCGCCCTTTCGGATGTGCAGCAAAACAGTAAAAGTAAATAAAGTCTTAATTATTTATTTAGGATGCGAGGTGAGAAAAAAGTGGGTGGGAGGGTTACTCACTGTAATGAATCTAATATTCTCGTTATGGATGTTCGCACACGTCGCAACAAAGGTATCGATATAAAAATCCAAACTAAAGGACAGAATAATTATTCAACTGTATCATAGAAATTCCAGCCTGTCGCACCTGTCTCCCGTGAAATAATGATTTTGAAAATTTTATTCGATCACCCGATCGTCCTTAACTCTTTAATTACGTTGAACCTAAATTTGCCCCGCTTGATAATGGCAGCTTTGAAAAAGCCGAGTAAGCACTGCTAAAATAAACGACAGCCAGGCATGGGCGTAAGAGAAGAAAAGTCGAAAGACGGGGGCGTAATCGCGAGTTCTCCTATACACGTCCGATTAAAGCACCCGAAGAGCGCGTCTCGCCTCGTTGGATAGCAGTGAGTAAATAACGTAGGAATACGTATCGTACAGCGTATACATATCGTATATAAACAGAGTATTCTGTGGCACTGTATAGGCTACGTCGCTGAGAGCGAGAGAGCCCGAGGCGTGAATTACAATTTCGTTGGTCGTCGGAGCATATGCAGAGGGATGCCGGTAGTTCGCCGCAAAAGCATTCGAGCAACAGCATGCAGCGGTAGCGAAGCGGATCGGAGCGAGGCTAGATAGGTTCTTGTTGGTCCCGTAGCGAAGGCGTGTCCTAGACTCCTTGGCGCCACAAGACGCACTGCCAAGCTTCCAGCGGCAGAAGCAGCAGCATTGCAGCCTCCAAACTGAAGTACAGTGCCACTCGGGTATCTATATCTCGGTATGGATAGCTGCGTGCGCGCAACCCGGACGAGGCGCGCCGCTGGCTTTCATTTCCCTGTTTGCATCCGGTGATTTTCTCTCCCTCTCTTTATTTATCTATCTATATCTTTCTCTCTCTCTCTATCATCGTTAACTTCCCAGCTAGCCCAGGAGTTTCCCTTCCGAGCGTATCACCCTGCAAGACGCCTGCATACCTCGCTACCTGTCCTTTCTCGATTTGTATATCTTCGACACTTTATACATAGGATGTACGCTACCGAGAGCAGTAGCCCTCTCTGCTCTCCGCAAGCTATCTACCGACAAACTCGCTTTCAAGGACTGATGATGTCGATCGAATCCCTCCAAGCTCTCCGCTTCTTCTATACCTTCAACCGTCGTTCCATCAGTTCAAAAGACCCGAGAATAACGTAGGTATCACTCGATCACGGCCTCGTTACTTCGTCTCTCTCTTCCTGACTATCTACGTTTTATCTTCCTCTCGAAATCTCATTCGTACGGCTTACGATCGTCAACGTTCTTCGAATTCTTACGGAATTGAGAAATTCAAACTTAACGGCAGATCACAGAAGTCAACCAACTTTTCACTTTATAACATTTTTTGACGCCTCGTACACGTACGTACTTCTTTCTAATATTATCGACTGTATCGATAGTTTAAACCATATTTTATTTTCTCCACATGGATTTTACAAAATGCCATTAAATATTAACCTTTTGATTGATTGGCATCAATTTCAATCCCAAACCGTATTTGATAACGCTTGTGGATCGAATTTCAGCCCGATATCTAGAAAATCGCGCGAGCTAAATTTTATACGTAACTCACGTCCATACTTGTTTATTCCAAACTCCTTTTCTCGATGTTTCAAATCATTTTGAGTATACTGACGTGAAAATCTCGAAAAAAAATGTTACGTGAAAACAAATCTTCTCTCGTGAGGAAGGAAGATAAAAGGGAGAAAGAACCATTTCAACCCTGTTATCGTCAAAAAAGCGAAAAAATATTTTAAAAAGGGGATTCCTTGATGGCGGTCTAAACAAAAGATAGCTGGCTTTCTTTCAAATTTACACTGAATTCAAGTGAAACTAAACGGAAGTGCTATCTCGGTGCAAATAGATTCACGGATATAAAAAGTTGAAACATTTAACACGGTATTACTATAAGGTCTACAGTTCTTGCCCTCTGAACTGGACGTCGTAAGTACAGTTACTGACCTACATGCGTTCTTTTTTGTCAAATACAATTCGCTGCGGAATCCCAATAACTATAGGAGGCTGACGATCAACTGTACCGCGTTGAGCCTGCTAGATAAAACGAGTCAGACGCAAAAAGCCTTTATAGAAAATCGCCTGGCGCATTTCTGTTCACTGTCGATGATTTCAAAGAAAATACTGTATGGACGCAAAGCTGCTCAGCTCCATTGTTTCCCAGAAGGGAAGCAAAAAATAATGACATACGTATCGGAATAAAATGCTACAGTCAGCGAGTGCGGTAGCTCCCGTCTCGGCTCACATTGCGTCCGGTCAATGGAACGAACGATTGCCGGGATAAAGCCAAGAGCCCGGTGCGCGTTACTGTCGTACAAAACTCATTCTATGAGAAAAGCTGTCTCCGGAGCTCCCTCGATGAGCTGCATCCGTTCGGGATTTACTCGTTGGGCACGTCGAGAGACTCGAATAAAACACAGACCAGAAATATAATACAACGTTCTCTTGACACTCCTTGCAAGGTACGACCTTTTGACACGCGATTATTCTGTCAATACCATGTACGCATAAAAGCCACTTTTTACTATTGCCATGTCTCCGGAGAGCCAAGTATAGGCACGAACGTGCCATTGGTTGGCAGCCAACGTGAAATCTGTTTCGTGTGCTATTAAAATTTGCATTATAAAATATAAGAGGTACTCTTGCATCGTGGCGAGGATTTTTTTTTTATTTCGAAACGAAGCTTTCCTGACATTATTTTTTAGAGAGCCCTATTTGTTAAATTTTATTTGCAGTTCTCAATATAAAAATCTCGGGCAAGAAGCGACCCCGATCATATGGAATACACCATGAGACTGCGTGAAAAAATTGGGCAAAGTAACAAATGTTGTGCCTAATCGGAGGACGCCCACGTTCACGATACGCAACCCCGAGAGCCAAGCAATGTTATTCGTTAATCTCACAGTGTTAAGTGCAACTGAAATTGTTACATTCCGAAATGCAAGAAGAAGCGGAGGGCGGTGACGAGAGCGCGTGCGGAGCGACATCCTCCCCTGGAAGTTTGTATCAAATTATGCGGTGGAAACTTTGGTAGAAGCGGTTGAAGAAACTGCGCCCTGCGCCACGGCTGTGAATTGTTTCTACTCTCTCGTGGTGTCTTGCATGAGCTGCAAGCTTTATCTCGTAACAATTTAACATTCATAGTGTTCTTAAAGAACTCAACGAAGTAGACAACGGTTTGTGAGCAATTGCAAACTGAACCTTGTGCTCTAATAAAAAATACGTTTATCGCGATAACAAAAGCGGTTGATTATCGTATACGAAGAATAAAAATAAATAACTCCGGCATGTCACACTTACATCTCTACCGGATGCAGCTCTTCCACATCACAACTCTACCGGAAATCGAGTCTACCGCTCAATCTCTATCATAATATAACTCTACCGGATAACAACTGTATCAGAAATAATAGCTCTCGATTTTCTACCTGACAACATCTCCAGATAAAAGGTATTTATATCATTTTCGATGATAAAACATTTAAAGAATATTACGCATTTAATAATTTCCCGAAAATACAAGGTGCGAAAAATGAAGACAAGTACATTTACACGAGCGTATACTCGACTGTACTCACAAAAAGTAGTGAACATTATAAATTAGATGAAATTATCTTACGAATTTAATTGTAAAAAATAATCATGGAATTTCAAATCGAAAACTTCTCGTGTTTGGCTCTGCATCGTTGTGTTTTCTATGTCTTTTAATACGTGCAATATAGTATTAAGGATACTTGACCAAAATTGAAATGTTGGATATCGACTTATGGTTATAGTAGACTTTTTGTACCATATATGACAACGATCTGTCGCTGGAAGCCCTGTCACTTTGATACCATATTTTCACAAGATTAAATGTTATTTTCCACAGTGACAGTTCGAATGACAACAGAAAGGACACTATTCGAGAACTAATAATGCTAAGATGTAATTAAAACTACATCCGCACCCACAGTTGGGCAATGTGTCTGCTGTATATTGTACAATATTATAGATATAGTACAGAAGGCAAGATTAATTGAAGTTCCGGTTTGTCTTGCCAAGGTTCATTCGCAATAACAGGTGATATTTTACTTGTTTTCGAGATCCGCGAGTGTCACACAGAGAGAAGAAAGGCCGCGAGATGGAGAGACGATAGTGCCCCGTGCACCAAAAGACAGATATTGGACGATCGGCCGTTGGCTACTGCTATCGCTTCTGCTGTTTCTACTAAAAGAGAAGAGTGCTGTGTGACATCTAGAGATCCGCCTGGCCTGGCGTCGTCTCACTTCGGTCGAGCATGTCCGGGTTCCGAATATTAGTCATTTGGCGATTTTTGAGGAGGTTTTACCATATTATACACACACTGTCATCTATCTGCACAGCTGTCTGGATGTCATTGATACTGAGATGGAGCGACTTGACTCAGAGATTTAAAAAATTCACGATTCGTCGGCGTAGATTGGACCTCGATTCAACACTGGGAAAACGAAAGCGATGGTCATAGGAGCCGTTTTACGTTCTACGGCCTACTGTCGTCGTCGGCTAACTATATTGGCGAGAGTATATCATAAGAGTACCCGGAGAAATATATTTAACTACTGCTTGACATGCGAGAGAGTAGTCTCTGATGTAATATTGCAATTTTTTCCCTTTCGTAGAAGCTCACAGAGTTCCAAAGGTCACAAAGCCAGAATGTTCAAAGACTCCTTCTTGCATCGACTTTACCTATCGAATACCGAGTGATCTTATATCGATTTATATTTTTTTCTTTTTATTTCAGTTTGCTTAATGACTACTACTCAAAGGATATACTTTGCTCCGTGCTTGCCGTCAAACTATATTATGTAATAAAGTACACGCGATCCAGTTTCCCGGGGATTTATTCAAGTAGAAGAGAGCAAAACGAAATAGCAAAAGGAAAGTTGTGGAATATCCTCAGCCTCAGTTGCATTAGAGGAATAAAAGAATCTCAAAATTAGAGATATTTTACAGTCCGTTACGCGAATGGCTCTAACTTTTCCATGAATCGAGCTATCATTTTTTTAAAAAAAATGTTAACAAAATCTACGATTTCACGTTTTCAAGATATTTTTTAAGAATTTATTTTATGATTAATTGAAAATAAACGATCAGCATTTGAGCAACATCATGTCGTGTTACGACGGTCGTCTTTGGTACGTAGACTTATATTTCAATATTGCCAATTTCACGCAGAATTTATATTGAGTAGATGAAAACGAAGTGGATCCCTGGCAATTCTCGGCAAGTGAGCCAAGTCAGAAAACCACGCTCGCAATCAAGCGTTGAAAACGTGCGCGATTGTCGATTCCATCATCGATGGTTGATAACGTCGCGAATCCTCGATATTCCTTTTAACCACGATCAACGGAAGAGTATTTGCAGATTTTCCGGTGACCGAGAGAACCTGAGACGCTAGAGATTTTTCAATTAAAATTTGAATCCGTCGGAAGTCGTTGGTGTATGACTTCTCGCAACCATGTACACCGATAGTTAATAGAAACCGACTTAACTTATTTGAACGTTACTCATTCACCGTCTTTCTCTTCGTATACTTATTCCCATTCCGCTGCTCGTTTTTGTTGTCATACGTCTCCTATAATCATATATCTACCTCAATATACTTCAGCCTCCTCTCTAAGCGAACCATACAATTTGAAACATGTATTTTTATCGAATCTATTCATTATTCCGACAAGTTTAATCATTATTATTATCAAAGGTGGAATTACGCAATATTACAATGAAGCGATCATGTCGTCAAGAGTTACGAAGACAGACTCTCAACGAACGCACAATTTGTGTACTTTCAATGTGCGGAGTAAGAAGAACGATGTAAAGCTTGATCTATTCTTTTGTCATAGGAAATGCATTAAATGTATTAAAGTTATTGATCAAGTTTATGTTTCACGGCAACCTCCCTGATACTCGTACGGATTACGCACGGACGGTAACTTATCGAAACTGATTGCTAATTAATCCAAGGCTATTGCAATATCTCAAATAATCCTTTACAGTGGGAAGAAAAACACTTAGCGAATGATTTACTTGTTTGTAGCAAGCATTCTTAAGTGTTTTCTGTTCGTACTTAAATATACAATTCAATACTACGATCGATGTTGTCCATTTAATCAATTGGTTAAGACAACTAAGCAATGTCCCATTCAATAAAGTGACAATCGATAAACTGGTGGATCCAACAAATCAATATTGTAGGCACAACTAATTAGTATTCTGAATCTATAGAGTAATCGCGTAACTGTAAAATTCAGTTTAACCTATCGACTAACAATTTATCACAGTGATGTATAAACATATTTTCTAAGTTTTCTACAATTAATAGTAGTAAATATAGAGTCTCTTAAGAGAGCTCAGCCTTTTATCATGCCACTTTAATTTCCTCATCCGTTCATCTTTTCAGATGATTTCTTATTTTTCCTTCCGATCCGTCTTTGTTTGCATCCCGTCGCTCCGATCATCTTTCGTCTCTTTTTCTGTGCGTTAGGTTCTTCAAGTTCTTTGAACCATTGAATTATTGATCTTAAATGGGACACCCGGTTTGTATTCAATCCTTTCTGGTTCGGTATAATATAAATGAGCAACTTTTTATTAGACTTTTCCTCTCCCTCCCCCATTTCTTGTACACGATATCGAGATATTTTATTCAAGTTTTCATGCAATTTAGACTCCCCACGTTAATAACATGGCCCGGAGAATGAAGAAGTGCAACAAAGCCCTATACTTCCAATCAGGTATGACCATTCAGGTATTCTAGGTCAACCGGAAACGTTCTCTCAATAAATATATGATTATAAATATATAATATTGCATAAAAAGTGATTCAATGGGGACCTGTAATTCAAAGGAATATTAGAAATTAATTAATCACTTAATCGATTTAGGCTCTTCGGGTTCTTTCGGTTTCTATCGGTTTTATAGGGTCTTTAGGTTCGCATGAATTCTCATATATATAGCTATAACGAGGGCGGTAACGGGGAGATATTTTTATAATATAGAACGATGTATACACAATGACTCATAACCTGGCACAAAAGAATATTACTGGATATATTTTTAAAAATTTCTAAAAACTGCATCCAACTAGATTATTACGAATGTACGGATCAACTCGTGCAGGTCGTCGCCCCCTCGTTTCCTCAAGAGCAACTTGCATACGTAACTATAGCTCTCGCCGTAATTTGCTTCTTCCCGACTCCTTCTGCAGATCGTTTTTTTCAATCTCTTTCGTGTAATTCACTGAGTTTCCTGGTAAATTGCCCCGGGCCCTTGGTAGTTTATGAAGTTGATCAGTGACGTCGTGGAATTCACTCTATCGCATAGCGAGATGCGTCCACGATTAGAGTAGGACATGGAACAGCGAGCTTCTTGGTTATACAGTTCCAACAGGCACCGAAGTGTGCGGAATACTGCGCTCCAGGCTCCAGGTCGGACAGCGGCTACACCGCCGCGCACCCACCTCGAGCGTTAATGAATTTTTTCGTAATCGTGCAGTTATGGAACGAGAAAATTGCATATTCTAGCTCAAGAGGAGGCTGACTGCGAAGTAGAAACGGATGGCCTGCCCCTTGGCGGTCCGGAATAACGAGTAGCGGTACTACGTGTTAGTGCTGAAAATATTCGAAAGCTCGCCCTTGATTCATCCAACGCACCTTGAACGATCAAAAATCTAAAAGCCAGTTAAACAGTTTCATCGATTAAAATATTTTATTATAATTTCTGTAATTCTTACCGAGTCGCAGTAACTGAACCACGGTTCATGAAAAACTCACGGCACGCGGATTAATTCTTAGGTCCCAATTTCGTGCAGCGCGTGCGTCGCCAATGTCAGCTTCGCCAGCGGAACCCGAGACACGCGCTCCGGTATCGATATAACATAAAGAAAGCTGCGCATCTGGCGTTTGCACGGCGGAACTGAGCATTTGCTGGCCGATATCACCACCGGGCGAGGCTCGCATCTCTGCACTCCCGACTTACCCAACCCCATCGAGTAACTCTCTCCGCTCCTAATCCAGTCGACTCTCTTTTACTCTCCTTCGCTATCGGCCTTCCGTTCAACCCCAACCCCGGATTCGATGGAACTGAGACGCCAGCCGGAAGGCAATGGGAACAATAAGTTACCGCGAATAATATTCATTCTTTATAACGTAAAACGAACTGCTTAGCTTGGATTTTATCATATCCTTACCGAAGAGTGATGAAGAATATCTTATTCAGCAGATGCGTGGATCTTTCTCGTAACAACCAATAGATATTAAATCATCCTGAAAGATCACGTACATAATTTGTACTGATTAACGAAACTCCGTTTGTAATTTGTACGAATTTTTCTTCGCAATGTCGTTATTCTTCGGAAAAATTATTTGCTCACGGTGAAAAACAATTACGATCGTTTATAACGTGTATTATAAGTCGGACCGTTGGATTCTGTGACGGTTCTCGAGTATCATCTTTCATTATAAAACAACGCCGGGGAAGAAAAGTACAATTTAAGTTACTCCGAGAGCCAGGTTGATGTTACAACTCGTCTCTCACTCTGGAGCGCGCGTGCGCACCATCTCTTATCATATTAATGGAAAACTGCTGAGCGAAACGAAAACGAGCGGAACCAGAGTCGAGGATACAATCACGTTCCGGGCATGGACAGCTGTGTATCCATCAGTGACAGCCAGAGTGAAAGACCGGCCGAGATGAAGAGAATGAAACTTGGAAACTCGGTTCGTCGCTATTTCCATTATGGTAAAATTCTATCTGAAACTGGGCATTAAATACAATACGGGCTACTATTATAATAGCAACGGAGAAAATGAAACTCAGAGGCGCCGAATGACTCGATTTATACGAAAAATTATTTTACGAATCGTTCGGAGGAGACTCAGGACAATCGGCGTCTGATCGTCTCGACCCGTATCCACCAGACTCGCAAGAAATTCACAATTTGATGATAAACAGTTGCCTTTAACATTATTTTTCTTGCATCTCTCCATCTACGAATACCGTCGCTACATATTCATCGAATATTCCCATTTTACTTTTTACATTTTACCACCACAGTCGGAATGAAGGTAAAAATAATCCTCGTCGTGCATCAACGAACTAACGTATACTACACATACAAGGGAATATAACTGTAAACACAGAGAGAGGGAGATTGAGAAAAGTTCAAATAAATCCCGTGGGAGAGCGAACTTGCTGTTCCTGTGCGCTACAGAGGTTTGACACGTGTCACCGGAGTTTCGATATGCGTTCTGCCGCGGGGCTTAAGGCTCGCACATGCGAGAATTTTATTTATCGGTTCATCGAAATGTGCCGAATCGATCAAGTGCAGCCGGTGATGCACTCTCTTTCTTCTTACGATTTTTCTCTCGCCTAGAATCGTTTCGATGGAATTTATGAACACGTAGGTATGTACGCAGTTACAAGCATCGTTATACGGAGGTCAACGCACTTCCGCGTTCTATCTATTAGCGGTGAATTGTGTTCGATGGAACGTATCTTTAAAAATATATATATATATATTGAGACGAAGCATTCGGACGTTAAAGTCGAATGAAACTCAACCATCGGATGACATTTCACCAGAGTGTACGAATCGGAGTTTCTGGACATGTTTATATGCAGATGCATCCACGTATTGTTGTCAATGTTCACGAGATAATTATAATATTTGTAGACGGAGGAATGAATTTACCAAATAGGTTTTATCACGAGGAATGTACCCCAGGAGTACCAATAGCATACAAAAATTTCGTGAGAGCTTCGTTTCCCAAGTGTCCGCACACTGTGAATTTCGGGAAAAGCTGAAACGGACGAACCAGAGAAAGACGTGTATAGCACTGTGAAGTGACATGCGCGACTCGGAGTTCAGTTAAGTGCGTGGCGAGAGAAGGCAACGCGCGTGCTTTGCTGACGTTCACGAAACGAAACCCAGCAGCGTCGAGTGTCATTATGCAATTTTCGCTCCCTTGAGTCCCTGAGATGCAATTAGAGATCGCGTCACCCAAGTCCACGAACCTACCCGTCTCCGACCCGAACGCTGGGGCTACTCAAAGCTAGCTAGAACTGTATTATAGCTGTAATATAGTGTGGTGTACTGATTTTGTACGCATCAACCCAGTTGACACAGCCACTTTACATTATTCGTGTCAACCTCTTCTCATCATTTTCCAGTATAGTCTTGTTCCTTTTCAGTTACTTCGCGAAACTCGACAGAGCGAACTTTACGCCTGCGTTCACTACGCTACATATTTATACTTACACGAAAAAACATGAAAAATACACATCTTACTGAGAATAATTACAAAGTTAGGTTGAGAGCTTAGCCGAGATCGATCGATTAACGATTACCGATCAATCATCGTCTCTAAAGTCGCTTTCCTGTGTATAGTTTTCACTGAATACCGCCTAGTAGAATCTAGTTTTAACGCACCCTTATCCTGAAACCTTATCCTGAAATTATTGCATCGCTAAGAAAAATAATGAACTACGGAGTATTTTTTATTTTTTTAATTATTACGAGAAAAAGAAGAGTGCTGGAAGCACACGAGGCAGTGTTGACTTAACTCTACGTGGTCTTCAGTCTTCTGCAATGCGATTCTAGGGGTATTACGATCTGGTACGATAAGCTGTGGTGAAAGAAAATATAATTGAATTAACAGCACTGAAGACACGTTAATTGCACACGTTATACTTGTTTTCTTATTTATTTTTATAAAAGCCCTTAGCACGCATCTGACTGGCCTTGCTTCGGTCATTCATCGAATTTTTGAAATCCATCATGACTCGAACTTCAAACTTTATTCAGATACAAGAAGACGTGATATATTTAATATTCGAGACAGTGCGGACATTCTTAATCGCGAATGTGCATTCGCACCAAGTACCCAGAAATTGACATAATTATGCTCACAGACCTTATACGATTACTTATATCGCAAGGAAAGTAATGGAAATCTACTTGCAATGAATGCCGAAGGGGATAAACAAAAAGACAATTCAACTTGTTATTAGGTGGTCCTGTAGGTAAATGGCAAAATCGATATAACAGTCGGTACCTAACAACCTGGGAAACGATTTATCATGTATATCATTACCGCCGTATAATTCAATGGCATTCATAAAATAGCTTTTAATACGCAATTTAGTGATCCGATGAGCCAATGGTCCTCAGGGAAAATAATTAATCCTCGAACAAAAGGAAAAATGCCCTTTGATGGAATGATTAATTAAAGGGTCACTAACAATTTACTTCTGTAAGCTCGTTCGAGCAACAGTTTCTTCGAAGCATTCATGAATAAATTCGTTCTCGGACTTACGTTCGTATTGAAAGAGTTACAGAAACAGTTTACGGAGTTACGGATTTACGAGAGCAAAGTTGTTGTACATTCCTGTTAGGGCAGAAACAGGAGAAAACGATTGTTAAACCCGATCCCAATCTTTTTGAACCAAGTGGAAAGTAAAAGACGCACCGTAGACAAAACATTTTCATCGACAACCCGTCCCCGTCTGTAATGCTTCTTTTAGGCTTCTTCCGGTATACGCGACACCATCGAAAATTCAAGTTTTCACGACCAAAGTCCTCGGTACCAGCCAAAGCCAGCGACAGAGGCAGAACCTGTGAAACGGACGAGGACACATGGTGGTACACGAACTGGTGCATGTTGAAGCATTTAAAGCGCATATCGAAGAGCACGAGATTCGTAACGCGCAAGGTTTCCCGCACCACGATGGAACCGGAGAGCTGTTGGATTGGAAAACATCGGTTATGAGTAATGGGCATATTCGCAACTGGTAAAGCATTGAAAGACCGGTTACGCACAACTATGGAAACGTAGTGTAGTCGGTATAGTTGTTTATAAAGCCAGCAGGAGGCGAATCATCCACAGGGCGACAAATCCGCAGGTTTACATGGAAGCGTAGACAGTGACGTAATGCGATCGCCCAGTGGCATTCTCGCTCGAGCTGAAACCCACAGATGTAAATTGTACTTGCCGAGCTTGGCAGAAATACCGTTTCACATATCGCATTGCCCTTTCACGTGCAATTCACATGCACGCAGCCCGAAATTTCGGTGAATAATATTCAATATTTTCATTAGTGAAACGTCCCTCGTCGTTCCTACTTTTCGAAAGACGCGGAAAGAGCGTTTCATTGATATTATAAATCAAAAGCTTTCATTACCATACTAAGGTTACGAAAGTTATAATTAAAATGAGGAGATCAAAGAGAGAATTTGTTTTACAAAGATTATTAATATTTCGGTAGAAACTGTCTGGTGAAATGGAAAAGTAAATGACTCTTTTGCAAACTTTCAACCAATCGGTGCTGATAAGTTACCTTTTTCAATAATAAATATCTTCTCGAGGCAAAATAAGATTAAAAATGACACATTTATCAGTCTATTTGTCATAGACATATTTTATGGCAATACGAGTAATATTTTCGTTTACCTTTTAGAATCAATTGCTTAATTAATTTACAAGTCACAGGCTTTTTGTCTGCGCAAGTCTCGGTAGCAGTGAATATAAAAATGGAATAATTTTATATTTATTACTATGCAAACATCCCTGAATGCGTTCGTATCTAAAGCTTTATCTCGTTTCGTAGAATATTTTCAAAGTATAAGCAATTGAAGCATAAAGTCATCAATATTGTATCAAATCCACACGCTTCTTCCAACCTTTGTCAAGTTAAATATAGAGCACCTCTGAATATTATTTTTTTTTTAAAATTACGCTCTTCCGTTAAACATCTACGTGAGTTAAAGATAACGATGATTCTTTAAAAACATTTTTCAAATCCTAGAAAATCCGAAACTCTTTATAAATTCGCTTAACATTCTACGTACACGGTTCGTCCTTGAATATTATTTTATTTGTAAAAAACTATTTAGCTCGATATGTAAAAATTAACAATAGCTAAAGCGCGAAAAAACTTTATTCGAAAAGTTCAATATCTAATAAACTGTCAACGTGTGTGTTTAATTATTGTATAAATTGTAACAATCAAAGGGGCGTAACTGCTGTTATTACATGAGAAATTTTATCTCAATTGATAAAGATATTCTTAATGTATAGCAGTTTGAATTTTTCACGCGTGATACACACACACACACGCGCGTTCACATCTATCCAGACATTTGTTCTAATCAACTTTTCTCAACGTTTTAGTTTATTTTAAGTATCCTGACATAAAAATCTCTGATGTATAAAAAAAAAAAGGATACAAAGCTTCCTCGAGAAAGAAGCAAAATCATTTGTATTAAATTGGGAAAACAAAGCGTTGTTAAACAAAAGTTTATTCGTTCTGTGGTATCGAAATGATTGAATGAAAAATAATATGTACCATACGGGAGGCGAAATATTTAAATAAATCCTGTTTCCGAGTGATTTGTGCGCAATCAAGTAGAAATAACTAATATCAGTCAGACGTTTATGGCTTGGCTATGTGCTTCCACGATTATTTCTATGATACTTTTTCAGCAGGAAATGCAGACGACGCAATTCCGTGGCTCTCAAATCCATTTTCTATCCGTTTGTTTATCAAGCGAACGATGAATAGCACAGGTTGAGGATATAGATGAACCGATTACCGCGTCAACTCCCCAGTCGAACCACCTGGATCGCTTCCGCTCCACGTTTCCATCTTTTACCTACGAATTCCACTCTCATAACCGTCTATCGAAGGTCTCTTTCGGCATTGAAGCCCCACGCGCGTAGTTGCGAAAATTCACTTGATCCACATTTTACTTTTTTAACTCTGAATTGATTCAAAACGGCATAGAGAGAATGAGAAGAAGATGAAAAATTCTCGAGCGAAGTGGAACTAATGTGTCCGTTATCTGTTTGTACACAGGCGGCAGCCTATTTTTATTTTTCCCTTTCGCATCCCGAACATTCCGGGGGCTTGGACAAGCTGCTCGCAATCATCAATAGTGTAGATGTACGCTGTATATCTTCCGATATAGCCAGGAATATACATTGTTGGTGCAGATATATACGCATGTTTTTGTTTTATTGTCGACCAACGATTGAAAAGGAAATAATAATAGGGATTTGCGAGCACAGCGGTGAGCGTAGAATATTTCTTTCATATATCCTCGCATGCTTTCTCGCACGATCGGGCTCTCGAATCCGTTTTGTATTAATCTTCGTTTCGTGAGTGAGGCACAACGCCGGATCCGAGCTGTTGACCCACTGTACTCCCATATCGTACGGAAAAACGGCAGTATAACGTTAACGCGGTATAACATCGAGCATCAGTTATCAACCCGACGGCATTTCCACTTCATACGGCAATCGATAATAACAGGACGCGAGCATATACGCTTTTGCAAAGTTTTGCCAATTTGGGATACACTTATTAAACGGATATTGTTGGATGATATTTTAATGAATGATACATACGAAACTGCGTTGTGTTTCCCTTATTACCGCACTGAACAATTAACGAATTTATTGCAAAAAATAATGAAGCAAAGTGCAATGGCACTCATAACAATGGATAACGCGGGTTGTCGGATATCTGGAAAGAACCGACAATCTAAAAAAATCGGTGTAGATTTGCAAATGGATAATGACAACCATTTTTAAAAACTGACACTGACACGACTGACATCAACAGGATAGCTATCTGCAAGTTGTAGCTTCAAAGAGTTACTCTTCAGCTTTAATTTCGTTGCTGTTTCATCGAATTATCTCGAGAAACAAAAAGGTTTAAATGATTTTAAGACAATTTCGAGAAACCATTGGATCACTTGATATACGATTGTCGGTTAAAGTACAATTGAAAGAGAGCTTGAATTCCACGCTGTCGGATTCTTTTTAAAAAAGCTTTGTATCTCCAATTGATGATACAATGACAAACATTTGAAGCAGTTACTCCGCTCGTCCCTGGCGCGTATACACAATCGCTTATCGCTATCAGGCACTTTGCTTTCAGGGAATCCATTAGTATATTTCACAATGAGATACACGACGTTAATATTCGTGCGGAGGTTTTAGTGGAGCTCGTGCTCGTAGCTTAAAACCTTAACACAATTGTAGATTTTCCGCAGCGCTACACGACGGGTAGAAGGAGTCGAAGAGAAAGCCAACGATGCTCTGAATCTTTGCATCGCTTTGCAGCAGATTGGAGTGTACCGTGTATAACTCTGTCGAAGCCGCGTTCAACGTAGCCAGAGCGTGCAGAACGCGCGAGAGAGGATTGAAATCCGAGCTGAATCCGAGCGTTTACGCTCAACGAGTGTTGAACACACGCGTTCATACGCCTGCTCTATAGAGTTCACTCATCCAGTAAAGGGGCCAGGTCAACGAGCGATAAAATTCGCGACAGACAGTGAAACGTACACGGATGTGTATCACCGTGCGACACAATCGAGCACTGGATGCGATGCATTTTCCGAGCTACGGATCGATGCGTGATTGCCGTGGAAGCTATCGTGCGAATAATCGAACATTAATGGAGGATTTCTCGGTATATTCTATTTGTAACGAGTATCGGTACTCGCCGACGTGAGTCCACGCCATTCTCTGGTCAGTGCACCGCTTGTACAGACTTAGCTGTCGGTTTGCTTTTGAAGTTTGCACAAACGACGGTCACGAACCTCCGCGATAAAAAAGGCCGCTTGTAGAGAAAGTATCCACTATGGTTGTCACCCCCGCAAAATTCATATCGCTCTTCAACAGCGAGTTTACGTGTGTACTGAATTACTAACTACGATATAGCTATTCCAACAAGTACGACGCTTAATCGAAAAGCGGACGTCCGGGTACGAATTGTGCAATTTTCCGGTCTCCCCGTACCGAGCGTAGTTGTGATTCTGCGCTATCGTACTACGTCAAACACTCGACAATCACGTTCGTTGATTCGGAATACGATACATCGACGACTTGACATGTGACTAACGTAAAGAACATTCGGCCCTTTCATCGTCGAGAGACTCGGTAGCGTTTCAACGCGTCAAACAGAAAGAAAAATGTAAAAAGTTTATGCTACCGAAAAGAAGATTGCACGAACGAGCTCACGAATCGTAATGTTGATAATAATTTTAGGATGTATCGTTAGGACGAGCTTTAATGTGAACAATTATATCCGCAATTATATCGTTACGCGCAATTTTGAAATATAATTACTTACGCAAAAGTGGACTTTGAATTATAAACTTATTTTCGTAGCACACGATGTCCAATTCTGTATACGTCAAGGACTGCTGCGTCATGGTGACACTCGCTGGGAAGTAACTCGTGACAAAAATTTATTATTCACTGAACGGGAGATCGCAAAGCAAGTTATCGAAAAATCACAATTCGTTATAAAAAGCCCCATGTGCGATCAAAGTTTTTCGTTTTTTTATCACGATTTATTGAGATTTTCATGAAAATTCTGACAGAATCTCAATCAGTAGACAATTTTCTATCGGGTAAGCCCGTTCCGATACTTAAAATCGATTTTAAAAAATCATAGTTTGAGGTATTTGTATTTTTGACTATCCGCTATCAACTGAGAAATATCAGTCAAACGGGTAAAATTTTTAAAAATACTTCATTAGGTACGTAATGCATTATTAAAGATATAATAAGAATATAGATGGAAAAAATATCGTACGGTTTAAATATGTCGCCGTCGTAAAAAAATCTTATTTATAGGGAAAACTGTTTAGGAAAGAATGTGACGAGATATGCGATTTCGGAGCGACGAAGGACGGGTTCGGGATATATAATATAGTACTATACACCCTTTTAAATTCACGTTTTCCCTGATAATGGGATATATTCAACTTTTCACCGGGTCTCGGTGTCTCTAGCACCTTCGTCGCGGGCCTGCCTGCATAGCTGCGCCCGAGAAATGGTAAGCGAATTTCCTGAAGGAAAAGAATGAGAAACGTGACTTCCCAGGCACACGCGCACTAAAAGCCAGAACGATGAGAGACCGAAGAAATGTTTGCGCGGGCCGACGCTCTTTCCTGTAGTATCAGAGGGATGGGAAGGAAGCAGGTGCAACGCGAGCTATGAGAGGATGCGAAAGAGCCTTTTGCATTTGACTTTCCTATCAGGGTCGAGCGGTGGTCATGACAAAAAGAAGAGAAAACGATGGACGACGCGCGAGAACGGGAGAGAGATATCAACACTCGAGCAAACGACATCTCATTTGTGAACATCGCTGACAACCATTCGGCCATATTTCCAGAAGCTTCCACCCGCGAATACGGACATTTCGTATGCGAAACGACTCAACGACTCGACTCGGAGCTTAGTCCTCGATTCTTCGTAGCAGCAACGTGAGAACCACCATCTCGTGGACCAACCTACCGACGTAAACTCCGGTCTGTCTGTACAGTCGTGCCTATATATACAATATATATATACAAACACGAGATAACCGTGGTAGCCTCAGTTCTGTACAAAAGATGCATAATAACACGAGATACGCGGAGTGTAGTGTACGAGAGCTAGAAGTTGTCCTCTTCGTTTCCCAATCTCTCATAGCTTGACGTATCGCCCAAAAGTTCAATCCAGGAACGACATAAATAAAGGATAACGGAAGAAATTAGAATTACCCTTATCACAAAATGATTAAGAATTTTCCTATGTCACTGCTTCGCATTGCCAATGAAAGAGATCTATTTTTATCGTTCCAATTGATACCCTCAAGATGTAGGTAATTGCAGATATTCTCGCGGTTTATTTCGGTTGCTTAGCAATTCATCGAAATTCTTTTGGGCTACGAAAAATTATTTTAGAGCAAACTACTCGAGATCTTTCGCGTATATTCGTTATTTCCGAATTATCTCCAGTGCGCGGTATGCTCTGTTATCGTTAAATTACCGTCATTGATAACTGAACCATGAACCATGCAATTCAAACACGGTGTTTACATATCAAATTTCGGGTAAACATTTAATTGAGCAAACAAGACGAAAAACTACCGAGAGGACGAGTATCAGCTACGGATTTATGAATACACTTTTGTGCGCATGTACGATTATAAATTGCCTACTATCATCACCTCGCAGAATTGTGTATTACATTTTTTTTTTTTCGACAATGAGCGTGATGCGACTAAACTTTGCCTCTTGCAATACTGAATATCCTTTGTAACAAACGGTTTCAAAACTAAAAAAAAATCACGATAAAAAGTATTCACGACCGTACAGCCATGTTGCGCAGTCAGAATATTTCCCTTATGTCCCCGACGCCCCTTCCTTCAGGCAACCTGCACCTGCATCGCACTGGTATGGTTCCCATCCACCTGCAGTGTCTCCATTACCTTTTTTACTACACACGCGTTATCTCGTTAGTAGCAGCGCGAGGAAAACTGGAAACGTTTTCATTATAATATGCGAGGTTGTTCGAGTGTGGTTCGCACTCGGAAACTCGGCGTTTCGCCTCCGCGCGTACCTAATACGACCACAATCTCCTCTGACAATGAAAATTTTAGTTCCCACGGATAATGGGATAATCTTATAGTTCCTTCGGTAGAGCTGTACGCGTAGCTCTCCCGTGTAAAAGTAACGCAGACTGGACGTCGATCGACGGTATGAGAGCGACGATTCCTCGTCGGCTGTACATCGTACACGCCACGCTTATTTCCAGCCAATACAAACAAACAAGCTTCGGGTCAAATACAATGGAAGAAAATTGTGTAGCTCGTATTTGTATTCAAGTTCAGAAATACTTTGGCCACTGAGGTAAAATAATGATCTGCGGCTTTCGAACGGTGGCTGCTGATTTATTTTGCCTGAAAAGCATTTTTCCGTATCCACAACGATCAATAGATTGCTTAAACTTGGCAAACGTTTTTAGGATTTCGTTTATCAATTATAAGATAGTCAATCTCTTTTGAGGAACAATTAATGATATTTCGATCAATCGTGAGATCATACGCTTGAAACTGTATGACAGAATAGACGATGATAGCGGATCGCTAACGGAAAAAGTGCATCCTCGTACGAGAGAGATAAATCTACCCAGCGAAATGAAGATCGAAGTTAAGCCGCTAGTGGCTCGAGTAAAAAAAATGTCAACGGTTGATCAACCAATAAAGTCAACCCACCGGCGCGATCCTAGATCTATGGTTCACTTTTATGTAGGTTAGTCATAAAATTGACGAAGACTTCGCATTAATCACCTCGATCAGGGATAATTATGGTAGATTTGTCACGAATTCGCATACTGATCTGCGACAAATTCGTGACAAACTCACGATAAATCTATCTATAAGTGAACTATGCCCGGATGGACAAACGTGAAACACGCCGTGCCGACACGGTAGATCGAATCGCGTCCATGTGTGACGACATTGCGCCTCCATGGCGTGTTCGATCCATCACGGTGCCCTCACAGATCCTGCGTGCCGTGGCACCTCACCAAGTCTTACGACGTGCTGGAACTGTGATGGTACCATGATGGATCGAACATGACGCGCAAAGACTGTGAGTCCACGGTTATATCGCTATGATACTTCGCACATGCTCAAATCTGACTCATCTGGACGTAACTCGCTCCAGCACCGTGCCAACACGACGTACCGCTCCGTGGTCCCTGTGTGGCTTCACCGTGTAGGTTTACGGCTATGCGAATAAGGCTAAAATTATGCCGGTGTATTGACTTTGTTGGCCGATTAACGGTTGATTAACCGTAGACTTGTTTTTTACTCGGCCAGATTTACTTATTTCTATTTAATATTCGGTGCGACAATTCTTTAACGATTCGTGATGAAAGCAGATAATTCGTGCACATAAGTTTGCAGCTTTTTATTAATTCAATCAAGTTCAAAGCCTTCGGAATCAATTCATATTCGATAAATGCCACAAGCAAACGTAACGTAAAATTGAGCATTGAAAGACAATAATTAACCGACCGTGCGGTAACTGTCGGCGACTGTCACTGAGTAAGGTTGGAGCATCAGTCTTACACTCGATTTCACCACCAGAGCGGTAACCTCGTAGATTTCGTAGGTCCAGAGTATCCGCATTGCTGAGATCGATTCGCAGTACCACAAAGGGAGCTACCATAAAGTCTGTGAAACCTTAGAATCCAACAGCTAAAACGGGGAATAGCGAAACGATCGAGAGGAAGACAAGCGGAAGCGCTGTCGCTCTACCTCTGCATAGCAGTTCTGCAAAGCTCGAAGAAGCGTGCTGCGGATCATCACGGCTATAACCATGCAGCCCACCGGTAACAGAAGCATCGTATCTACGGTATCTCAGAGCTCAAAGTACCTTCGTATCTCTCGTACTCGCTGAATTCCTTGGTAACCTTGTTACGGCACCCACTCAACTTAACCGCAGGATCGCATGCACGAGGTGCGTTACGAGAAGCGGAAGCCTGATGCTTCTCCGTCTCTTGTGACTTCTCGGCCTTCGAGACGCAGTCGCTTCGTCCTCCTCTCTCTCTCTCTCTCTCTCTCTCTCTCTCTCTCTTAGCGACATTGATAACGATTCACTGCCATGCGAAATTCTCTCTACCAAATTTCTCAAATACTCTCACCGTCGAACGAACGAGCAACCCCGCGTGACGTTAATTTCGCCGATACCCAGCGTGCCTCTGTTCGAATCATCAAAGTACACTCGAATGATGAACTTGGGCGCATTCTCGCTTTTGACGAGCCACATTTCCACATTTAACTCTCGATTGTCTGCCGTAGATATGGGAATTCGGTGCTTACCGAACGTACATTATTCTCACGGCTCGAGCTCGAGTGACCTCTCCATCCCGTGAGTCATGGTCTCTCCACATCCTGGATCGCACCGCCAATCCCCTCCTTGTCATTCCCTGCGCATCCTCCAACGTCACGCACAACGTCCCCCACTTCACTGGGCCCTCGCACAATTTTGATATTCCAAAAAACGTTATCGATTTTATTGGCGACTCGGATAGTGCGGAGTCTGTATCGTGTGTCAACAGACATAAATATTTCGTGATAAAATGCTCGTGGGACGTTAATGATACCGACAAACACGGACGACAGTCGCTCAGTTGTTTTTATTTCCTGCTCTGTGATAATCCGCTAAAACTATCTACCAACTGTTACGCATAACCTATTATTTTATCAATATTATTATGCCGATTATTGTTGTTAGATTGCGATTGGTTGCGTCAAATTATCATTCGGGGACATTCCGTACGAGTCTTAATCCGACGAAACAGACACAGGTCCGTCGATATTTATTCCTAGTACGGTAAATGTATCATTTGTTGAGACCATTCGGTATTTTGTAGCAGTCATCTTTCCAAATTTATTTGGAGCGTTTAAAAATATCCAATTCTTTTGATAAACAGCCTTTGTCGTGATAAATTTCGAAAATCGTTAAAAAGCACCTAATGCCCACAACTGGTAAAATGATGAACTTGGTAATTGTTCGTTCCTTATCTTGTCATTTTTCAGAGAAACTTAAGCATCGTAACTGTGACAATATCAAATTATATCATATTACGAGTAAGGCCGAATACGAACGAGATATCATTTTAACGGTTATTTGTCCAACCGCAAACCTTGAATCATTGAAAAATCTATTCGGTGGCCATCATCGTACTCTGCCTATTTTCTCAGAAGCCGCTCATATTTTGAATAAAGACAAATGAGATAAAACTAAGGAAAAGATAGGCGCAGTCAAACTTAATTTACTTTAGCCCGAAAAAGATGAAACGTCTCCGAAAAACTAAGACCCGAAAATGTTGGCTACTCGGTCGGTGTGTAATCTAAACTTAACGAGATAAATGGTATCAGGGGTCTCTCCTCAAAGCGACGTGATCCACCGCGGTTAGTAACAGAAATTATAGTTCCATTTACAAAAGTAAATTTCTTTCCATTTCGTCATCAGACGTCTCTGAGTAAATTGGATTACAGTATTTGACGAAATGAGGTTATGTGTCGTATCACCCGAAGACGATGCGCTACCCCTTGTACGGTAACAGAAACTGTATTTCAAATTTCTCCGTAACAATCGATCTATCGGATAAAAGCGGTAAACGATAAACTGCGTCTCGCAATTCGACAGTTCACCATTCTGGTTTTTTACATAAAATATCAATCGATCAGAGAGAAATTCGGAATGAAAAAATGATGCTATCTCTCTCTTACGTACAACGTTCGGCGAGAGACAGACGACGTGTAGAACATCACCTTAAATCGATAAAACGTTTACTTTTCAAACGTCATACGGGCTTAGGAACGATGAATTTATGTATAGTAATTAACGAGGTTATGTGTCGTATCACCCGAAGACGATGCGCTACCCCTTGCACGGTAACAGAAACTGTATTTCAAATTTCTCCGTAACAATCGATCTATCGGATAAAAGCGGTAAACGATAAACTGCGTCTCGCAATTCGACAGTTCACCATTCTGGTTTTTTACATAAAATATCAATCGATCAGAGAGAAATTCGGAATGAAAAAATGATGCTATCTCTCTCTTACGTACAACGTTCGGCGAGAGACAGACGACGTGTAGAACATCACCTTAAATCGATAAAACGTTTACTTTTCAAACGTCATACGGGCTTAGGAACGATGAATTTATGTATAGTAATTAACGTTTTTACAAGTGCGATATGCCCGAGGCTGAAGAACATGATTTTGGCATTTTCCAGCGGAACATCGACCAGTGCAGGTGTTTTGCCTCTGGGCGGGCATTAAACAGAGGAGCGGAGGTTGTAGTTTTAAGGCGAGGGGTTTGAGAGTAACGGAGATGCGTAACGAGGGAGAAACTAAGGGGAAGAGGGTAGAGGGTCGTTGCAACTGTACAGCCGGGGCTACTTCGACGACGACAACAACCAATGTTCTCCCGGAGCGACATTCGACGGCACAGTACGTGAGCGGGTAATGTCGGTACGGTACTGGAGAAAGCCACTCCGCGGTACCATACCGGGTATGTAGACGTCGAGGAACATCACAAGCTGGCCCGGCACTCGGTTCTGATGTCTCGTCGCGCTGCTTCTCTTGGTGTTCCGCTCTGTTACCGGTACATAGCGTAACACACGCGAGAGTCGCGCACGGTGCCTACCCGAGGCCGCCGCAAAGTTACATCTCGGAAATTGCGTTTGTCAACAAGGGCTAATTGCCGTCGGGAATATTGCTCAACTATGAAGTGACTCATAATTAGCCTGATGGAGTCTCGAGAATTAAATTATTTGTCATCTATAAACACCTGGAAGGATCGGGGATATATGTGTGCGGGTTTGGGTGTGGATGTGCGCGCGTGCGTGCGTGTAAAGGACGAGGAAGGAAGGACAAGTCGAGGGATTTCAGAGTGCCGGAGTGTATATGCCGTACGTAGAGAATTCTCTCGCCATACCGCGAAATGGGACAGCATCGATCCTGCGTGATGCCTCTACAAAGTAAAGCGCATTTCCCTGTTCGCTGCATCGTCTGTATATCGTGGCGCACAATGCTGTAGAGTTAGTTGACTATAACTTCATGGTGCGCGACGATCAATTAAACGAATAAACGGATGAATATTAGTACTAAATTTAGGTACACTCGGGGACCGATAAATTCTCTCTTTGTTACAGTACGGTAAACACTCTCGTTATTACTTTTTATAAAGATTTTTATCTGTGTAACGAGTGTCAGAAAAACTGAATAAACGTCAGCGAAATAATAAGTTCCGGAGTGAACTGTTTAGCGTGAAAAAGTGGTTGTCACGAGCTCGTAAAAACTACATTTTCATTTGCACCGAGCTTGCGGAAAGGCCGCGTGACTAAAGAGAAATAAGAGGACCGGCGTACACGTCCGCCGATGAATTCGTGGAACCAGCTGAAAATTTTCTAGAAGGAAAAATAAGGGAAAAAATGTGGAAATCAGCGACACGCGAAAGAGTGGTTTGAATTCATGTCGAGCGCCCACGCTGCTGCATACGAGCGCTTGACTTACATCGAGAAAAAAAAATTACCGGGCCCTCCTCCCCGTAAAACCACTAGACTATAGCTACGCAAAGCGAAATTAGTTTATTCTCAGGAATATATAACGAGCTCGTGATTATATGTCTAGTTGCGCTGCTCTGGTACGGTCGACCGACTTAAAATGGCAACACAAAATGAACATCCTGCACTGTGTTGCATAGCGCTAAGGACTATGACCAGCCTCGGTGTACTTGAATATACTAGAAAATAAATGAGATTACCATATCTCATTCGTGTTCTTAGAAAAATAATAGAGCCATTGTAATTTTAAAGAGTGCAATTCCAACGGAACAAAACAGTAACGAATAGTTATTTCTCGGGAAATTAAACGAATATATATTTTCCTGGAAAAGTTATATAACTTTATTCTTCGATCCTTCACGATTTTTAAGTAAAGCGATTGGTAACAAATCTCATTTTATACATTAATATTAATAATTTTATTGTTGTTTTATGATATTAACTTTGACCGTGCATCTGCTGTTTCACACAATATTTATATATATATTGGTATTAAATGATACGGTTAATTGCAATTTATAATGAATTTATTGCGATATTTGGAACGTTAACATTCATATTTTTATTTTTATAAATTAACATGTTTCTTGCAGCATATACCCTCCACCGCGAAAGGTCTTTAACGCGCACACAACAATTTGAAGCTGACACGAAAATGTCGTAGAAACGGTGTTTTTCATATTTTCACGGATGGGTGAACGAAAACTACATTTCCATAAGCGATACGACAATTAGCGACAATGCTTACACGATATCAATACGTTCTTATCAAAGTGTAGATAAAATTGTGCGGTACCGTATAATTGAACATATTTTCCAAATGCTTTCACTGATATAATCAAACTTGCGTATTTTTTTATCACCATCGCAGCAATAAATTTACTCGTTGGTATTGAAACGAAAAACCCTCGCCATCGAACACGAACGGAACGAAGAAGTAAACGTACGGAAACTTTAATTTTATGAGAGACTTTCAATCAGTTCTCTGCCTCTCGGGATATAGTAGTAAAAAGTCTCGACGTGCTCGTATATACCGGTAGCCACTGCGGATGATTCCTCGCCATGATGGAAAGAGAGCGAAGCGAGTCCTTTAGAAGTTTTGCAAATTTCGAAATGTTTGGGCCACTCGTTTTCTCATGTATCTTACACGGAAGCTATAACGTGTAAGTGAGAGACTCGTGCGGAGCGGCAGCGGTCGTAGCGGCCAATCGGTACAAGCGGGTGAAAGTCCGTGAATGGTTTTGCCGGGCAGTAGAGCAGAATTCGATATATGTACAAGAAGAAAGGGCGCCCAGAAATTCTTATTCGGACATGAAATATCGTCTGGCAATTCGAGCTCGTTTACTCGCTGATACGGAAAAGCTGGATAGTATCTGGTGGAAGAGCCAAGATAGTCGTTTTCTTTCTTCTTTATTTCCGCGGTTTTCTCTCCTCTCTTCCCACTCCCGAAGTCAACAGAATCTTGAGGTTCCCGTAGCTCGTTAAACTCATTCCAACAACCTTGTGGTCCAAACCCATGCCAAGTGCATACCTTGAAAATGCCAGAATCTGGCTTTACCGTATCGTTCTACAAGATTCTATAGATACTATACAATCGTACTACACCACAGTTCTCTAAACAATGTTGTAAGTTGAAATAGGCAACAACAAGTGCTCCAAAGCTATATCCAAAAGTCCGTGTAAGACATAATTGCAAATTACGATTGTTTTTCAAGTTAGTTATATCAATAAAGCATTTCAAACTCCGGAAGCTGATTTTTTAGTTTTAGTATTCGATATAAAATACGTAAAAAAGAAGGATAAAATGGAATTTGTTTCCATAGCGTTTATGACAAAAGTAACGAGATCTGTGTTCAGCTAAGGAATTTTAATACTTTAATGAAACTCGCATAAAATATAAAAAGTACTAAATGCATTTAAAGCATTAAAAAAATGTAGGCACATCGGATATTCGGGAAAGTTACAACCAAAGAAAACGAAACTCTCACGCGCTGCATTCGTTTGCTCGCGACATAACTATCTTAATTTCTCTGGACTGATAATTTTTTTAAAAAACGTTTACCTTCGTATCAATAAGCAACGGATGATATACTCCAAAAATTTACACATTTTTTCAGCTAATCCAGATAAAAAATACAGTACAAACTTCATCACGATAGGTACTCCGATTTTATTGAAAGTATATTAAGATATCACAGAACAATCTCGCTATTGAACGATTCGATCGGTCACGATATCTTATTTTCCGTATTTTCTCACCGTAAATCAAAACTTTGCAGTGCGTCAGCTTATACCACGATTTCCTATTATTACGTTATATCCAATCGGTACATAATAGATATAGTTAGATCTAACTAGGGAGCTGAATCAATCTAATAGTTCCAGAAATCGTGTAATTGAACTAGCACCCGCCCATCCGAATCTCTCTGTAGACAATATATACGTATAGAGCCAGTAGAGGATAGATAGAGTACGTTAGCGGTCGAGGAAACAAGCATTTGAAGATGGAGTTCCTGTTTGAGGTATTCCGAGCTTGTTCCGTCTTGGCGACGCGTTTTCGTACGTACGTACGTACGTACGTAATTTCGATTGTTCACCCGTCGAGTGAAAACTCAAGACGGATACGCGCTTGTGATAACGAGAATCTACATCCGGCACTTCGGGTTATCCAAAGTGAAGCATCGTGTTCGCGCCTTGTTACTAGATTGATCGCAATTAATCCTTATTCCAGGGGTTGATCGATACGTTCTTGCTCTTCTCTTTAACTTCGGTATACAATTGGCAATGATACTCGATGTCGGATGACGTGATAAAATCAATGAAAGATTCTCTTGGAAAAATCATGAAAATTCGTTTTAAACTAAGCAATCGATTCATCTTGAAAAACGTACTAGCAAAGAGTATATGTACTTGGTGGTCCATCGACGTTGCCAATTAGATATAATGATAAGAAAAGAAGAATAGTAGCGGTGCTCGAGGTAATCTTCTGGAAGCAAAGTAATTTTATGGAACACTCTGGTGCTAATGAAGGTGTTTACATGCGGAGGGAAGAAAACGTTTCCGGACAGGGGATGGTAGAACGTCTACCGGTAATTAGGGCATCTCTCTATCTCCCCAGACGCACCGGTCGCGCAACGATAGACTTTGGGATTGGATATAGTCAAAAGGGGTAAAACACCGACGATACGGACAGCAAGGATGCCCACCAATCGTTACTTTAAAACTTGAACGCTCTCGCTTCTCCTACAGAAAAGTGCAACAGCAACTAGTGCTACGAGATAAATACTTGATCCGTTTACACAGCAAAACACACGCGGGGGATCGACGGAAAGTATTTCAAAAAATATTACAAAACATTGCATTGTTTATAAAAAATAAAATATAAATTATTGTCCATCAAATAAGAGCAATATTTTTTGTGAAAATTCTGAATAAATGTTAACGGAAACAACGAAAAATCTAAAAAGCAACAAGAATTTGTAACGTGTGAGAATCGATGCCCAAATTCGAGTTGAAAAATTGATCTTTTAATATTTTTTAATAGCCTATCGGATCAAAAATTTTCTGCCGATTGTGCATAAAAGAAGAATTTTTAACAAAACGTTCACGGAGGCTACTGTGTCAAGGCTTATTTCGTCAATTCAGAGAAAGGAGGAACAAAGAATTGGCGAGAGAAAATACTTTTTTCCACTGGCGCGTCGATTAATTTCTTTTTTCTCTATCGCGCACAGTCCAGTTCCCAGTTATTCCTCGAATATCTCTCTTTTGTTTCAGTTCTTCCTCGATCTGCATTCTCTACCTTTTGCGTTTTTCACCATCGCCTGGCACGAATATTTTTTTATACAGATTTCGTTATTGTTAACGAGCGTTACCGGAAGAGCACGCTCGCTCACGGAATACTCCCATTCGATTTAATCGTCGCTGAAGCATAGACGATGTTTGCAAAAGAGACTATAACCGAGAAAGAAAGACGACAAAGCCAAGCATCGTCGTTTTATTTTACGAAGCAAGAAAAAACTGGCCCGAGCGCTGCTCTTGCGAAAAATATCGATTTTTTTAATTCGCACAAGAGAGAAGAGTAGTTGAGATTTTTACACCGCTGTCAAGACAGGAAGTGGCTACAATCTCGATGTGTGCCACAAACAAAATATCTTAAGAAATTACCGAGCGTATTACCAGACCTTGCGCTTGTCGTATACCGGCTAAGTTCACCAATCTATGAGCGACATGCACCGTGTTTACACTGTACCGTGTAAAATTGTCCGGTGAACCGGCGGTAGCGATATGACGTTGACAATTGCTTCTGAAGGTAGAAAAGTGGAAAAAATCGTTGACTCCATGGCGTCTCTCTCGCTCGCTGCACTCTTGTTCATTTGATATAAGCGAATAAACCAACGTGGATGCCGCTTAACGAGTTAAAGTGAACGGATGATAATTGGGAAATAATTTAGCTAGGATACGGTGGAAAACAGAGAGGAGAAAGAAGTGAACGAGAGAGGGAAAGAAATAAAACGAGGAAAGCCGGTGCACTGGTACGTATAAAGGCCATATGGTGCAGCGAGCTACCGGCTCTCATGGCGCAACGAGGGTAGGTAGCGTAGAGCTGCGCTCTAGTGGTTAAAGGGTCAATAACGAATAGTGGCCGCGGCGAGCCTTGAATCTTCGCGACGTCGGTCACGGCTCGGAATAAATGCCCCTTCGCTCTTCGTTGGAAGATTGAGGAGGGTCATTAGACACACCGCAAACCAACGAGTCTATATATATATATATATCAAGCTCTCTCTCTCTCTCTCTCTCTCTCTCTCGATCTCTTCGTACGTCCAAGGTAAACATCCTTTTATTTTCTGACGTTGAAAGTACCTTCGATCACCAGGTGTCTCTTCGTCATAGGATTTAACATGCACCTCGTCACAGGATGGATTACCAAAAGAAAAAAAGATGCGTGCCACTCGTAAGTAAAGACAATAAAACGATATTTCGAGGAGTTATAAAAGAAACAGTTGAAATTTATTTATCGATACAGTGATAGAATTAAGATTTTGAAAGGAAATTTCATACTTGTTATTTGAAATGTCTAAAGTCGACGGAAACATCTATTTTCATCTGACTGGGTAGACGCTGCTCCTGCTCGCTATTACGATCCTCCATTTCCGTTATCGACAGCTCGTTGTCGGGTAGAACAATATTCTTGCTCGGAATAGACAGAAGCGTAAGGGTGTATACGTGTACCGTAGGTTCTCGAGGAGGTTTCGGGTATCGCGGAAATCAACGATCGAGGGCAGCGGAGAAGTGGATCGCTTCCTGGATATTGCGGTGACCATCCGAATCTGTCAGTCACTTGTACGGTTGTACGGTGGTTATGGGATGAACAGTGAAGGGAGATGACCGTAGCGGACAGGAGGAACTCTCCCGAGGGAACTTGCTCGGCTCCCGTGCGTTACTCCGTAACGTCTCCGAGGCGAGCGATATATCGCTCCATTGGCCGCCACTCCATTATCAGGATCGTAACGTTGTAATCCTGTGTCGCTATACCGATACCGCTGTTGCCGCTGCTAAGGGTGCGCGCGCCCTTCGAGTCCTCCCACACTTCGCGGATTCTCTCGGGAAACCACTTCGGTTCTCACGGATTTCTTTCTCAATTCTCTCCTGTTGAAACTCGGACCTCAGAACAAGAGAGACCGTTGGTCCGGTCTCCGGAACATCTTTGAAATACCTCGAACCCAAACGCTTTTGTTGGTTTATCGAGACACACCGAGAGTCATCCGTTGAGTTGTCCTGCCGGACAAGGTAACGGAAGATTGCACGACCGACCTTCGCACCGGCTTCGTTCTCCAAAGATGCCAAGGAGGTCGAGACATCGCCCACCGTAGTGTCTATTCTTCCGACCTCCCAACCCCCTGAAGTGTTTCTTCGACGATAGCAGCTGCCATTGAGACATACCTCTCATTGCATTTCGGCTTTCGATCACTCGCTCCCTCAGCTTCACAATATTTTCGTCGCAACCTGTTTCACTTTTCGCCACACTCCACGAAACTTCACCAAAAGAGAAGTCGTTTGACGGCTTACCATCGTCCAATGCTATATTTTAGATTAAAAGATTGTGAAATATTTTAACAATTTTTTCACTCTTCTTCTCCTTAATTTGCTCAAGGAAAACTGGTTAAATCCCTCTGATAAGTAATAATGATAAAATAATAAATTTTCAATGTCTATAACTCATGAACTGACTTTATAGATTCATAAACACGAGCTGCAGTTCAAACTGTTAATATGATTTTATTTTTTTAGCAGCCGCGTAGGCAGTTTATTGCTACGCCGGGTTCGTTTGATATTAAAACTTCCGTTAATGCGCGAGTCGATGCAGAGCGATACCGCTGATAGCGTGTAGCGTCAGCCGTTACCACTTTTTATAGGAAAGTCATTAGGCTCCTCGTTACTTATGACTGATGGAAAAAATATGAGAACTCAATGACAAGGAGAGCCCCATTCGCTCGCCCAACGTCAACATTTATCACAAGAGACCGCAGATGATGCCGCGTTGTCAAGAGTTATAAATACAAATTCTGATAAATGATAACACTGAGCGAAGCTCACGTTGCGAGACCTGTATAAGATTATTTCTGATTCTTTTGTAGTTTGATTAATCTGCGTACCAATTCATTCAGTTATAAATATGGTAAAACCAAGGAATATGCTGGGATACTTTTAATTACTGACCGACTTTTACTTTGTTGAGTTTCAACGTTACTCGGTAGCCCTTGGAGCGTTTAACAAGTAATAGCCTTTTTAATAAAGCATTAAAAATTGTTCAAATTCTTAAAGTTTACTCAAATAGTTATAACATTTTATTTATATGAAGTTCCCACTGTGTTTCGTTCTTTTTTTATTCGTAATTTAATATTGCAATATTATTATTATTTTATGAAGACGCCTTTAAAACTTGATCGCTAGAACCATCTACTTTCAAGAACTAACGGTAAATGAATTTCAATCAAACTCGAAGGTAGTAGACTTTTTTTCGTAAATCATCTTTACATTTATTTTTTTTTAAATATGAGAAACACCTCATCCGTATATCTGTGTACGTATCAATAATACAGAGTAGGTTTCGGTTATTTTTTTGTAGCAAACCTCACGCATTCGCTACAATCAACAGTGGACCACGATTTAAAGTTATTTTAATCTTATTGTGTCTCTACGATTTAAAAAAAATATTCACGAGAGTTCGTAAAATGAACCGAGACGCGTAATTGAATTATTTTTCCTGACATGGTCCACAGCACGATGATTTACACTAACCGCTTCGAGTCACACCAGTGTAGTCAAATATTTATTTCCTTCACTCTCGTCTTGTTAATACGGGTATACGGTAGAAATGCATTTTATTCTACATAGAGAACGGTGAATGCAAGATCGTAAACGAAGCAACGCTTCCCGAATGAATTAGAGGAAATTAAGAAAAGTTCGTGCGCACGCAGTAACGAATATAAAAAGATTGTTAAATCCAAGAAATTGCATTTATATTCTCTCGCGAACGTCGACAAGGATTCACGAGAGATGTGTGCTAAAGCGCGAGACTGGAGGAGACTGTGGACGCGTAAGGATAGGTATAACATCGTCGAAATCAGAATATATCAGACCTCGGGTGGTATCACGCCCAGAGGAATTCCACGAATGAGATAACACGATAATATATCGAGTTCTTACCTCGGCCATGTAAAATAGTACCCATCTGTGGGTTACAGAGTCGAGATATTTCATCCAAGACGCGCCAGTCTTATTGGATTTGCTTTCACGCGTTCCTCTATATAATATTCTAATATACTATTGCATCTACAAAGTACGCGTGTAAAATTTAAATTAGCCAATGTCGTTTCTTCGAGAGCGATACGACTAACCGAAGCTGTAGAATTTACTAAAACCATATGATTCTCAATCGTACAGGACAAAAAATCAAGAAGATCTTATTATCGCGTACTATCTTATCAGTGTATGAGCACTCGTTAAAATATTGGTTGGACAAAAAACTACATGATGATCTTGATAGTAGCAAGTTGATAGCTGGAGCATGACGGAGCTGAACCTAAGAAAATACTGCGATGCAGTCGAGGAAACAACTACCGAAGAATGCGAAATCACGACGGTCCTCGTACACATCGAGGTCGTCGGTTCATTCCTTCCATATTTAACAAAAATATAAGCAATGCAAATTATATTTGTAACCAGGAAAAAAAACAAGAACGAATCGACATCCAAGGAGAAAAGAATGTTTGCTCGAATTTTGTGGATCGTACGAACGTAAATTCATCTCGTGAAAACGATATCACGACGATAGGCGGCGAAGCAACTGTCTGTTGTTCCAATACCCGTGTGAGAGGAGGAGGATCATTGAGAGGAGAGAGACGCGATTGGATTACATGCCTGGTACGTGTCAGGTCGCGAATACACGTGGTTTCCGACAGAATCGCTCGAGCGAGAGCCATACAGTGAAGTTAGGTTCCTCCTTTCCGTAACCAGCTGCGGTAACAGAGACCGGGAGCGAGAGCTTGCTCGCCCAGTCGATACACTATTGCTATACCAGGATAGTCATCGGGTCTTGCTCGATCGACCCGTATGCACGCACTCCTACCGCTGTTCCACGTCGTTGCTCCTACATCAGTCCTGTTCCTGATTCTCCTGATCTCCGATACTCCGGATATTATAATGGGGTTTCCCTAATTGACATTCAATAAATTCGTCTAGCGATGAAAACGTAAGCTATCCATTGAATTTTGTGTGTCGGTTATACGATAGTTAAAAAGGGATGAAGGGAGCAAGTGTCTTTACTCCAATGTGGATGATATCTACCATCGATGTAGTTTTTCTTCAGTTCATCTCGATTGCTATTGAAAACGATAGAGCGACGATCGGAAGATAGAAATATGCGAATGAGACACGCGACGAACATTGAGACACGTAGCGATGGCTCCAAGTGGCGCAGCTTCGAGGTCAACTAACACTGTTGATCAGCGACTTTGACTTTCTTGAAAAGTGCACATTACCGTTGCATGTAGCTCGATAGCGAGTACATCGTGACCCACGGTTAAACCCTATTTCCAGGTTTATTTCGTCGCCCGCTCGACTTGGAAGAAATAACGGAAAGTACTCTGCAGGATAAGTATGGGGTAGATGGTTAAAGTTTCGTTTTTTTTTTGTCCACGAAGGGACGAGTAGCTTATTTATTAAAACTACCTGGTGTTCCAGTGATAATGAAGGAGTTCTTCGTTCTGGACGTTATACTTCAATGAGGTATTACACTTTAGTACTCTGTAATGTAGAATAGTTAAATAAATCAACGTGCATCTCCCCCGAAGTATACGAGACAGATGAACAAAGTATTCTAGAAATACTTGTAAACTGAATGTTTAAATCTTCTTGAATATAATTTTTAGGCGTTCATCATCTGATCCATGCAAAGAATTAAATTTTTTTTCATGCTACATTGTGCGGGATATGGCAACAAAAATTATAAACTTGGTGGTAAAATGGTCGCGTTTAGGCCCATATCAGAGGTACTTTAAAGCAAAATGATCGAACGACAAAATCGAGATAAAAGTTAAAATTCGAAACTTCGAATTATCAACCTTTAACGCAGGTCAGTGAAATTTATTTACAGCTTCTGTTATATCCGACGAGAATAAAAATATCTTCGAGAGTTTTGTAACAGAAAGAGTTCCAGAAACTCCGTTGCTATCAATTCTATTGCTTCAACCTACTTTTCTGAACCGTCAAACGCCACTGAACGTTTATGATATCCATTGGCTACAAATAACAAAATGGAGATATTATGCCATAAAAAAAGGACTTTTACATCTTTCGGCGAATTATTTTATAATTTAATTAACGTAACCCAAGTTTTTATGGTATCCGTAAAATAGCAAGTAAATAAAGTCATTAATTCAGGAGCGTATGGAGCTTCGAAACATCACTCAGGTTATATGGCGAATTTCCCAGGCGCGATTAAAGCGCCTGTACGATTTCGGGGTTGGTACCTCGTGATGTCGATGACCCATATTTACGTTCAAGTAAACACGCGCGATCATGCGCACATAGAAGCAACATAACCTACTCCTAACGATATTCGTATAACACACATTATTTGAGTTCTCTTTGGCTTTTGCGCGTGGTCGTCTCAGCCACGAAACGTTAAGCGCTCGCGCGTAAAACCAGAGTTAACCTGTGCATTATGGCGTGAAGCAGAGGTGGAGGTCGAGATATAGGGCTACCGAGAAGACAGCAACTACCACGAGAGAGACTTCTCGAAAAAAGCGTTGGCTGGAGAAGGATAGAGAGTTTAAACGCTTAACTTTGTGCTCCGCGCCATGCATGTGTCCTTTCACTTTGGCCACTCTCGCAGTCGAGCACAAGGAAATAGAATTAAATTATAATGCACGTTCCGCTTGGACAGGTACAAACGCGAACTTGCTAACTTTGTTCCTCTTACGACCTCTCTCTCGCTCTCTCTCTCTCTTTCCTCATCTTTCTATACTACAATCGTTTCGAGCTTGAAACAAAACGAGTTAAAAAGCTAAACGTAATTTACCGCTTTTTCATAGTAATAACCAAAAATCCACAGGTTCAACCGTAACACACAAAGGATTTTCTTTTATCAAAGGACTACAAAGAGATCCATGATTTTAAAAAATCATCAGGGCGTTGTAGAGCTACTTAAGGACTCATGTCGGTATATCAGCAAAAGTGACAGCTTAAAAAAAATCTCAACATCAACATTTTCTGGGTTTAGCTGAAATTGCGTACGAGTGTTCTCAAATTTAACATTAACGGTATTCGTTAAATTCTAAAGGGTGGAAGTTGAATCATTTAGCAAAAATTATTGTCGTTTCGCATTGAGATGAGAAAATATTACTTAACCAAATATTGGGAAACCTGTGATACAATTTGTGGGTAACGGTTCAATCTGTATTCTTAAAAAAAAACCGAACTTTGTACTCAACGATCAACGCGTCAGAGATTAACCTTTAATTTTCAAGTTCGTGTTAAAATATTTCAGTAAATATTTCATTATCAAGTTAAACGAAACGTAAAATACAGTGCCATAATGGTGCAAATAATTAAGCAGAAAAGTTAAAATGATCTTGCATATTATAAATTATAAAATTCATCTGTATAATATCGACGATAGCGCGATGGATCAGGATTACAAATGCGACGATAAGGATTTTAAACAAGTTCGACATGGATTGCTTACAAAAAATGATAGTTGGATACCTCGTATGAATCATTGAGCCCTGAAGTTTCGAAAACTCAATCCTCGTAACGAAACGAAACGAAAAAGTATAATACCAAAGGCGCGACAAGAGTGCTGAACATCGGAAAAATATGCATAGCAAACGCGTCGTTGTTTACACGAATCAGAGAGTTCTATCCGGTGACAATACGCCGCAAAACTATCGTGAATAAACGTACGTATGCCCAGAATCGTGGGAGTGTATGCGTATGTGAATGAATCAAGGACTATCGAATCCAATCGCGAACCGCGTATGCACTCCGATGAATTTGCGATCGAGAGGGGCAAGGACGTAAAACGGGGGTTGAACGTGTGACAGAGGAACAGAGAGAGAGAGAGAGAAAGGGATACGTACATATCCTCAACCTACAATGAATACAATAAATATCGAGTATAGTTACATATGTGGAGCTACGCGCCGTACTGGACTACGTCCGATTGGCTTTCTATGCAATTTCCATCTCTGGCTTGATTTCTAGCCATTGTCGACGGGGCGGGTGGGCGTCGGTTTGCACTTCACCTCTGGCCGTTAATAATTAGTGTTTCCAAGTGGAAAAACAATCAAGCTCTTGTTGTATTACGTGGTGTAAAATAATAATACTATGTATCATCGGATGAAGCCAGTGAGATGAGTGAGGATAATTCCACAGATCGACGCATTATTATTGCATCCGCGGTTCTGGTCCGAGTGACAGATATCGTAAACCTCCCGGAGGATTACCGTCCCTCGGTAGAAGATGAGTTCTTTCCGACCTGACACACTTCCCCCGTGTACTCTTGTCAGACTATTTTTTAATCACGAACATTTCAGGATAATGAAATATAAATGTTGCCAAGCTGCGAAGTTACTAAACGTAGAACTCGAGAGCATCAACCTTGGCTGTATGATTTACGCGAAAGTCTCGTATCAATATTCCCGTCATAGGTAGTCGCAAAAACGTGGTTTTTCGATGAAAAATTTGTGCAAACCGTAACTCGTTTTATTTTATTTATTTTTTTTTTTTACCAACCAATTTAACGAGACGTGATTACCAGTACGCGCACCCAAACTCGCATCCACGTTGATTGATTAATTTAGCAAATGGGTAAATTTATCGATGTAGAAATCCATGGCGTGCGTCAACATTTTCACGCGGAGAATCATGATCACGAGCTTTAATAAAAATCAATTTTTTTTGGGAATGGGTATAACGATAATGAGTGAATAAATATAAAAGAATACATATGTGAGTTTCTATGTCAACTCAACCACTTCTTCATCGATCCTCCGAGATGTTTATCAGTATCGAACAGTTTGCGATATCGGCCGAATGTACTTTTCCTGATATTTTTCCGAAATATTATCAATCTCGGTAATCGTATGAACGATAAAATGTCGAATATGCCGTACATCGATAACAAACCGTTCGATTGAATATAAATGTGTCACTTGCGGCTATAAATAGTGTATTTTATTCAAACCTTATTGAGACTACTTTATTGACAAACCACCGCGTCGTGTCAAGCTCGTTTAACAATGCGAATAGAACCACACCGCATAGCTGCCTTGTTTCTCATAGTTAACTGGATCAAGACAATTCGAGTTTCCAAGTGAAGAATCGACCGAGGCAAATCGGATTCCAATCGATTTCCCATAATCGGGAGACGGTGGTGGGTGATCCTCGCGTTAGTGTGATTTACCTAATCTGCATGACAATGGACTAACGTTGATCCCCGCCATTTGGGATCATCGTGCAAGACGTTTACGAGAGTCGGACAGACCAAAGCGGAGCACAGGATCGGATGATCCGTCTATCGTTGTACCATCGGAGAAGCGATGCTTTAGGAAGACGCTCGTCTCAACCTGTCATTCTCTATCATCTTCACTGAACTCGAAACTCCAAAGCGGTCGTCGGATCTGTATATAACTGATTCGCAATTCTATCGGAGTATACCATGATTCGATGCAGCACAATGCGACGCAAGTTCTATTGTGCGTAGCGTTCCTTGATATGGCTGTTGACCCGAACAGGCGGCCCACGCCATCCTCGTTACCCTTTGCAATTAAGATTAAGCGAAACACCGTGTTCCATGCCAAAACGCTCAATACAGAGTTTACCGTAGCGGACTCAATGGAATTGATTCAAGCTTTGCGAATAGACGTTCAATTTGTATAACAAAATATGATTAACGTTTGACTAATTAATTGACAAACATAACGATCACCTTTAGTTGATTTATTTATATGTTAATGTTATTAGTATTTCTAAACTTAATTAATTTGTGTACCACCCTTTGTTTCTGTACTGTAGTATCGTGTGGGCCGGACATAACACCCGAGTTAGCGCGCGACAGATCGTATCGTTATCTCAGGATTCGCCGACAGAGAGACAGAGACCAATATAGCAATTACTATGGTGCTCTTAGTATAAGATCCTATCGATGTGTAAGGCCAGCGAGCTGAATAGGAAACTCGAGAGGAGAGTAGAGAAGAGTGCATCAAAGAGCCATCTCGGAGGTATACGCCAGTCAGCCAGATAGCTCGGGAAAGGCTTCGAGTAAAACGTGTGTCGATCGAAAAGTACATCGGTCGGGTGGCTGCTCGGTCGCCCGCGCGCATCTCTCTCAAAGCGAGCTCGGTACGCTGATCACGTAACTCGGAAAATCTCAACAGAGAGTGTACGAACGACGAAAGAAGAAAAAGAAATAAAGAGGGAGAGAGCAAGAAACAGAGAGAGAGAGAGAGAGAGAGAGAGAGAGAGAGAGAGAGAGAGAGAGAGAGAGAGAGAGAGAGAGAGAGAGAGAGAGAGAGAGACATAGACTAGAATACGTATAAGAATACGGTGAAGGCTCGTGATGGGCTTGTCCCGGGACAGTTTCGTAACAGCACAGGAGCATAGCATTTCAGATAGGAATAAGGTCGATTTCTATACCCGCGCTTCGGCCAGCCGTCATGCGTCCGAGAATTCAATGTCGTTATCACCTAAGAGGGTGCTGTAACTATCTCGACTTCTCTCCGGCTATTGTTCTTCTTCGATTTCTCTTATTACCTCGTTCAGCGAGGACGCGCTTTGGGATTCGAGTAGATTCGAATTTTATCCGATTCAGCCAATGTGCAATGGTCAAGCTATTTGAAATTCGTCATCCACGACAGAATTGCTCTATTTAAAATGGTCATACGTTATTATAATAATAATCATTAACATTATTGTCTACTCGAGCGTTTTAACTCTCCTACGATTAGCCCTATAACGCACCCGCCTTACAGGGCAAACAAATGGTGTTTCAAAATTATTTTACCTCATTGTTTACCAAATATAGCACGGAGTTAAGCAATTAGGTCAATCGATGACTCAGACTTATTATTATTATTATTATTATTGTCGTCGTTGTTGTTGCTGCTGTTATTTTACCGTACTAATCGTGATGTCGCCGTAGAACGTGGCATGCGCAGCTCGTCCCAACGTGAAAATAGATTATATTTGTCTGACCTCTCGCGACGAACGAAGCTGCCGTATACCCCGTGGAGAATTCCCGAGTACACTTACTCAGCGCAATCCTCGAGGGCTTGTGTCGTGTGCTCCGACGGACGAGCGGGCGGTTGCACGTATACGCAAAATGGAAATGCATTCGCAGGAGCGATTAGTCCTCGCACAGTGGCAGCAGTCTGCGTCAGCGGAAGCGCACGGTACGTCTGGATGATGCTGCTGCTGGTGCTGCTGAAGAGCAGCAACACGCCAGAAGGCACCGAAGGTATATACTCGATAGCGAGCCAGAAACCAGTAGTAGATGAGATAAACTTTTCGAGTCGAGCGAAAAGTTGTCTCTCCTGGAGAATTCTTCCGGTTTTTCGGAAACAACTTGCCAGGGATCACTTCTTTATGGCTACGTCTTTGCGAAACCTCGAGGTCTGCACTAACACACGTACACACGGGCGCGCTAGGCATCCACGAGTTGGCCCGGTAGCGATGAAGAAATTCGCAAGAGCATCGAAAGAGGAGAATGTGAGAAACCGAAAGAGAAATTACGAGTATCGACGATATCCGAGGGAGAGAAGGGAGCGGAGAGCTTGCTCGGATTATCGCGCGGTACGACGTGTAACCATTCCGCTAAACGGACATTGATATCTCGATTGATCGGTCGAAGAGACGGAAGAGGACCACGCGTATCGATATTTCAATGTCACAAGGGTATACAGAATGCGAATAAGCATAGCTTATACGCCCTTCTGGATTCAGTTTACCGATATATGCATCGGAGCAACGCGGTTTTAGCGTATACACGCCGTAGTACCATAGAATAGAGAGGAAATGGCGTTGGCGGCGCAAGATCGACGCGATTCGATGGATAAGAAGACGGATGAAATGTTCCCCGTCGTCCACCCTATGGTATACCCCTTCTTTCGATCCCACGCACGCTCTTTTTCGAGATTATTTATTCAAGCTCCCAGCGAGAGACGTTTCGTTCTTTCACTTCTCACAGCTACATTTATCACGAGGAAACGAGGAAAAGATTGTCTGGTTGGTAGAGCTCGGCGGGGGTATACGTTATCACAAAAGAAACGATAAATTCGACGAGGTACCGAAGAAAAACAACGTTGATTACAACCCACCCGTGAACGATTGACAGCCACGTCCGAAAGAGTGTACCTCGCCGACGGAATTGACATCATACGTTCTTCAGATTTTCATCGCGTGATAAACTAACAATAAGTGGATCTCGGTTCCTCGATCGAGATTCCGGAAAAATTCGTGATAAGAAAGATCCATGGTCCGGCAATAATTCATTAAATACATGATGACATTTATATAACGTTTCGATGATTCCACTGTGTGAAAGTATCGTTATTTTTATTGACCGCAGTTTAACTGAGTAAAACAACAAAATTATATGACGCGAGAGTTATTCGGCTACCACTCGACTATTTTAAAGATCGCGTCTCTATTAATTTGTAATGTACAAAATTTGATAGCGGTTTCGATGGCTACATAACGGTGACTATAATCCCAGGATTTTACTGTCGATGAACCGCCCACGTTACGAACACCCAACTCCGAATCGATACCGTACATATTGCCACGAATATACTGTAGGTATATTAGGGTAACTCGAGAATAGATGGCAATCTATTCTCGAATTACCCTAATGACCTGAATGTACCAAGGATCTGATTTATCGTTAGAACCCATCCACTCGTTGATAAACCTTTCATCTTGAAAATATCTCTTGAAAATACACCAAACGTCGATCATTTTACGAAAATTCTCTCATATTATTATAAAAAGCATTATGATAATTGAGATTTATCGTTTTGTCGTACGTTTGCTTCTTTGCATCGAGTTTATTCGTTATATCTGAACTTTACCAGTGTGAACGCAAACTATAATGACCGAAAGTGCCAATATCTGTCTCTCTGTGTCGGAACCCGTCTCATCCGGACTCACCCTATAGAATATACAACCCAACTACAGGTACGTATTCGCGCCTACTTGCTATTCCTTCCTGCGTCGATCACGAAACGACGGTTTCGTTGTACGAAAGAACGACAAAAGCCGCCCACCGGTGACGTTGAATGTTGAATACCGAAGTGAATACAGACCGTCGAGATAGTCGAGTATAGCGACAGATTCGGGAAACCCGATTGGGAAGAAACATGTAGAGCAACATTGAGCTCGCTGCTCCGGGCTCGTGGAGATTCTATATAAAAGCTTGTTGCCCAAATACCAGGAGCAGAGCAGACCGACGGTTTCGATATAGACGACGAGGGAAATAAAAAAAAAAAGATCGAACGTCCTCTGTCCCTCGACTAACTATGCCATTACAGTTTTTATCCGCAGCGTTTTCTCGTTTCTCTGTGCCACACGCGCTGCATCGCACTACATTATACTGCACTCCACTGCGAGCCAAGGGCGCAGCATCCCTTGTAACGAATCGTTAAAAAACCAATGGTGCGTAATTTATAGAATTAACCATTCTCCTGAATGTAAATACGTGCACTTCGAACCGCGACGAAACTCGTCTGACTGGAAAAAAATTTGCTGAAGTTTATTTCTGCAGCAGCAACTACTTTTTTTTTTTTAAATACTTGAATTATAACAACAAAAGACATTAATTCAAATACGCAAGGCTGCACTGTACTTTGAATTTGATTCAACTTTGAACCTGGGTTCGCCATCTTTTTCCGGAATATCCACCGGTCGGTTGCTGGGATGAGCGATGCACGAATAAAAATGTATTAAAAATATCTTTCTCATCGACGAACTGCGCGGATAGTTATTTCAAAAGTAGGAATTTCTAATTCCAATATTTGCTTTCTCTCTATTAATTATTACGCATCTCTCGTCAGTGTGGTAGAACCATCGCATATTTACAAGTGACGGATGTAACAGAATAACGGAGTCGTCCTTTCTGCAGCAAATACGCGGCAGAAACAGTGATGAAAGAATAATGCTGCTGGACAACTCGCAACGTTAACTATGCGTGTGCAGCATTAATTTCGCAAAGCCTAGAACAGAACTGACGAATGAATGAAAAAAAAGAAATAAATAAAAGAATAAATTACGTAAATGGAACAGTTTCGATGGTAGAAAAAACAAACGCGCGCCTCTCTCGAAGTAAATGCTTCTTGGTGTCACGTAAAACGTGGAAAAATGATCGTTCTCCAGATTTTTCAAACCGACACGCGCCTGAAAGCATCTTGGCTCACAATCCTCTGGCAAATATGTGAGATCGAGAAAGGAAAAAGTCCTTCGACAGGTAGGGAAAACTTGTAAAAAGACGGAACCGACGGTGGCTTCGACAAATAGCGAAATATCGTCAAGTAGTGCTTATGCGGGAAGAATTGTATATAATAATGTTGTAGAGAGCGAAGTAAAGCGTGCTACGGTGCAATGACGAAGTGTGTACATGATGGAATACGACACGTTGCGGTGAATGTACGTCGCTATTAACTTATATATATATATATATATATATATATATATAAAATACATGGGTAATGCTACGACCGAAGAGCTTCCACTGCCTCAGGCAGCGAGCGACCGCGTCAAGTAAGAGAGAACTTCCACGTAAAAGCTCTCCGGGGAAAGCTCCGTTGGACTGATCGTAGCTGACGCAGCGCGTTCAGCTCGATACGTCGTCATCTCTGACGAAGACGCGCGTTTCCTAAAATGTACCTCTTCTTCTGCGATATCCGGGTGTCAATCTCGAGCTGCGACGAGAGTGGTGAATCAGATTTGTCGAATAAGTTTGATGTTCCATTCAACGTCCAATAGACAAATAGTCGACCGTGTGCGCTTTGATTGTACCAAAATCTACAGTATTACAGCAGAACTGTGGGTTACTGGTATACCCTAAAGAAAACTTCTATGGAAAATTGTTCCTTTTTTATTAAAAATTACAGCAGGATAGCTGAATATTTGTGCGAGTTACAGCGCGAATATAGACATTTTTTTTTAAATACAAAACACAATAAAATATAAATTAGTGTTTTTTTAATGATTGTTATCGTTCTTAAGTTACAGACATTTTTTCTTAAAACCAAAGCTTCCTTCGAGAGGAAACAAATGTAAAGATATCGTGATGAAGCAAACAAAAAATGTGCAATTTTTATTTCGAATCAAAAATTGAGAAAATACTTGGACTCTTGCTATAGTTCGATAATATTTATCTCGCGAATTCTACGTGGTATATATAAATATATGTATAAGGTTCATCGAGCGGAAGTTGAACGTTTTATTTCTACAGACGTCAATTTTGAGCATGCGACAATAAAGGCTTTTACGAGGCAATTTACGAAGCTGAACGCGAAAGCATTCCATAAAGTGATCATAATATTTTGCCGATAGCCAACACGGGCACTGAGCTCTCGAGAATCTTGTCACGTATCGCATTAATACGGGTTTTGTAACAGAAAATCGTCCCATCATCCACGAAATTGCATGAAGAACACGAAGCCATTGATCCGATCGGTAGAAACTGTTCGGAGAATGGCCTGGAATTTTTTAATGAATTCTGCTTAAACTATTCGGAACAATCTATAATTTCATGAAGGAAATATAGATCAATTCTTTATTCGAGTTACTTATTTTTATTGGATTGTCTTTCTATGTAAATGTTCCCGATGAAAGTTCATTTATAAAACAAATAACCGTTTTGAAAACGTCCGAGGTAGTTTTCTAACTTGAACGAAGGACCAATTACCATACTTGTTACCCTTATAACCGAGTTATGTTAAAATCGAGTTTCTCCATCGAGGAAGTCCTTAAATTATTTCATTGGCGGTATCTGCAGCAATTCGATTCAAGTATCCAGTCCGTTGTACTTCGATAGAAGTATATCAACGTACTGTAAGATGCACTCTTTATGGTAGTTGAAGGATTTTAATAGAAACATTGCACACAGAATGTTATCGAAATACGAGTAGTCCTTTATTTATATAAAAGTGGTCACATTGTACATCTAATCGACTCGCGTGAATGTTAACGACTACCTGCCGGATTCTCTGCCTTCTTCTTCCTTCTCGTTTCATTATTACTACGTCACGTCCGGCTCCGAGAATATTCGGTCGATCACAGCGCCGAAAATCTTCTCAACTTGTATAAGCGAAACTACATACATATATATAGGCATACATACGAATCTATGTATAGAGAACTTACAGTTTCGGCCGTCCTGACTTTCCGTCCGCCTCGGACTGACAATTTATAAAGTAAAACGATATCTCTTATCTTAAACACAAATTAAATATTAGTTTCGCAGAGTCTCTCGCCACAGTCTCATATTACAGGGTTCCCATACACCCTCGTAAGGTCGTTGGGTTACAGGGCAATTGTCCACGTCACCGACGACGTAACGACCGAATCGCAGGCATTTTTTTACTACATATGGTCCCTTGAACCGAGGGATCAGTTTTTTAGAGACACCTGAGGCGTTTTCAAAATTTCTGATCATCACGTAATCCCCTTCTTTGTACTCGTATGGTTCCTTCCGATGTTTGTCAACGTATTCTTTATTATAACTTTGACTCTTAATGATATTCTCCGCAGCTTTGGCTCGAAGTACTTCTAGGTTTCGAGGTTCTACGGGGGCAGTGTCTTCCAGAAAGTCGCCAATGCCATCTACGACCTCGCCACGCTGCCTCACGCCAAAGAGGAGTTTGCTCGGAGTTTCGTTAGTACTTTTATGGATCGTATTATTCAATGCATGCTCTATGGTCGCAAGAGAACGGTACCAATATTTCCCGGAGGAATTGTCTGTCAATTTAGCCAACATTGGACCCAGTACACGGTTTACCCGTTCTACTTGGCCATTGGCTCTCGGTGATGCTGTCGCTATAAGAATGTGACGAATATTATTTTCTTGAGTGAACTCCCGGAACTCTTCTGACGTGAAACACGTGCCTCTGTCAGAAACCAACGTTCGAGGTCTACTGTAGTTTGTGAAATATTGAGAGAGACAATCAATGGTTTCTTTACTTGTCGTCGATTTTACAGCGTATAGTTTCGTGAACTTTGTGAAGGCATCAATTATCAAGAGTACGTGCTGTTTGAGTCTATGCTTTTCGACAGGGCCACAATGATCAACGTGAACTGTTTGAAATGGCGTGTCACCTTTAGGAATGTTTTGAAGCATTCCCTCGACCTTACCGGTGGTCGGTGAAAACGCTAAACATTTCAAACAATTGCGAACGTGTTCTTTTATTTTTTCTCTCATCCGAGGAAACCAATAACTTTGTTTAAGCACGTCACGTGCTTTTTCAGGGCTCAAATGCCCCATATCATCGTGGTACCGTCGAATCACATGACTTTCCATAGCCACAGGCACGTAAAACAATATTTTATCGGTCTTTTTGCGGTAAACAATCCCGTTCCTCATTTCATACAGTTTGTCTTCTGATTTTTCGAGTTTATTTCTAATAGCTACAATATCGGGGTCTTTATTTTGACTCAATACGAGATTAAGTTCTATCGAATTGTCCTGAATAACGTGGATTAAGTTGTGTTCTCGACTTAACGCATCGACATGTCTCATTCGATCGCCGCTCCGATGTTCGATTTGGTAATCGAAATTTTCCATTTCTAGTGCCCAACGCGATATTCGAGGATTGATATCCTTTTTATTAAGCGTCATAGTGACAGAGTTACAATCGGTAATAATTTTAAATCGAAGACCCTGTAGGTAAACTCGGAATCTGCGCAAGGCATAGATTATTGCAAGCGTCTCCAACTCGAAGCTATGCATTTTGCTCTCGCGTTCGGACGTTCTTTTTGAAAAGTAGAAGACCGGGTGAAGTTGCTTATCAGCTTTACGCTGTAATAGAATCGCACCAAAGCCCAAAGAGCTTGCGTCCGTGTGCAACTCGGTTTCATCACGTGGGCTATAAATAGCTACTACTGGTTCGCTCATAAGCTTACTCTTAAGTGTACTGAAAGAGTCAAGCTCTTCTTGTCCGAACTTGAACGGAACATTTTTTTTTAACAATGTATATAGCGGAGTTGCAATAATCGAAAATCCTTGCACAAACTTCCGAAAGTACGCCGACATTCCTAAGAACGATTGCACGCCCTTGACATTTTGAGGGACCGGAAAACGATTAATCGCTGCAACCCCTTCACTGGTAGGGCTAATACCTTCTCTCGATACACGGTAACCTAAATAATTAATGCTGGTTTGCAGAAAACAACACTTGTCGACGCGAAGTTCAAGATTGTTGTCAACAAGTAATTTAAACGTTTTTTTCAAGACCTCGACATGTTCTTCGATCGTTTTAGTAGCTACTAAAAAGTCGTCCATATACGCGACTATTTCTTCTTTTCTGATCAGATCTGACAATACCTCGTTAACATACCTCTGGAACTTCGATGGGGCCGTTTTTAGCCCGAATGGCATTTTAACATATTCGAACTGACCAATCGGTGTCGTAAACGATGTGAATTTTATGGACTCTTCGGCCATCGCGATGTGGTGGAAGCCATCTCGTAGATCAAGTGAGCTAAAGTACTCTTTTTCGTTAAGCGTGTCTATCAAATCCTCGATTAGCGGAAGTGGATAGTTGTCGCGCACAAGAACCTTATTGAGTGTACGATAATCGACACATAATCTGAATTCTCCGGTTTTTTTTTTAACTAGTACTATAGGCGAGGCGTAATCTGAATTACTTTTTCGAACGATGCCCTTCGCCAGCAGTTTATCGATAATTTCTGTGACTTCCTTTTTTTCGTTGTATGATAGACGGCGCGGTGCAAAATGGAATGGACTCGAATTTTTCAATTCTAACTTAAGTGTCGCTTGAATTTTGGGCACCTCTGGCCTTCGTGGCTTAACATAGTAATCTTCGAAAACCGTACGAACAACTCCACAAATTTCCGGCGCGATTTCTGGATTAATTTTCAACTCATCAGTTATTTGTTTCTCGTTAATGTCGTCGATATTCATTATTTCGCTTATCGTCGCTTCTAGAGACGGATTTATCGACATCGTGAGTTTAATACCAAACTTTCGTAATGTGTCTCGCCCTATCACAGCAGCGCTCTGCATCGTTTCGTTCGGCACTACATAGAAATCAATGTGATGTTGTGTAACATTGTCGAATGTTAAGCTTACTTCTACCGTACCTTTGACGTCGAGTCTCGTGTTATTGATTCCACTATACCTGGTTGATAGTCCGCCGCTTTTACACGTTACCGAAGGAGGGACGAGAGACATTTTTAGAAAACTTATAGGACTGCCAGTATCGCATAGTGCTTCAAGAAAAACTGGTGGGGTTACTCCTGCTGTATCGAAGCGGAATTCGACGACCTTCCAAAATCCGTCCGTATTCGGCGTCTCGTAGACATTGTGGATCTCTTGAACCTTCTTCTCCGCAGTTGAAGACCTCGATGGACAATCTCTTGAAAAATGTCCAGGTTGCTTACAATTGTAACAGATTTTTTCTTTCGACTTTTCTTTGCATTCGGCAGCAACATGACCGGATTGGCTGCAATTGTAACAGCGCAACGCTTCCCGTTGATTTTTCGTGTCTACTCTTTTCTTTTGACCAAGAGCAGACGTTTGATTCCTTCCATCTCGTCTTATCGGTGAAAATCTCCGTTCAGGGCGTATAGATATTTTTTCAAACGCTTCGAGAAATGATTCCACGGTGCCAAATCTTTGTATTCGAGCCTGATTTCGCATACTCGGAACTGGTATCCCTTCGATCAGGTGCTCTACCATTTCTTCATCTTCGATTGGAACTTTGTTGGCAAGAATAATCTTGTCATGCACATAATCGCTGACAGTTTCATCTGACCTCCAAACTCGTGCCTCAAACTGCCGGCGTCGAGTTACCCGGTCGACGGAAAAATCGAACATCGATTTCAGCTCACTCAGAAGAGCGTCCACATTCATTTCAATATATGCCGGTTTAGAGTGGAACCACCGCTGAGCTTTTCCCTTAAGTTTTGACGCTATCAAAATTCTCGTAGAGTTTATATCAAGGTTGTAAGTTGATTTTAACAAACGCACTTGTTTTTCCCAGTTTTGGAATGTACCATTTTTGCCATCAAAATCCGCCAGTAGATCACGTATTTTCGCGACACTAAATTCTGGTCGCGGAAGATCATTTCGTGGTACTTCTTGACGATGAATTGTCACAGGCAGTTGATGTGACTGTCGTTCGGCATTCGACTGTTGCCGTAAAATTTCATTTTCTCGTCTGACTAACTCTAGCTCTCGCGCGACAAGCGCGGACTCCCTACGTGTGAGCTCTAACTCTTTCTGCAGAGCATCAGCCTCGACTCTTGACAAAGTCATAGTTTGGTCTGGTGGGATCTGTTCAGCTCTATTTTCACTGTCTTCTGTTGTATCATTCGTCAGACTATTACCATTTACTGCTCCTAACTGATCCATCCACATTCCATCCGGATCAAATTCTGCCAACCGAGATATGAGTTCCGCTTTTGTTCCCGACGTTTTTAAATTATTTTTCGCCAGAACGTCCTTGAGTACCGATACTTTAAGGGTGTTTGGATCCATAATGTCCAACCTGTCGTACGCACCACACGCGGGCAACCGAAAAACTCGTTCGAACTAGAAATACTGATTATAACGAGTATATCACTTCATATACGAAGCGGTACCTAACGTACACAAAGTTTTTCAAGCACTACCTTGTCTATCTATACGTATATGTGTGTATATAGGCCTTCGCACTACAAGTCGCGTCCGACCTCCCGTACCCAATACACATATATAGTATGTTCAACCTTTGTACCCGACTCTGTGTACCGCGTATTCTATTGGGTTGTTCTCTCTTTCTTGCCCATACTTCTCGTGCTGTTCGATCCAACACAGGTAGAAACACTCCGAAATTTAACTAGTTTGACCGACTAGACGTACAAACATTCGTACGATTAGTATTACTGCCAACGAATCACACACACAGTAACATGTAGATTCACATATACGACTTTTTGAGTCTCGAATAATATCTCGTTGATTTTATTCCTACGCGGAATTCACTGAAATTTCACAGTTTTTTCTTTTTACACAAAACTACAGTAGTAAAAAGCGTTCTCGAAGTGGTAACTCACAATTTTTACCGACTTCCTCGACAACAGAAAACAGCCTGCCGTCCTTCTAGCCTAGAGATAATTCTCGAATATTCGCAACCGTTTCTCGTGGCTGCTAAATTTCACTTTGAAATGTTTTATGTCGTAGTTTTGACAGGGCGTTCTTCTCAACTGAACGCAGACCCGCCGCACGAAGCCCACTACGACACAACGTGTTTTTCACTCATTACGCATATCGTTCCTGCGTTACAATTCACGCGTGACCCGTAATTCCCGTTATCGATCGCCATTTTTACCTCGTGGTCGAGCTGCGATCTCGCCACTTACCACGACTGTCTTTGTGAGCTAATTGTGGTAGAATCCCACTTCTGAAGTTGTAAGATGCACTCTTTATGGTAGTTGAAGGATTTTAATAGAAACATTGCACACAGAATGTTATCGAAATACGAGTAGTCCTTTATTTATATAAAAGTGGTCACATTGTACATCTAATCGACTCGCGTGAATGTTAACGACTACCTGCCGGATTCTCTGCCTTCTTCTTCCTTCTCGTTTCATTATTACTACGTCACGTCCGGCTCCGAGAATATTCGGTCGATCACAGCGCCGAAAATCTTCTCAACTTGTATAAGCGAAACTACATACATATATATAGGCATACATACGAATCTATGTATAGAGAACTTACAGTACGATAAAAAGAATCTCTACGGATGGCAATGCATTTAGGCCAAAAAGAAAAACCAGGGTCGATTTACCAACCCCCGAAGATTCATCGAGAACCACCCTGCGACGCATAAGCTCGACGGTTGACGGAAGTGGAAACCGACTGTGGGACACGAGCGTGGTCCGACGATTACATGGTCATGCGGTCCAGAGGGCGATAGCGTGCAGACACTGCATTTACTTGAACAAGGTACATAACATGAATTACCATGCAACGAAAATACGGAGCCAGTTGTCAGCAGCGCGTCAACGATATATGACACGGTAGAACTATATAAATGGCGTTGAGTAGCTGAGGCTGTTCGCAGTTCGGTACACAACGACCTTCCGTTTCACTGTGAATTAATGTGAACGATAAATTGTAGTTAACTGCGCGCTAAAGTGATCAACGAACGGTCAACGTGTTCAACAATGTCGAAGGAAATTAATAAAAGTCAAAAAATGAGTGTAAACTCCAAAAAGAGAATAAATCATCACGCTGTGTTCAAGGCAAGAACGAAAACCGATGACGACGCGGAGTTGTCATACAGAATGATAATGACAGCGCGAAAAACTGGTCAACTAAATATATCTTCGAGGGGTTTGGCCACAGGTACGTTGAATTATCTCGTAAAATCATCCGAACGGAGAAAATAATTAATTTTTTTTATATTCTCAGTACCGAGCAAAGTTTGGACGATAAATGACTTGACCAATGAAGAAATCGAGGAGTTGCGAGTAAACATGGATTTTGAGGAAGACCGTGATCCTTGGTGGGAACAAGAACCATTACAAATATTAAATTTAAGTTCCAACAGTCTGACGAGCATCGATCCAAAAATTCAATATCTGGCTGATCTTACGGAGTTGAATGTATGTGTAAAAAAAAAAAAAAAAAGAGAGTACCTCTAGACGTTCAATTGTATTGACGCAAATAGACCTAATTGAGCGTACGCTCTCCCATTTATCAACAGTTACACAACAATCTATTGGAGGGATTGCCACAGGAAATTGGGAGCTTGGTTAAATTGAAGAAATTAGATTTATCGTATAATAAGATGATCAATTTACATAAAAAATTTTACAATTTGACAGAATTGCGTCATTTAAATGTGGCAAATAATAAAATTACGAAACTGAGCCTCTCCGTTGGTGATTTTGTTATGCTCGAAAGTTTGGTAAGTCGTATCAATGGGTTTGAGTGAATATTAGATAACGAAAAGATTATTATTGTCCCAATATCTCTATTTAGAATCTCTCCTGTAACAATCTAACTGATTTGCCTGTTGGAATGGGATATCTGGTTCGACTGGTCTCTCTTGACTTGAGTCACAATCAACTTCAAAAGTTGCCACCAGATATTATGAGCATGAGAGGTGTGTTGTCTGTGTCTTCGCCCTATTCGTAAAATTATGTAATATATAAGCTTTACGTTACTTTAATATTAATTTGAGTCCTACTAACGCGATACATCTGTTCAAAACTAACATATCATAAAAAAAAAATTTTTATAAAAAAATTAACCTAGGAAATATTAAGTCTGCCATCTAATTTCTCTTCCATTTAGATTGCATTTAAGAAAATATGGGAAAAAGTATATACCCCGTAAATATAGTAAAAGTGTGACTTTCTAATCAAACAATAATATTCTGCAATTTTTTAATTCTTTGTACTCGCAATTTTGAAATTTCACGTTGCTTTTTGCATGCTCTTTGAGGATATGGTTTTCCAATAGAATTATCGATGCACCCATCACAATTTGGCACATATAAAAATGTATATTTTTGAAGATTATAAAACGATCCATCAAATTTTCTTTGACAGTTTTGAAAAAATTAGACGCAAGCTTCAATAAGTTGGAGGTAATCCCTCCTCTTGGTGAAATGAGAAAAGTCGAAGCTATCGTACTGCACAACAATAAATTATTGAATTTTCCCAATTTAACCGGTTGTACAGCATTGCGCGAACTCGACTTGGCTAACAATGAAATTACTGTATGTACATACAATCGCCTTTTTGTGTAATTATTTGATAGTCGGACGACTGACGGTTGTGAATCGAATGAAATATACTTTTAAAAAAACGTTTTAACAGAAAATAGAGATGTCCTATTTGGAAGATATGGGACAACTGAAAACTTTGCGATTGGACAGCAACAACATCAAGGAAATCCCTGAGGATATAGTTAAACTTTTGAATCTGGAACGTCTCGATCTATCCTGCAATGAATTGTCAAAGTGATAATAAAATTAATTTATTTATAACAATTTTTAAAGCTCGAGTTAATTCGATATTGATATTTATATTTATTTTTTAGTATTCCCAGTTTCGTCAGCATAATGCCAAACTTAAAATACTTCGGCATTGATGGAAACGACGTTAAAAATGTGAGAAGAGACATCATACAGTGCGGAGCTCCGCGAATTCTACGACATTTGAGGCAGAGCTTTGACATGACAAAAATCGACACGATCGAGTCATGTTCGCCAGTGTCGAGTATTGTGAAATTTCCTGACAAGTATGTACATTCCTGACGTGTTCACTCCTGGAGTATCGTCAATCTTATTCACTGATAACTTCAAATACAAACAACATAATGAATTGCAGATACATAATGAGAAATACAAAATTATTGAGCATGACTGGCCAAAATCTAAAAGAAGTACCTGATTCGGTTATAGAAGATGCAAGTTCAGTCGAAGTCACTTGCATCGATCTTAGTAGAAACAGATTACGCGAATTACCTGATAAAATGTCTACGATAAAAAGCGCTACGGATTTGAAGCTTACGTGTAATCAATTGGCAACAATGCCAGAATGGGTGGGAGACCAATTGAAGCATCTTTGCTTTCTTGATTTGAGCCAAAACTGCTTGACGAATCTGCCATTTAGTATTGGAAAGCTTGAACATGTGCAGGAGATAAATATATCATTCAATAGGTGCGTGAAGAGATAATCTAGAAATTTATTATGATAAACCAACGTGTTTGACGATTTTAGATTCACCAGAGTACCTGACTCTATTTATGACATTGTAAGATTGGAAATATTGATCGCAAATGACAATAAAATCACTGATATCGATGAAGTAGCTTTGAGGAAGCTCCAGAGGCTCGCAACACTTGATCTTTCCAATAACAATATTGGGCACGTGCCTCCGGAACTCGGCAATCATCGACATCTCAGGTTTTTACAGTTAATAGTATGACGACAATTCGCCATACAATGCTTCTCGTTGTTTTACTCGCTTTTAATTCCATTTACTTTGATCCTTTGGCAAATCGTAATTGTCATTTGATTCATTTATTTATTTACCATCCCAAAAACGTATCCAAGTCAGTAACTCATTATCGTTTGAATGGTAAGGCACTGCAATTATGATTTATCGAATGATACAATTTTTAAGAAATATATACATTACCCTCCCCTTAATATTACTTTCATTATTTTAAGGTTTTACATTTATTTTTGTTAATTTTTATGCAAATAGACTTTGGAAGCTTTGAAAGTTTTAGGCTAATTTATGCACTGAGATTGCATGAAGTTAAATGCCCGAAGCACACTTAGCTGGCCAGATGCCAGTGTCGTAACTTTTTTTTCTTCATTGTATCCAAAATGCAATGATATCATGTCAATCACCGCTATTGCATTACAAGCTGTTTATTCCACACAAACTGGTACGATTCATAGCCAACGCACGTGTACGTTTATGTGACTGTTGATGATTGACTTCGCATGAAGAAAATTTGGTGTCGTTTTTTAGGACGCTTCAATTATCTGGAAACTGTTTCAAACAACCGAGACACACGACTTTGATGAAAGGAGCCGATGAAATCCTCTCGTATCTACGCGATCGTATACCTACGTAGTAAATATTCCAACAAATATTCATTGTATTACGTAAAATCGATGTTGATTTTATGTTGATTGATGTACATTACCGAAGATTTACAGATTGAATTGACACGAGAAACGGACAAAATATATCTAAAATAGGACATAAGCGAGCACCGATTGTACGAGAATAAATTATAAGCTACTTTTATGTAGATTATGTACAATATATCATGACGTCAAATAAAAAAATTAACCAACTAACCGAACGTTGATTATTTACATGGTTCGCTTTGATACTCACGCGAGTACTCGTCGATCTTCTTCCGGTATTCGTAAGTTCCCGCGAGAATAATTTCGCCGTGACGCCGTCGTGTCCGGCTACAACAGCGAATCAACGATAAGGGCGACGATGATCTGCGCAGAAAGGAATCCGTTGCGTTGGAGTACGCGCACCATCGTAGGCTGGGAGAAAGATGTCGCGTTGAAGCGAGCAGCGATACCCGAAACAGTCGTTCTCTTGCCGACGAGCTGTGGTGGTCGGCCATATTGTTTAACTGCGGGTGTTTGTTTTGGTGGCTACTACAGTTTGATCGAGAAAATCCGTGAATATCGTCACGCAGAGCGCTAACCGAAGTGCAGAACTTTCGTTAAAAAAGTCGTGCAGTGCGTTGAACGATAGGTTTACGTGTATTTTCGTCATCGTACATCGACGCGAGCGTGAGTAATACGACCGAACGGGAAGCGCCCGCGCCTGTGTCTCAGTTGAGTAGCGTACGTGACTGCGAGAGAGAGAAATGGCCTGCGCCACCTTAAAGAGATCTCTGGAGTTCGATCCGGTTCATAGCCATGGACGCCCGAACAAGCGACGAAGATGCGTACCCATGTGTGTGTCACCTGGAACTTCCTCTCAAAGCACATCGAGACAGCAGAATCCATCGCCATTTGGCGAGGTCGCTCACAAATTGACGCCTGGTAATTGTTATCGGCCACGGCCATTTTTTCCTCCCGTCTTCCTCGCGACTACCTCGACCGAGGGAAATGGGTGGCCGTTCCGAGAACCGCCGTAGCGATTTAAATCCCGGATTTAGGGCGTCCATAGGGCTGCTCCTGCCTCGAGCAGCGGGGCGACGGGCGGGGTGGGGTGGGTAACCATGCGTAAATCATATGGTAATGGGTAACGGACGTTTCGGAATCCTTTTTCCTTGCCCCGCTATGCCAGGGCTAGCTGCCCCCTCTTCCCCTTCGACCACCATTCTTCGCTCAAAACATTAATCGGAATATTACGCGACGCCTGGAATGGGAATTCTAGAATTTTTATTACAACTGTTTTTTTTTTCCTTCCTATTTTCTATCGTGATTGAAAAACACGCGTCGGCGTCTCTTCGGGAGCGATGCGGACGAGACCCGTTCTGCCTAATGTGGTCAATCGATCACGATTTTCGTTTACATAACTCGTCGTCTAATTCGTTTCCTTCGTCATCCGTAACATGTGACAATATGAAATAACTTGTATTACAATACCGTTATACCGTCCGTGATCCGCCGCGCTGCCACTATGAATAATTTACTTTATTCTGCCGAGTTCTCGAGCGCCTTTGTCATGTTATATGCGATCGAATGCGGCGTGGAATAACCTGCATGTGCAACATGCACATGGCGCAGTCGCTAACGGTTCTGTCTTCCAAATAACGAACGGTCATTGGCCACTGGTGGTAATTCTGCCTAACTGATTTGAATGACAGTTTCGAATTTTTATGAGAAGGGATCAAGTTTTTTTTTTCCTGTCATGATTTTATTCTAATTTATGAGTTCTCCCATTCAGAGAAAATGGCTGCCAACATCAGAGAGGAAATTCGCCGATTGCACAGACGCAAGCAGTTGCACTTCAATCCTCAGACCAATGGAGGCGACTCGTCGGACATGGAAGGTACCGCAAGTCCGTCTGGCTCTTCGGTGGCGTGCGGCTCAAACTCCTACAGCTATAGTCCCGGTGGCAAGGAAAAGCCACTGTTCACGTTCAGACAGGTTCGCAGTTAACTGTTTCATCATTTTTATTTTTTATATGTCTATAAAAAATGTATGAAAATAGGCTGAAATGATCGAATGAAAATTATCGAATGGTAATACATTTTCTTTTCAGGTTGGTCTTATCTGCGAGAGAATGCTGAAGGAACAGGAGACCCAGATTCGAGAGGAATACGACCAGATATTGCACATGAAACTCTCGGAGCAATACGACGCTTTTGTCAAGTTCACCTACGATCAGATCCAGAAGAGATTTGAATCGGCAGCTGCGCCGAGTTGTAAGTATCTTGCGATGTTTGTAATATTTTCACCGTTCTGGAATTAAGAGGACTCTATGGATAATTTTTTTTTTTTCTATCGCACGATACAGATCTATCTTAAGCCAGGATCCATACTCAACTAAGGACAGGTTTCTCTGACGAATGTTAGGTGGGTTTTCATCGACGATGTGTAAATGATGCAAAGGCTGTCCGTTTATTTTGTTGATCCGTCGCAGTCGGAAACTCCACTTGAACATAGTGTTTTTCGTTTATTTGCAGTTTCTACTGTATAAGTGAGAGAAATTTTGCTTGAAGGTTTAGCTGAGGTAGCCAGCGCCACCTCGTGTAAGAATTTGGTATCGGATCGAAACGATTATGCACACTGGAGGAGAAAATATTTGTCATAAAAAAGAAAAAAGAAAAAAAATAAGAACCTATTTCGCAACGTATATTACGTAGGTGACTGCAGAGAGAGAGAGAGAGGAAACCGCGATGAATTCTACGGAAATCGACGATGTATACTAGTTAAAAAACAAAAAAGAAAGAAAGAAAAAAAAAAGACTAACACTATTTGTACTTTCCGATGTTAGAAGAGCGCTGGTATCAGGGAACTGTTGTAAAAAAATTTGTCACCGAGTAAATGCGATCACACTTGTTTCAACTTAAACATGCGTCCGTGATAACGTTCCTCGAAGTAAAGTTATATTCATTCACGGATGCATTAGAAAAATTCTTTGTCGTATAGTTGTGATGGATCTTTTGTAAGTTTCACACGATAACGATTTTCGTCCATTTCGGCGTATATAAAAGCTTCGTTGACTGATCTCTTCGCCTCGATGGAGGGCGTCGGTGAAACGGAGATAAATTGCCTCGATGCAGCCTTTTATGGGAATGTCACTCGGGTTTTGACGTTACTATAGATGCGTGTCAAGCCATTAATCGATTTACATATAAAATTGTAAATTTAGATTGGACACGGCGCTAACAGATGCGCACGTGAAAAGAGCAACGGGCCTCGCCAGTGCTAGGCAAGGCCTCGTCTCTGCGAAACCTCACGAGACCCGACCGATTCGAACAACCTTTCACACGAACGATTGTACAAAGTTTGTAAAGCGTTGATAAGTGGAGGTCCTAAAAAAAAATTAGATAAATTCTACCGACATTTTTGATACCTGTAACAACACCAACAACCAACAAGTTTATTCTTGAACCTTTTATTTTCTATTTATTATAATTTTTTTCGTTAACGACAACACGCACATGGATTGTCTCGTAAATAAAATAAAAAATGATTGTATTAATCATAACATATTGATAAATTTTCGTAAATAGAATTGTCGAGAAATTAAAAGAAAAAAACCCCGCATTTAGGAGATGCTTCGGTAAATACAACTTTCCCTAGAAATGCGATGTGTTCAATCTTTCCAAAGGCGATCTACAGTCGAACGGCACTATCAAGAAGATTGATTAAGTACATTTTCGTAATTTATTCTCATCGAACGATAAATACGATCTTCGTTTCAACGTTGTATCGTCTGATGTCAATGAGATAAATGAAAATTTTTCAAAGTCATAAAACTTAACATACGTGTCTTGGCTCGTCACTGTCAACCGAACGTCCGCGGTTATCCGTTGCAGGCCTTCTTATCCTCGGAGATGTGGCCGCGATGATGACACGCAGGTAACGGACTTTGTAATGGATTCAATGGAATTTCTCTATAACGTAGCATTGTACGGACACATTGTGAACAATAAACGTTTAAAAATAAACTTGACGAGATTTTTCATAAATTGTTCCGTTCCCTGATAGCCAACGGCTTGTCTCAGCGCAATAAATTACGGAGTAACGAATAATATTATATCCATACATTTACTGTGCCTATTCTTAGAAATATTTATCAATAAGTATTCGGTTAACCGCTGTAATATCAATTATAACTGTAGATCATGAAAATTCTTTGCTTTACAATGATTCTACGATCAATAATTTTATCATTATTTTCATTTCTTTGTATTAATTTTCTTTGTTTTATATAAAATTTAGGAATAATTGTCTTCTCGATATGTAATTGAAATTAAGAATTGATCTTTACGCGTATTTCTCTCAATTTGGAAATATTTTGCCTGGACATCGATGGGACGAATCGTCAATCACGATCTTTAAGAGAGAAAGATCATTCACGACGAATCTTACTTTCCGATATTCGTATGCTCGTTGCGTATCGGAACATATTTTATAGATATTTTTTAACTTTGTAGTAGTGAAAAATGTTTTTTAAAACAAAACTATTGAAACGCGCCTTCTTCGTATAAAACGTTCGGAGGATACCGATCGTTTTACTATTGAAAATTAAGAAGGTATTAGTTATATTGCCTTTTTATTAAGTTAAAATTAATGTTTTGCCATCGAAATGTTTGAGCGTGCTTAAGTTTGATAAAGCGATTACTCGTGTACAGGCGGAAGGAAATTTGATATCGATTATTCAATTGCGTTTGATGTTTGCGTTGGTAAAATTATCGGTTGTGCTATATCCGAGAGCGCGCGAGTGAAAGCATGAAAAAATAAATAAATAATTGATTGATTTTAGTAAATATCATTAAGGTACATATACTCTCGAGAAACGATAATGGTTTACTGTTAAGTGGCGACCACGATGAAAACACTGAATTAAATTCCTTGGAATGCAGGGGATCCAATTTCATGGATCAAAATACCTCCGTACAATGTAAACACTTATTATTGAAATAAATATAAACCTTAAGACTGACCGATTCGTACTTGCATTTAATTCGTATAAAAAAAAAGCCTAATAATAAAAATGATAAAGATGATTGACCGATGCACCGACTGACCCACAGAAGACTGAATGGAATCCGTCTTGTGCATAACGATTTCTCGCAAGCGTAACGATATTTTTATCCTGTTAGAGAAAATTAGACAACGGAATAATACCATTAGCGAATATGGCTTCGAGTTGAGAAGCCCCTTTGGGACTATATAAAGTTACTGCTCAGACCCAGGAGTTCGTCACTTCTGGGCGGGAAAGTTCTGCTAAATAACTCGACCAGAAAAATGTTTCCTCTCCTGTTTTTGGCCTACGTCGTGGCCATTAAGGTTTTCAAGAAGACCACCCCCAATGGTAAGAATCTTTTTATCAATATTGAAACAAATCATTTTCATCGAGTATCGCAACTTGGGTTTACTCATTTTTATCGTTACAGGCAAAGTCACGGTTTACCTGGGAAAGCGAGACTTCATTGATCACATAGAAAGTATTGATCCCATCGACGGTATAGTCGTCATCGAAAATGACTACCTCCAAGGCAGAAAGATTTTCGGCCAGGTTTGTACTGTTTTTTTTTTTTTTTTTTGTTTTTTCACCTTGAAGATCAATGTGTATTAAACAGAATGCTATTGACTCAATGGTACTGACGTGACTTTTCGAATTAAGATCACAACCACCTACCGATATGGTCGAGAAGAAGACGAGGTCATGGGAGTCAAATTCAGCAAGGAACTCGTCGTCTGTCGCGAACAGATCGTACCGATGAAGAAAGAGAAGCAGGAAACTACACCGATCCAGGAACGTCTTCTCAGGAAACTCGGACCGAACGCGTATCCGTTCACCTTCCAGTTCCCTGCCAACTCTCCGAGCTCCGTCACCCTTCAGGCTGGCGATGACGACCAGGGAAAGCCCCTCGGTGTTGACTACGTCGTCAAGGTCTTCGTCGGAGAGAACGAGGAGGACAAAGTAAAAACAATCGCCGTACCATTTCTGCTTATCATTCTCTACGTGATAAACACTTAACGTATCGACGACAACAAGAAATCGTATTGAATATTATAAATATTGATAGGATTATGCACATATTCGCCGTTTTTTGGGCATCCAATGGTTCTTTCTAGAATTATTTTGCGAAGGGATCATCAAAGACCTTCCGAAAGGATGAATCTTCATTCTGAATTGGTCTATTCTCGTTGCAGGGACACAAAAGGTCGTCCGTGACTTTGGCCATAAAAAAACTACAATATGCGCCACCGACTCGTGGACGCAGACTCCCGAGCTCCCTGGTATCCAAAGGATTTACATTCTCACAAGGAAAACTCAATCTTGAAGTTACATTGGACAAGGAGATCTACTATCACGGCGAGAAGGTGTCGGCGAATGTCATCATAACGAACAACTCTCGCAAGGCCGTCAAGAATATCAAGGTGAAGCTTAATAACGCCGCTGTTCCGCGACGAAGAGATGAGCTTTCAATCATTTTGTTCGCGTCTTCAAAAAAAATCTTCTTTTCCTTGCGACAGCTCTTCGTGGTTCAACACTGCGAGGTGACGATGGTCAATTCTCAATTCTCCCGACACGTCGCCAGCTTGGAAACCCGCGAAGGTTGCCCCATCACACCCGGAGCGTCCTTCACTAAGCAATTTTACCTTGTACCTTTGGCCAGCAGCAACAAGGATCGTCGTGGAATTGCCCTCGATGGTCATCTGAAGGTATATTTACGGATTTAAGGATTTACCTGGAGCGAGGACCGATTGAAAGCGGGCGCGACGTCTCTAAAAATCAGATTAATTTCACACTTGGGATAATGTAAAGCTCGCGCGATTATCTGCAGGAAGATGACGTCAATCTGGCTTCCTCTACTATGGTTGCTGAAGGTAAATGTCCCGCGGAGGCGATGGGCATCGTGATCTCTTACTCCGTGCGAGTTAAACTCAACTGCGGCACCCTGGGCGGCGAATTGATAACGGACGTTCCCCTTAAATTGATGCACCCCGCCCCTGGTATGTATTTAGAATCTCTAAAACGATATATATCAAAGGATAAGCTTCAAATGAACATTGCAGGATGAATTTTTTTTTCCATGTACAGGATCCGTCGAAAAGGAAAAAGCTGGAATAAAGAAGAGTAAGAGCATCGACCGCTCGCGCTACGAGAACTCCTGCTACGCAAACGACGACGACGACAACATCGTCTTTGAGGACTTTGCTCGCCTGCGTCTCAACGAACCAGAATAAATATCCATTACACACACGGTCAGAGCTCTCTGATTATTCTGAAGGGATACAAAAATTCTTCTGCAGGGTCTTCAGCGTCCCGAAGCCATAACCCGAGGCTATGTCTTTCGCCGGACGATAGAGTCAATTATCGTCGCTATTATCACGATCGTACCTTATGGTGCTTGAATCAGAGGCCAACTTTCAGAATAATCAGAGGCTTAGAGTAGACAGGACGTAGGAAAACATTAAAGGTAAAGTTATTAAAATTGTTAAGCAAAACAAAACACTTATAGATTCAATGAATTTCGATTAAGTCATTATGAGGACGTATAACGAAACAATATGAAAATAAATGTTAGAAAAGAACAAAAAAACGGAAAAATGAATAGAAAAAATGTTCCTTCGTTTCAGAATTTCCATCCGATGGTGGTGATCGGATGGAAATTGATTCGGAGATAAGAAAAAAATATCTCAAGTAAGCTTAATTAAAATGCATCTTATCTGTTTGAATTAAAAAAATTACTGAAAAAAAAACAAAAAAAAAACATTTCCCGTCAAACCAGAAGTGACAAGTATATTATTAGTTTAAATTTGTTTCTTATATTTATCGATATTTATGGTATTATTTATTGATAATAAGCTGTTAATTCGTTGTATTGTTGAATTACTGCTGTGTATTAGAAATAAAATAAACGAAGCGATACGAAAAGATAAAAAAGATACACCGAAATGTTGAAAAAATCAGTTTATTTCGACGTCTATACAAAATATTACACGATAAGATTATTAATTCGGACGATGTGAGCATCGTCGAAAAATATTATGTGTTTGAAACGCTTCGATGCGTTCTAGTCGTATATATGCGAATAATATTCCTGATACGTTTGAATATACGCTTCTTTTTCCGCTGGCGTCATTTCCGCTATAAGAGTATCGTTGACGCTTGTGATTGCCACGGCTTTGCCGCCCACACTAACGGTAGGCACCAAATCATCGTCCTCGGAATCCATGAGGTCTACTTCACCTGCCGGACAATGCATTTTAATTAACAATCCAGACAATATAAACATATTTATGAATGAAACCTCGGGAAAAAAAACAATCATACCCGCATCGACCGTCTGCATTTCTGCGACTTCCTCGTTATCGCTACTGTCACTGGACTCTTGTGGAAGAACGGTTTTCACAGCGTTCGAGGCATTCGTTCCGCCCTTCTTCTCATGAGCTAGCAACACCGACATTATGTCGTCGCCCTGTTTGTTGTTCGCCGTAGTAGTATTCGTCGCTGTAGCGGCCGCCTTGTCGAGAATACTTTCTTGAGTATTGGTGCCGTCGCCGTGAGTACCGTCGGAATTGAGAACGGTACTTTCCATCATCCAAATTGGTCTCTCCTTTCGTCGATTAACAGCATTACTGTCCGGAGTATCATCTCCGATGGTGACGTCCACTCGCGTATCTTCCACAGCGAACCCACCGCCTCTCGTCGCTTCTCCGGACCACTGCTCTCCCGGGGCGCGTAAACCGCTTGGTTTTCTCGCTTCGATGCTAAAAAACAACAAAATGAAGTTCTCGTTAGCCCACCAAAAGGCTATTGTCATCGAAAATACGCACCCTCTTATCGTATTGATATCGACGGGCTCTGGCTCCAAAATTTCCGGCGCCAATTTGATTCCCTCGACCTCCCGCAACAGTATGTAAAGGGGCTCCAGTTGTTCGTTGAATTTCGCGAGTAACAAACGTGAATCCTTCTTCGGCAGCGCCGACTGATCCTCCTCGACGACTTCGCGGCAAAAAGTGCATCGAAATTCTCCGGTAAGCATGTCGAATAGTTGATCGGCCTATCAAAAATCTTCTGTAAATATTTCTGAGAGATAAACCGTATAAAAATACAAGGTAAAATACTCACTTCGAGGTCAGTGAAGGTTTTGAGACAATTTGTACACTTGAAACTGGCTCTGCTAGTAGCGTCTCTCTCCTCGGTTTCCAATCTTTTTCTCATGATATCTAACTTGTATTTCACTACATTTACAAATGTCTGGAAGGAATAATTTACATTAAATAAAGAAGAAATATGAATTTTACAGGCAATAGAGCAATAACCTTGTAGTTTATGAAGTAATAGTTGACTTTCTGAGCCTTGCCATCCGACCCAGTCTCCATTTTCAATCTAACTTGTATAAATTTGTCATTACGAAGAGTGGATATTCTGGATCTCAGCATTTTTCTTTCAAACTTCAGTAATTCGCAGATATCGTCCTCTTTCATACCTAAAATATGATTAGCATTAGTCAAGGTACTAGAAAATATGGTAAACCCTTAGATCTATATCGGACTTACATGGATTTCTAACTAGCATATCGACGAGCAGAGAATCTTCGGTTGTGTAGAAACCTCTCACGACGAGTCTCGCCAATTGTTTAAGACTACTGGGCACTTCCGTGACCAGCCTTTCCTCTGCGCTCATTATGTATATCGCTTGTCTCGTCGAAGCTATTTGTTTGTTGTAAATTAAATTTAAAAGAAAACAATATGAAATTAGAAATTAAGTAAAGGGTGTTGAAAATAACTAAACTCAAAAGTTTTTACTGAAATAACAGCTCTGAAGAATGTTTTACGAACGACACTCCGATGTACGAAAAAACGTTAATAACAAATAACTTATTGATACTAACCTCCAAGTTGAAAAAAGTTTCGTCGTTGTCTTTCATTCGTTACGTCCACCCAACAGTGAGATAAATAATCGAAAAGTAGAAAACACTTTTAAATACTTCCAAATGGTTTATGATTAGAAAATGACACGACGCAAGCCATTGTTTGAATTTCTTAACGGAGCACGAGATGCGTGCCTCACCACAGGCTTGTTTATCGCGGTAACTTATCGCGAGGTTATGTCTGCATTCGTATATGTGCTCAGCCCGGTGAGACTAGGTGAGGATTTGTCAAACTGGGAACACCTGTCAAACATGTGTAATAAATCCTTGTAACCGAATGAAATTAAATTCGACAAATGTGCATTACCGATGGCAGCAATCGACAAAGTTAAAATCATCGTTGTCGGGGATTCCGGTGAGTGAGCTCGAATTTTCATGCTAAAAAAGCGAATTCCACAGTTGTCGATCGGCCGACGTGGCTATTTTTTTTCGTTCATAGACTAATTAATTTTAATGCTCAGATTTCCTTTTTTTCCATTTGTCATTTATTTTGATAATTCGATTTCCAGTAACTTGTGATTTCGTATCACAAGTTACAATGAAATCGATACGCAAATCGTGCGAATTTTACTCGTTTTAGCTCCATTCATTTTTATAGAAGCTCTGTTAACGTTTATTCGCAGGTGTAGGAAAAACATTGTTAACGCATTTGATATGTCAGCAACAACCGATTGGAAATCCCTCGTGGACTATAGGATGTTCGGTGGAAGTAAAATTGCACGAATACAAAGAGGGTACGCCTAATCAAAGAAGATATTTTATTGAATTATGGGATGTCGGGGGCAGTCAGAATCATCAGAACACTAGATCTGTCTTCTATCATCCCAGCAATGGTAAATAAGCGGTGATAATCACAGCTTTTTTCCTTCGGCTAATGTGTTTTTTTTTTATTCAGGAATTATTCTGGTTCACGATATGACCAATCGAAAGTCTCAGCAAAACCTGCAAAAGTGGCTTCAAGAAGTGTTGAGTAAAGATAGCAACAACACCAGATCCAAATCCTTCGATGACTTTGACCCTGAAAAATTTGTAGGGTCTACGCAAGTAATATATCATTTTTTAAACAAATTTACAAGCTCTACTCGTATCCTCGGTAGGTAGAATATTCTTGTATTTTTTATGGTTGTACGAGTTTTCAGATTCCTATCTTAGTGGTTGGCACCAAGTCGGATCAAGTGGGAGAAGTCAGATCCAGTCTGCACAGGAGATCTTCTACTATAGCGGAAGAATGCGGCGCCGATGAAATATTTTTGGTAAGCGCGAGCAGTGATTTTGATCTTGCGGACTAGGCAAGCTATTTCTCATAGTTTAATCTAAAATATTCAGATCGTACCATTTTGTCTTCGACCTTAATCGTTAACATCTTTAATCAAATTTTTTTAAACAGGATTGCACGCAAACCAGGTCCTTGGCTGCCGGTACTACGTCGTCGGTAAAGCTCAGTCGATTTTTTGACAAAGTCATAGAAAGGAGATATTACGCGATTCGGGAGGGCATCAGTCCCGACAAGAGGAGACTGCCAGTTTACACATCGGCCTACAATCCCAAACAGCTTTAACAAAACGGACTAAACTTGCTCTTTTAACTAACAAGGATAATGAATTTTACGACAATACTGATCCAGTGTGTGAATGCGAATAAAACAAGAGATATATACGTAAAAATGACAATACTCAAGGTGGTTTAGATCGCAATGGCACATATGCAGCTGCATTTCTAAATAATAAATAGAGAAGCCTTTGTGATTACCTACGCGTGACCTAAGAGACGCTTCGAGTAGAAAGCACTGATAAAATAAAAAGAAGGAAAAAACCAACAAAAAAATGACAAACATTCCATTCTCAGAATATTAATATTCGATGCATTGGTCTCTCAATTATAACGAAGGAAGACTTTCTACGTGTGCAAATATACAATTCTCTGAAAGTATATCGTTTTTAAATGTAATTTGTGTGTTATAGAAGTATTCTCACAAGACAGAGTAAAAAAATATGTAATTCCTGTTTCTCCTATTTTCATTATAAATCCTTTTACTAGAATTTCAATTTCGGCAAGCAATTATCATTAAAGTTTCTTCACAACGTACAGATTAAAAAATATATTGAAACAAACTTAAAAATATTATTTAATTCGTCAATCCGTCCCTCGATTAGAATTTAGATCTTGCGCTTCTAAAAATCACCGGACGGATATGGTTTTTTCCTGTATCACGTTGTGGCCATAGAGGATGCGATAATTTAATTGTAATTTATAAGTTATCAAGGATTTCTCGCAGTACCGAGTAAGAAAAATATATTTAAAAAATTATTTATGTATCTCTTGATATTTTTATAATTAATCAGCGCTGGATTACAATTTTCTATTCAAATATTTGAAAAGTCGCGGGAGGGTTGTCAGGAGGCTCTGAAATCGCGTTCATCAAGCACCAGCTGTTCGCGTCTGTATGTTTTCAACCATGATAGTAGAGAATCCCGAGAGCATTCAAATTTCCACAGTGACTGTTGTGCTTGGTGTATGTCGCTTTGGTCGGTTCTACCAACGCTCTTCGTGGTTTGTAGCCAAGAAATTGATAATTTTTTGTGAGTAACCCTTGGGTAGCTTACAGAGGAATGGCCCAAAATATCAATCCGTTCTACTCGTCGCAGAGCACACCGAACAAGGCAAAGGAGGAAAAGCAAAATGTACCGAAGGACAATCACGCAGTGAGCAAACGGTGAGGTTCAAATACCCGTGTTCCATCAAGGACAAGTCAAACAAAACCTCAGCGGACTTTCCAGAGGGATTTTTGCTCGTTCGGAACATAGCTCGAGTCGCGTTTCACATTATCTAACCTTTATTTTTATTTATTAATAGCTCTTTGGAACCTAAGTCACGATGATGCGCTTATTCGATACCATAACCTTGTAAAGTACAATATGACCTAAGATCAATGCTTGCTCGTGTGCGATGAGGATTTCGTAGCATTCAGTCACTCCGTTTTAAATATATCCTATAGCCGTCGTATCCTATTATATTTATGCAATGTTAGGTTGAAAAATTGCAGGTAAATGCAATTCTTCGAAATGAGATTCTAGGACTTACTTAGCTGTGGGCGTCCTTTGTTCATTCTCAACTTTGAGGGTTTCTTGTATATTTGTTTCTTTATATATTCTTGTAATAAAACATTGGATATTTGTAACAATCGGAATACCGTAGTTTTTCCGTGATAAGGTAAACTTTAAAAAGACAACGGCGCGGCTACACCGGTAAACCGTTTGAACGTAGAATTAATTGTTATTTATTTAAAATGATTAAAATGAACATAATCTCAATAATTTGAAATCTAATCATTAATTTTCATGAATTTATTGATTATTATTCAATCGTAACCCAAATGGTTTTGTATTTGACCACAGGCTGCAAAAGGAACTGATGGTCCTAATGATGAGTACAGAGAAAGGTGTTTCGGCTTTTCCCGATGGCGAAAATCTTTTCAAGTGGATCGGAACCATCACCGGTCCGCTCGACACGGTGCGATTTGCTTTATACACTTTTGAAACATCTTTCTCCGAGTTATCTCTCTTCATCGATCGTTCTATTATTTTTAGGTGTACGCCGGACTGATTTACAAGTTGACTCTTGAGTTTCCACACAGTTATCCCTACAGTGCGCCTATAGTGCGTTTTGTCACTCGTTGTTTTCATCCCAACGTCGATCCTGTTGGAAACATCTGTTTGGATATACTGAAAGACAAATGGAGCGCGCTCTACGACGTACGCACTATTCTTCTCTCGATACAGTCTTTGCTGGGTGGTAAGCGCTTTGTTCTCTGCTCATTTTATAATTTATGATTTTATTATAATTTTTCATTGTAAAATACCGTTTGCAGAGCCAAACAACGAGAGTCCTCTGAATCTTCAAGCCGCAGAGTTGTGGAACGATCAGACGAAATACAAGAAGCATCTCGTTGAAGAATATCACAGAGAATCCAATCGCAGTCAGCAAGATTCATGATGAGCAGATTACAATCGTTATTCATTTCTAACACTGCCACCATCGATACTACGATATTAATTTTAAGAATTGTGAAAAGAAAGAAGAAGAAAAAAAAAGCGGTCGAGTCGACCGCGTATTCGTATAAGCGGCGGGCACGCGCAAGATTGAATCTTCTTCGCAAGCTGTCGCCCCCTTTAGTGTAAATTCTATAACAAAAGAATATTGAATACTGGTTCAGACTTGAATTCCTAGAAAATTTCAATCGTGGTGACTAAAAAATAATAAATGTCCTCCCATTCGTGAATTATTTATTACCTTCGTGTTGACAACGACGCGACAACTCACCCGTACGACGTATCATTGAACCCTCGACGTCGCGACGACAAATCGACCATTTATCGCAACTGAACCCAATTCTTTTTTTTTTTTATAACGATTATTTATTATACATTGCTTGTAGTAATATATGTTGACACATTGAGACATTAAGATACGTATTATACGATTGCATTTCAGATTCTTCATCATTTCATTTATCAACGTTGTGTAATTCTGAAATACATATTTTAAAAATACATCTGTAGGAGATTTGTCTGCGACGTTCCCAACATACGTTAACTTCATTGAATTGATTCGCTCGGCACGATAGTGCCAAATGAGACGAAACATTATCGACATTTCCAAGTAGATTTTTATTTACAAGATTAAACCGTACCGGTCGTTCGATTTTGTTGTATCCTAGTTCGTTTTGTACATTGAAAGGTGCTCACCGAGTTCATTTTTCATTTAGTTTATCAGTGAGAAGAAAAATTAAATAAAATAAATAGTTGTAAACCTTTTGTCGGAAACAAGCAGCTTTCACATTGAAGCAACGAATATTATCAACAATTTATATCAGTTATCTCATAGAATATTTTAAAATAAACAATACACGCAATTTCATTATTCCAACTTTGTTAATATCGATCGAATTTTAAAACTATTGTGCAAAGAATTATTTACGTTTAGTACCAATTTCATCAAACTTTATTATCTCAAGATCCTACGAATATTAAAGTTTGGACGCCTTATCAATTGTGCGGTACGGCATGTCGCCAGCGCCCCAGCTGTGTCAGTATTTTTCTTTTCCGAGTCGCGCGTAGTTCTGCCGAACGCCCAACAATAATGTGGTTAAATTTGCACCGATTTTTCCTTTCCAAAGCATTGCTCAACAGTGGAAAACCTCTTGGATCTGAATCGATCATTACCGCGATAAGAAACTCTTCCAACAAAGTTGAGGTAGTGCTCCGGTTAATCTAATCTAATCCGAAAGACTGGAAAAATACCTCGTGTCGAGCTTGTAATATTCTTCTAATTTTTTTTCTATTTTTTTTTTTTTCTTTAGGAACGCAAGATCAATGTCAATGGATTCGACATTAACTACGTTAAGGTCGGAACTGGACCGCATCCGGTTCTTCTGCTACCCGGAGCTTTAGGTAAATATCATAATCGTTATCTAGATTTGGAACCAGCCTGCCATGCTTAACAGTGTACTTGTTCTAATTTTACGGCATGAGTCATAACATCGAATCCTTGAAAAGCCCTCCGCGCTGAGATATCATACAGTAGCCTCGTGTATAGTTTAATATCGACTGCGCAAAAAGAAACGAACGTAATGCTTTGGGTAACGCTCGTCTCCTTCTTATGAGTCGATATAAATCACTGCTACCGTCTTAAAGATCTTTTATTAAATATAATTTTAAGTTTTATATAATTATCGCTAATAATTATAAAAGGTTTTTACTCAAAAGAAATGTACTCGAACGATCTATTCATCGTAGGTTCAGCTTGGACAGATTTTAAGCCACAGATTGAGCATCTCGACAAATCGAAAATGACTATAGTGGCTTGGGACCCCCCGGGATACGGAAAGTCGAGACCACCGGATCGGACTTTCCCCGAAAACTTCTACAACCGAGACGCTCGGCTCGCACACGATCTCATGAAAGCCCTTGGACTCGATGAGTTTTCGTTGATTGGATGGAGCGACGGTGGCATAACGTCGTTCGTACTCTCCGCTGATTATCCCAATAGCGTGCGAAAAATGGTCGCTCTTGGTGCCAACTCCTACATTAAGCCTTCCGAATTGAAAATATATGAAAGTAGGAGTCGGATCCGCGCGGAAACAGCGAATTTACTTCATGCTGTAGCAGTCATATTCGTCTCAAAATTAAAATTGAGAGAATTAAAAAAAAAACAACCGCGTAATACGGCGTTTTTTGTTTGTTTAGGTATTCGAAATCTAGATACGTGGTCGGAGAGAATGAAGGCACCGTTAGTAGCCATCTACGGGGAAGATTACTTTAGAGATACTTGGTCTGCGTGGGTAAACGCCATGACTGATATTTGCCGGAAAAAGAATGGAGACATATGTAAAGATTGTATTCCGAGAATCCGATGTCCCACGTTGCTCGTTCACGGTGCTAAGGATGTCATGGTTGATCCAGAACACCCGGAGTACTTGAGAAAGAACATTGCAGACTCGCAGTCGGTATCCGTTTCTCAGTAAAGGCAGACTGAAAAGGCGTTTTAATTTAAATCGTTCAATTATTTCTGTCAAAATCTGGTTTAATTTCAAGCAAATTTTCAGTTTTTCTTATCGATTATACCCTGAAATAGCTCGATCGAAGTAAAAAATTAAAATGCCTTCACTCAAAAAACGTTTTTTTTATATCCGAGAAACAAAAAAGTTATTATCATTATCGACATTTCGTGTTTTCCATTTTAGGCTCAAGCTCTTCGAGAAGGGATCCCACAATCTTCACTTGCGATACCACGAAGAATTTAACGAGCTCGTAACGAAATTCCTTTCGGAGTAAATACGCGAGACTACGAGAAGTTTCGATAGTAAAAGAAAAACAAATAAGAGACTAATCGATATGCAATGAAATTTGAACGTATTATTTATTTTTCCGAGTCACGTTGAACGTAAATAACGTTTCGAATGCTTGCCAGAGTTCCGAAGAGATCTACTTCACTCGAGTGGCTGTACATGATCAATGAGTGACGTGGCATAAGGCCACACGTGGGATAACCGGTCGGGGGATGAACGAGGAAAAGCCGAAAGACGAGTGCGGCTACTCGGCTGTGACTCTCACTGAATAAACCATTTTATTTTCTATTCTATTTCCATTTTCTTTCTTTTTCTTTTAAAACATAAATTTTTGTTTGGTTTAAATTTGAAAGTCGCACAGTTATAGATTCATACGTGCAAAATTCTTTGTTATAGCTATAGGAAAACACGAGAGATAGAAGTATAACGTCTTTGGAGTATAGATTCGTAAATCTATCGAAGGTCTACGTGCATGACCGCATGTGGCAACGCTTCGATGCATACGGATACGCACAAGGAGCATCGCTGCTCAACAGTCTGAGTAGCAGCAGCGGAGCCAAGAGAATTTCCGTCTGAGCAGAAGCCAGAGTCACGCCCTTCCTCTTGGCGAAGCTTGGTGTAAAAAACTTGCACGTTCATTCGAGAGGTGCTATATCGTTCACTCGCTCTCCTCGGTTTTCCGAGCATTAGCGTGGTAATCGCTCGAGTAGACACTGATACATTGCTGCGGCGCTTGGACTGCCGTAATAATTGAGGAAATCGATTGCTATATTCAAGTGACACTCGACAATTTTCGTTTCGTTGGTAAATATTTCGATAAATAAAAATTTTGCGTTACGCAAGCTGTCTACAAAAATTAACGCGAAGGGTGTTTGAGGGCCGTTGTCGATCAAAAGAAACGTAACTATTCGATGTTCACGAATCGGTACTGCGTGATAATCACTAAAAATGTTCTTTATAAAAATTAATGCAAGCATTTATGCCCAAACTGCTCCATTAAATTTAACATAAAATAGTATGATGTAAAATTAATGAACGCCTTATAAAGTTCGTGTTTTAATATACAAGTACATTTCATCACAGTTGTATTTTTAATTTAATATATGAATTTTTTCGTAGATAAATTTTTCTATAAAATTATTTAAATTTTCCAAATATTTTTAACAATCATACTAATGTAAAAAAGTTTATTTCGTCACGGAATATTTTTACTTTGCTTGGGTATTTTATTTCCTTATTTGGCTGTTGCTCAGAAAAAGAATTGTAGCAATTTAAACAATTTTCACGTTTTTTTTTGCATTTTAAAGTGTTATGTTTATTTATTTATTTATTTATTTATTTATTTATAAACGTAGTTGTATTCGTAATCAGCAGAAAAATTTCGAATGATCAGGTACATGGAATGTAGTAAGAGAAGACATTTTGTTTCTTTATTTATAATCTCTAAAAGTCGAAAAATGTACAATTTTTTCAAATTTCAAGTTGGTCAAATGACGACACAATACTAAACTCCATCGAACAGACAAGTTATAGCAATTTCCGTAAACGATATTATTTGAAATAAGAAGTATTTTTCCCATTAATCACATATTTTTAACCTATTTTCTCGAAAACTCAAAAAATTCTTATCGACAATCCTCAAAAACATGTTTTTTTTTTCAGTTTAAAGTTTATTCCAGTTTACTTTGTTGAGATTTAAATTAAAATTCTTCCAGATTCATGATCGGTAGATAATTTTTCTTAAAATCACATCTTAACTATTAAGATGAAAAAGAAACGTGAAAAGTGCGAAACTCGCCCCTTAACACTATTATTCATCGAATATATTATGAGATAAAGAATGTTTGTTTGAAAGCCACGAGAGGCGCACATCCTTGATTTATGATCTAAATGCACTCAAAGAAGTACAAGAGAGTAAAGTGCGTTTGAGTGGTTTTCTGAGGAAGCTATCGGCGAGTCTGCAATAATTTTCCAGCTGGCTGTAAATACACGAGTGAATTTTGGCACAGATTCGACAATCGAAATGAATCTCGTACTTGGGCTACGTTTAGCGTAGATTTCATATCATAAATCGTCTGATGTATCAAAAGTATAACGATACGAAATATCGATAACGGTAGAAAATAGATTTTATTTGTTTGACGAGAGTACGCTATATTCAGCGGTTCTCGCCAAGTTTCGAGCATCCAAGCAGTAAAAATGTCCGCAATGCGCTTTGGCCCGGACAAAATCAATGTCTTGAACTCGCTTGCGGCCTCCAGCCTCGTCGTTGCTGGCATGCCGCGTCGTGTGTGTGTGTGTGTGTTTTGATGTGCTACTCTTCTCACTTTGTTTCTCGAGTACGGTAAGCATACATTAATTAAGCTATCGGTACACACCTATATTGGAAACAACGATACCTGACGCGTAGTGCACTAATGAAACATGCGCTACTCGACGAAACGCACGCACGAGCGTGTATGCTTCGTGCACGCTTACAGTTGGTCAATATATGCGATGTCGACGGACATGGATGCAGCAGCTTTGCATTTATAACGCTTTAAAACGAGAGTAGAACCGAATTGTACGTGCATTCTAGTCGATAATGACATTATCGAGTCGCGGTCAATTGACCCTTGAAACGACCACTCGGTACAAAATCGTGTTATCGTTCGCGTTCGCAAAAATTCTATTTACAAAAGATCTTTTTGACGAAGATACGTTGATAATTATTAATTGAAATAGAAATGTTTAAAAACAGAAAAAATTAATTCACGGATCGTGTTATCGAGTACACTTTAGGCTCGTTAATACGTTAAATAAAGAGAATCGTGTAAAGATATAACAATTTAAGGAAGATCGCTTGAAACTGTTATAGAGTTACAGAAGGACTGAGAATAATCGATCGAGGGCTCGAAGAAATCCGCATTTACCGAGTAGCAGTAATACCACGTACATTATACTTACGAAAAGAGTAGAGAGTCGATTGTGCCACTTAGTCGCAAGATCGTTTCCTTTAGAGGAGAGCTCTCTGTGAGAACGCGAGCTCGAGCGAATCCCGAATTCGCCTTCTTCGCTGAGCTTCGTGTCCCTCGTATGTTCTCTGCTGTTGGAAACTCATTCTTTTTCTTTTTCTCTCTCTCTCTCCAGCTATCCTCTCAGGCTGGGAATTGCCGTTGTTGCGCTGAATTGCATCGTGCCACGGTTGGGACTGGACGGCACCGCGTGCACGTGCATAACGAAAACGATGCAAGTGCACAGGTAGCCGGAACTTCCGAACGTGTTTCTCCAGGGAAGCACCAGCAGCAGGAGTATTCTCTCGTTGGTTTAAACCCTCGAAAAGCACTACGGCTTATCAGCAGTGACGCAATAGTTATACGGGGTCGCGACGATTACAACTGCCCTAAAGACTATTCTTGCTTCGTGACCTTTGGTAATTCACGAGGGTCTCTTGCTATATCATATATAGCGTTATAAAAGCCCTGGTGGATGGGCACGAACATGCACGAACCGATAACTCGTAGCTATTAAGCGAATTAAGGCGAGGCGAAACTTTACGCTGGCCCACATTGGCCGTTTTCTCTCTTCGCAGTGAAACATCGTTTAGTTCTATCTGGCTCGCACCCATACACGTATCACCGCACCTTCGATCAAGCCCACTCCCTTCGCCCAAATCCCTCTCATTATAGCCAGACCCTCATAGAAATGCAATTATACAGTAAAAAAAAAGTAATTTTCCTATTGAAAAAATTCACACTAGTTGAATAACTTTTATTTTTATTTTTTAATTTAACATAATTTAATTCTTATATTTTATTTGTTTTTGATAAATAAATTATTAATCGATGGGACAAATAAATCGATGTTGAATCGATTATGAGAGTTGTAAAGATAAATAACGCAGGACACCGTGAGTTTATTCCTTCTCGAGCTTTTTGATATTACGATATTTCTGAAGAGAATTTCATTGTCAATTACCTCTGACGTGTCATGAATTAACCATAAGATATTTCATTCTTCATCGATTCCATTTAATGCTCGTACACAAAATACACCGTCGGAGAACTCGTTCGTAGAGTACGCACCGAGTCATCGTACTATCGTCCAAACAATCGCACAATAATCGATAAACGCCTTGACAGAGGTACAGTACAACCCGGAGGAACTCGATGTCTATCGGCGCTTGTAATATCGGAACCGTGCAATGCACAAATTAATATTTTACACGACTGTCAAATTGGACAATGTCGGAAAAGCCGGGAGAGGAATTTCCTCGAAACGCATGAGGCTAGGGTGGCGTTTGTGGTAATCACTCCACTTTGCCTAAATTCTTCATCGGGTTACATATCCGACGCGAAAAATTGATTACGGAATGACATTCGGTCTTAAGAGTTCGCGTTCGTGGACGGATAGAGACAAACGCGAGATTCATCGGTACCAAGTGGATCTCGATATCGGATCCTCGCTCCGTTCCGCTTTGTAATAGTCCGAAGGTTTTAATCACGCTACCGAAAGGGTTCCTTTCAATTTGAGAGTTCTCATTAGGATCACCGGATAGGAAAAGCGTAGGAGGAGAATATAAGCTCGAGGCGAATGTTTCTTTCGGGAGACATACTCCGAATGTGAAATATTATGACTTTTTCATCGCAACTTGAAAGGAAATGAACAAGATTCCTATTGTAAATGCTGTTCCGATGTATTTTAACCCGTAGATTACATTATTATTGATATATTATATTAGCTTATAGAATATTTATTGCTCTGGACGATATTTTTACTGTTTTTGAATAATAAAAATGCCTCAATCGTTTGATTAATAATATTGTAAATACAATATAAGTTGAGATTGTAAAAAATGTTATCTAAGTTTATGAAAATCATTTGTTTATAGAATTATCAATAATATTATAGTTGATCTCTTGTATGAAACATTTTAATTGAAGTTGCATTTTTTTTTTACCTTGCAGCGAAAGTGCCGAGAGCATCTTTTTGTATTTATTCCCCGAATCAAAAGGGGCCTTGGTACGTCCCGTTTCGTTCAAGTACCGCCCTAACTTAGGTGAGCTTACTTGTTTTCAGACGTATGCATGTGTACGTCACCGTAGGATATACCCCCGTACGTAACGAGAAGACACACGAACCAGCGTAATATACGTGCAGAAGCCCACTAATACAAAGTTGCAGGCAAACGAAACAGGATTGTAAAAAAAAAATTGAGTGTATTCAGCGCGTAATCTCGTCGTGTGTGTTATGGCGGGTGCTGCCAAATATAGTCAGCCCGTTTCTCGCCTGGATTTGTCCGAGCGCAAGGCCCGTCTCTCTGTTTTCTCTCTCTCGTTTTTGCTCCTTTTTTTCCGTATCCTCTCCCACCTTTTAATTTTCGTTGCCTCTCACCTCCGCTCATGAATATCCTGAGAGACAAGAAAAATTGAGCCGCTGAGAGATCAGCGGCAAAGCAGCAAGGTACAGACACACCTCCGTATACAAATGCGATGTGCTCTGTCCGTGCTTACGTCTTTTTATTTTTTCTTTTTATTTTATTCTGTTTTTTTAAATCGTAAATCGACCCTTGACTTCTCGCCAAACGGGATTTTTTTCTCTCTCCCTTCTCGTTCTTCTTTCTCGACTCGTACAGTTAAAATAAAATGCCTAACGGAGTGTTGGAAAAACGTGGAGCTCGTAAACATGACCTCGCTACCAAAATATCTTGAAAAAATATTATTCCGTCAATTCTTTTTTTCTTTTTTTTTTTTTTTTTTTACTAAATTGTTCGTGCTTGAAAAGTGGAAAGGATTTTAACGAAATTTTTCAACTCTTTCGAAGATTCTACCGAAAATACTCAAATATTTATCGCGGTATGAGAGACTGGCGTGCACGCGTGGGTCACGTACTGTCGCGCATGTAGGTTCCCCTTCATGCATATGTATATGCTCTGTTTACCGGGTGCACGACACCCCAGCGTTCTGCGTTGGTCCACGCAAGAGAAAATGTGCAGAGCGCCATGCTTGTACGATTCGTATTCGATATTCTGCATTCAATTAAATGTTTAAATAATAAAAATGCAATTTTTAATCAATACTCTAAAATTAATGTTTCGATCGGTGACCCTTTACCTTTGTTCGTACCCGTAACGTTCATAATTTATCATTTCCTTATTCTCTCGGAGAAATTAACTTAAATCTTGAATTAGATTTAATCAACCGACGGTCTCAAGGTCACCAGCATTTAAACAGCGAATTAAATACCCTGGAAACATTAACGTCTCGTTGCTCGAGCTCCTACGCAAAATGGAAGTGAGACGCGAGCGTGTTACGAGCAAAAGGGAAATAGCGACGAAAAATAACGCGTTCCGAGAATTAATCATAATTTTTTCTACTCGCGTTAACGCGCGTCGACCGTACATCGTCGTACAGGAATAACGAAGGAGGTATACGAGCACCATAGGCATTGTTCCAATGAGTATTCATTATTTGGAAAACTTTTTAACATTTATTTTGCACTCGTTTGATTAGTGCGGTAACTTCCGTAGCGCGATAGAAGCTTGGAGAGATTAAGATGAAAATGAAACCGAGTCCTTGGACGTTGGGCGACGATCTTCGTTGGTCCATCGGTCATCGACCAGTATTCCTGCAATCGACAGTTGCGTTGATGACTATAGATTTTGCTCTAGTCAAATGACAAACGGTCTATAACCGGTACCCCAAACGGTTACTGCGACATCCACCTTAAATCCGCTCTCAAGAAAAATATAACTCGAAGCTGCACACGTGTGTGGTATTCACATAAATTTATATGATGTGAACATAAATCGTGTTCCGGTAGTGGTATACGTGTAATAAATGCAGACGGCATATTCCGTACACTTATGCACGTCGAGTGTCCATTTTGTGCATATACGGCACTCCTGTGTATATGTATTACGAGTGCACGTATGCAGTTGCATCGGTTAGTCTCATGGAGAGTAGAGTAGAGAGTATAGAGAAGGGATCGAGCATCGTACACGGGATGACTCAGATTTAAGTCGGTAGACTGGATAAGCAGCGATCGCCGTCAACGCCCTCGTCCTCTTCGCGCGCCGAGAACTCGCGTTCCGTTTGCTTTCGTGTTTCTGTACGGATCTCGCGAGGACGACTCCTTGTACGGCAACGCGCGCCTAAGAGTCGTCGTCGTCGTCGTCGTCGTCGTCGTCGTTGTCGTGACTCTCGTCGTATCGTTCGATCGTGCGAGAAAGCGACCGTGTGTCAAAATCGTGGCTCCGATATTTACTCCAAAATTGTTACCGGCGGCACTCTCCTCCGCGAAGAGTACTCGTACTCCGGACTTACCTCTATCGAGCGTGCACCCTCTCTATTGGAAGATCAGGGACCTAGACAGCTTTTTACGATGAAACGATTCGCCGCACGACCTATGACCTCGCCTACCGAATCTATCGTCCCACGAGATCTTTTCAGCACTGTAGGACGATAATTTATCGGAATCGGCCAGTTTTTTATCGAATTATCTTTCTAATAAAATTATTAACGTATAATAATAATATGCTAATACGGATCGGAGATGGGTAAGGGTGGGCATCGTTCGGGAACCTTGCTACCGGTATTCGTGGAAGGGTCGGTGTGTGCCCGACTGTCTGGGCTTACACGGAAGTAGTTTGATATAGCTATCGGTTGTCGTCACCGCGTCGAGCCGCTATACCGGTCTGACGGTATCCCTGCCGGCTCCTAGTCGTAGTCGGGATCGATAGAGTCCCGGACCCGGCGCGAGAGTCACCTTTTGCGTGGCGCAGGCTTCGGATTCGCGCACGTACTCGTGCCGTGTATTCGTCGTAGTGATAATACCACGACTAAGGGCGACCGACTCGGCTCGTGTTTCCTTCGTGAAACTTTGTCCGTCTCGCTCCGTGTTGCTCGTAAAATGTTTTACACGCACGCGACTTCGGCGCGTGCAAATCGTTTACAAGAGAAAACAACGTACGAGCGAGAAAGGAATATATGAGTCAGCTCTCTGTTGAACAACCCTATTCATACAAAACAATTATAATTTAGGTGGGCTAACCCCTTTGTCGCCTCCCTCGTGTTTCCACGATCCTGTGCAACAAACACTTCATACGTTCGAAACAATTGGCTCCCGTCAGAAAGGGCGTTGCGAAACGAATGATTCATCTTCGGATTTTTTAATTTTTCCTTCATCCGTATGCACAAAAATTACAATTTACGTTCATATCGGATTATACCTTCAAATCTATATAATTTTCAGAGGATTCTATCCGTGGTTCAGCGAGATATTTAGTTGCAGACAAGATGAATTAAAACTAATGATTACCTGCATTGAAATACGAAATGAACATGACCCAAATGTTGTTATTTTTATCTTGAGGGTACGTGCAGAGTGCCCCCCTCTTCTCCAGCAAGGACGGCGATGATCATTCAATTCCCCTCTCGTTTATTGATCAATTTATATTGAGACTTTTTAAAGAGCTCGTTCGCGATTTCCAGCGGGAGTGGTTTTTTTTTCTTCGCGCTAGACTGCAACCATCGAGCTGAATACGGACCGAGAGTAGGCATGATGTCACTCGTGGAACGACGTTTGCGTACTCTTACAAGAAGGTTGATACATGCCCTGGTAAGAGTGAGATCGCGAAGCAACGAGGAGCAGCAGGCAGCAGCCTGTTTGCTTCTGTCTACTACAATGTATAATACGTATCCGCGAAGGACAATATACATCAGACATATTTACCCGAGCGTAACTTGGAATATTATTCTTCTCGTTCGCGTCGTCGTCGGATAGTTTTCATTTCGATTACGTAATAAACGGCACGATCCATCCGACAGTCACAGCAAAAACAAAAAAAAGCATATATGTGATTCGAGTCCTTCTTGGTTTGTAGCAAAACACTACACGATCACACTCGTGGATGAATTGTCTTCGTCAGCTGTTGTTCCGCACGATCGTAATTGCCACGTGCCGGTCGAACCAAACTTGCACGCGCACGTTGCATCGATAATTTGGGAAGGTTCAGTCATTCGTTGAATTATCACCGCATGGACGGTTATAGAACCCCCTTTTTTTTTTAATACATCGAGAAAAGGGATTGTTTCGTCTCCGTGCCCAAATAGCTCGCCTACAAATAATTATTGCGCTTTCGTGTGCACCGCACGAACGTAATCAACATCCGGACATGTTCGTCTCTTATAATTCCCGCGAGTACACGCGTTACATGAATTTACGAATAAGAACCGTGGGGGCGGGGGGGGGGTTGTTACAACTCCGTCGAAGCAATACGATCACGTTTCAGGGAGACCCTTTTCTCCGTAGAACCTCGAGTGATCCATACATGGTTGCAACGAATTGTTGCTCGAACGCGTAAGCAGACGCAATGCTCGAGTTTACAAGTCGCCCTTGGCGCTACTCTTACTTATATTATGCAAACTTTGACTCTCGCTTTTCAGCTACTTTTTCCACTTCTCAATCGGCCCTTGTATTCTTCGCTCGAGAATTTTTTTATGACAAACTTGCGCCGAGTATAGTTTACTCGAGTTTATCATCGATCTATGAGTAACGTCGTTGTGTCATCTCAGCGGAAAAGGATATAAAATCTTAGAGACATTCAGTCTTTTTTTCGTATCTTCCACGATTTAACACGACGATAAAACGCTACGTCTATTCAGCTACCGATACATTTTCTACGGGATAGAACGATGGAAGTGTCGTGTGTTAATCTAACACGAGTTTAAATTCATCGCCCGATGGATTCTCCGAGACAACGCGAATTTTTGGAAATAAATAATTTTTTAATTAAGAATATCTTACACCGATAATGTATATTAATTAAATTTTAGTAAACTCGTAGTCATTTATGATTTAATATCATAATTGACGAAGCCTCACCGCAAGACTCTCAGTGTCGCAATATTCGGGGCGTGTACTCACAGGCGGTGGTGAGTCACGTGTTTATCGACTTTCTTCCGTGGTCGCGCAGGTTAGGCTCTCGTCAGGGCGCTGGTTCTCCTTCTGTGTGGATAATGTAAAAGCGGATATCAGGTAAGGGTAGAAAAGGTCTGCTGTAAAATACTAAACACGCGAGTAAACGCGACAGCCGACACGGCAACCATCTGCTATGCACAGGTGCCACACAGGTCTAAACTGGATAGGAAGTCATCGTTCTCGATGCGGAGCACCGTGATCGGTAACATAGTAAAAATCATACTAAATACTACACTCCACTGTTGAAATTACGTCTAGTTGATCCGTGATAGGGAGTACTCGTTAATTAAATTAAATCGCTTAGATCTGCGCGATGACGAGACAGAGCGAGAGACAAGTCTCGAGGCTATAGATATACGAGCCGCGAGTCGAGATGTACGTGCTCTATACGCGTAAGATTTAATGCAAGGAGCTCATATACCGGCTTCGCGTTACGTACCTTAAGCTCGTCGTAATATCTTCGTCGCAGAGGCGTGAGATATCGAAATTTTTGCTGTTACCAGCGATTTTATAACTCGGATACAGATCTGTGTGTATGAGATTTTTTTGCGGGTTTTTAATTGAGGCGCGTTACTTTTTTATTATGACGGAGTATCGTGAAAAATAAATCTGCCAGAGACATACGCGCGAATACTCGATGATATTCCATCATTGGTCGTGTACGAATAGCCGACGACGCAATTTTTAAATACAAGCCACCGAAACTTTGATTATATTGCACGAATACGACATGAAAATGGAGAAGGAGGTGTCGACGAGAGAGAGGATGGAACAATGAATCCCTGACGAGGTCGATTTGTATTCACAAGATGGATGAGCGTTCGTGGGCACCGATTTTGGCCCGATGCTCAACACAGTTCGCATTGCCAACGCCGATAAATGTCTTTAGGAGGCTTAATGGAAGAATTAATTGGGGCTTGTTCGATTCGCGTTTGCCTCTGCGGCTCGGAGCCTGCGCGTTCACCGAGAATTTACTGACGTATATATATATATATATACATATACATGTTGTATCGTTATTACCAAATATGAGACTGGAAAATATCGAAAGTTAAGTCATCGTAAAGGTAATTGAGATTCAGTACAATTTAATCGAATTCTCTATAAGGCGAATGATTTAATAATTGATCAGAGGGCTCGGTATAGTCATTATATATAAGTCTAATCAATTGACAATTTTTAAAAATACAGTATTTCAATCGCTAAGATATCGCCCTTGTTAAACTCGACTGTTTTGATACATTAAACTTAGCTTAACGCACTTTTTCACGCGTACTTCGCGTCCCGTGGATCTCAGTGTGTCAAACTAAAGATACAAATGAAAATACCCAGTACTGCATTAACCAGAAACAAAAATACGTGCAAAGTATGCGTTTATTAATCATAAGGAGACCCAGAAGTTTGCGGCTTTACGAGACCGCGGTTTGCTCGCTGCGGTAACGTTTCCTTAAAGATAGAAATGCAGGGTCACAGAGCTGCCGGGTGGTCTGTGCGAATCGATAAAACATTAATTTTTATATCCACTGTCCGTACAGCGATTTTTCGCAACGCGTCGTACTCGATACGCGCATGAAATTCATCAGCGTACGCCTAGGTACGATGAATCCGTTCGGACAGCGCATTGCCCATCGATACTTTTCTCGGATGAAAAAAAATTAATTTTGTTCGATCGCCCACACACGTATAGCCGCGAAGAATTATGGGCGTATGACGTGCCAAGAGGCAATAGGACTCGTCCGTGTAGCTGAGGAAAATGTTGTACGGTACACGCTATGTGGTACTCGTTCGAGAATCGATCGAACATTCGTTCGGGTTCATTTCCGGTGAATGAAAAGAAAAATTTGGAAAGACTGCGACGATGGTGGAATTTTTGTATTTTCTCTTTTATTATATCGCGATTACCTTTAAACGGAGTGCATAGTAATATCGGGAGGAAAAAAGATAAAAGAATAGTAATTGGAATAGTAAAGCCGAAACGACTAAAATGCGAATAATTTTCCGGCGTGGCACCGGCTCGGTTGGCAACACTGGGCGCCGGCTGTCGCTAGCCACGAACGCGCCAGATCGACGCCATTCGGTGGGGATACCGTGTCGACCAATCACGGAGCTTCGGTACACCGACCCTCCTATCCCCACTTCTTCGTTCGGCAGGCTTGAAAATCTGTAACGGGCGCCGCTGGCATCTCATATTCGTTTCTGGGCTCACTCAGCTCGTTGCGTTTCGTCAGTCGAGGATCGAGCTTCGTTCGTACAAGTTAAAAGACACGGATCAAGACAGCATCAAACATGAGGGAAATCGTGCACATCCAAGCTGGCCAGTGCGGCAACCAAATTGGAGCTAAGGTAAGTCCTTGCGATACGAATAAAGCGTTTTTTCCAGTTAAATTAGGAGAAATTCGGTCATTGATTTCAAGTTAGCTCGAATAAAATAGTCACCGTGGAAGCGCCGCGTCGGTTCTTTGTCTCAATCGCGCGCTCGATTATATACGGGTAGTGAGTGAAACCGTTGTTCCACCGCGACACTTCCGTTCTCTCGAGTTGTGGTGAGTTATGTTACTCGCGCATCTGTCGGCGATTGCGATAATCACGAAATTTCCCGGATCTCGCGGTATCACCGAGGAAAAGCTTTAAAGTCGCAGCAACGTAGATAAAGTTTTGAAATCGTTTGTAGCGTACATCACCGGACAGACTCTGAGAATCGCTTCCCGACTCGGTGGTTAATAAAAATGAGAATTTCCAAGAGCTCCTGCCGGTTTACATCGAGTCTGTACGCGTGTCGTTGCTTTGATCTTCGAGAGTACGGATTAACGCCACTCGTGAAGCATCGGAGAAAAATCAGCTTTCGCCCCGTGCCAAGGAAATCCGTCATGGCGACAGTCCCGAATGCCTGCCGGCCGGCGCGCATCGCGGGGTCTAACGGTTTTTTCGCGTTTCTTTCACCGACGTTCACGGCGTCGAGACGACCCTATCTTCGCCGATGCTCGCAGTGCGGATATATCTCACTTTTATCTCACCGAGCGTCAAAGGGCATTGGCATTTCGAACGAACGATGATCGGCGTCGCAAAGTTCACGATCGATGGTGAAATGCTCGCCGGGTAATGAGAAAAGAAAATAAAGTTTTGGTATGCGTCGTTCGAGCGTTCGTTTGTCCCTGGGTGTGGCTTGGCTTCAGCGTCTGGCATCGGCAGCGGAACATCGCGCTTCGTACCGGTTGATACGCGACAGCGGCATCGAACGGATGCGCGCGCACCTAAACGCTTTGTCTCTCTCTCTCTCTCTTTTTTATATACCCGCCCTCGCTTTTCTCCCGTCGATAGTCGTAACCGTCGTTTTGCTATCGCTCTTGTAATCGCATAATAAAACATCAATGTCACACACTCATAGATTCGTCGGTTGTTTATATACGAATGAGTGCCGATTGACCTCGCTCCGCCCGTCAACGGGCGTTTCTCTGTAAATTTTCATAAAGCACCGGGTACCGTCGATACGTGAAATTGGCAAGTACTCGGCTTTGTTGCAATGGGACTCTTAAATTATAATACTTTCAAGTATCGAGCTTACTTCGATCGACGTGTAAAGGCCAAGGGAAGCAAAAAAAAATACGTTTCCGTTTCAATGACGCGTCCCTGTAGGCGCACCAGCTATTTAAAAACTGTATTACATTGCGGATAACGCCCATTGGATTTGTTTTTGCTTCAAAGTTATAAAGAAAATGCTATTGGAAACCCGAGTGGAGAGAAACGACAAACGTCACGCTCTTTGCTGACATCAAGGATACTTTATCGAGTCCAATACCCTTTCCTGGGACCCGAGAGAGAGAGAGAGAGAGAGAGAAAAAAGAAAGAGTTAACTTTTTTCGAATGCTTAGCGTGGGAAGGTAAAGAGAGAGTTATCGCGTTGAATCGTTAATCATGAAAAAAAAAAAAGTACTACACTTCTATTTAAGGAAAACGATTTAATCGGGACTTTAAGTTGTGCAATGCACTCGTAGCTTTTGCCATGCAGGGCAATATCTTTGAGACCAAGGACAACGAGTCTTACGTAGGTAGAGGGACGCGGCGGGAGTCCCCGTTGTCGAGACGCGCCCAAATAAAGCCAAAGGTGGTATACTGTACGTTTTCCATTACCTTTACCTACCTCCGCGAACCTCGAAGCGAATGCGCGTTGCCAACAACCCTACGTGTATAGTACGCAACGAGAGGTACTCGTATCGATCGAATATACTCACCAGGGTTTAACCCACGACCAAGTCGGATATTCATAGTTTTTCCTCGACCTTTGTACAATTGAAAGTTACAGCGATAACACTTTCTCGGAAATCTAATAAAATATCTTTTGTATATTTGAATAAATTTTTTAAAAAATTTAGTTTATCATTAACTTTTATAGTGAAACAAGGTAATTCGTATGTTCATAGCATGTTCTCGAATCTCGTAGAATCGTACGATAATTTTATTAAATTTTCTCCTAAATTCATTAAAGTTATTCTATTTGAAATAAAGAAAAAATTTAATTTATAAGCATTAAGAAAGAAATATATATATATATTCGGTAGCGCGTGTCCAAGATTTTTGTTGGAAATTAAGGGCGGGAGTAGAGGGGTGCGAAGTTCGTTATGCCAGACCTAACACAATGGCTCGAGGTAAATATGTTGCGTGGCAGCTGTTCTCAAAGATTACAAAGGACCCCTGTGCCAGATGCGCTTCTCTCTCTCTCTCTCTCTCTCTCTCTCTCTCTCGGCTTCGTATTTCATTGGTCAGATCGGATATAGGGATTCCATCGGAGGATTTTAAACTTTGATCTAGCCGTCCCTGTGTTTACCGTATAATCGCCTCTTGTCTTATTATTATTTTTTTTTTTCTCTAAAATCATTAATTCGTATCGAGCCTTCGGGATGTTTTTTTTTTTCCGTACGAAATTTACATCTCTTACGAAGAATTATGTAAACGAGCCTTAACTGTTCAAAGAAATTACGTACAGCACACGCGATGCGTTCATAGCTCTTTTTTTATAAGAGAATTACGCACTTGTCCTCGATTACGGAACAGAAATAGTAAGGATAAACTTGAAGCCATTCTCTCGAGAATTTCAACGGTAACTCGACCTCCTTGGAGCCTCTACGGAAGATGATCACAAACCGGTGTAATACCGCTGCTTCGCGCGCAGTGGTTTATGAAATAGAGCAAATCTCGAGAATCGGGGCACGAAAAAAGAAAGAAAAAAAAAAGAAACAACGTGCTACGTGTATTCAACGGTAGACCCTGCCGCGCATGTATTTGATGCGCCGGCAATGCAACGAAACACGCTTATGCTAATTGTCCGAGTGTGTAAATGGTACGGTCATCGTCATCTCTATATATAGCGTGTCGCATTGGTGACTCATATCTCGATGTAATGTATTATGCTGTTGGTGCTGCTACATCGAAGAGAATCCGGTGGGAGGTAAAGGCAGGTTTGGTCGATGGTAGTGGCTTTCCACCAGTGATGCTCATATATGGTCGTAGTCCCCTCGTCGAAAGCTTCGTAAGCGCGTTTTCATAAGCATTGCCATATACCCACGGACGATGTAGGTACCGCCGATGGTGACAGGCTCGAGCGTAGGTTCTCGTTCGCCTTGGCGCATGTCTATCTACTCTCGAAGGTTCGTTGGAGCGCCGAGTACACCAACCTGCGATCGTTCCATTCACGCGCTCATCGACGAATATACCACTTGGCGCTACGATGGGATATTGCGCAATGCGATTCTTCGTCATTCATTGTCATTGGAAGGAATGATAGATCTACCGCAGGAGTAGTACTACTTCGTCCGGTACGAAAGAATAAGCGAGGAGTCGTGCGACGATGCTCTATTTTTAAACGCGGATGCGCATACTCTTCTCGTTTCTTTATTCGATCCTTGGAGCGAAGCACGCGTTGCTACGCTCCTCCTCGGGGTCTTTGAACGTTCGCTGAGTAGCTAAAGAATAGGAAAAAGTAACCGCAGCAGCATCGCGTGGGTGGCGGGGCAGAGCGTAGCGACCGACTCGTTCTTCCATAGCCGCGCGCGCATCCTCTCTCTTACAAGTTTCGTCTTACCCGAGTGCATCCGACTGGGCTGACTAGGCTGCTCTTCCTCTGCCTCTCCCTTTTCCACTTCTGGATACAGCAGCCAGCGCGGAGCGAACAGCCTCGCGGACCGCGTTAATTAGTCTCGATTGGCACTCAAGCGATTCGTTAGTTAAATCGACGCAACGCATTAAATCGGATGCTCGAAAACTGACCGTAGAATTTACCGAAGGATGATATTTTTAATGAACGCGTCCCCACTCTCGGTCGCTCATTAATCACGGAATACAATTGCTCTCGGTCAACGAACTCGAACCTTAATGTAGGCTCGGCTTGACTGCAGCGTTTACTCTCACTGAAATATAATAAAATGAGACTTTTTCATCATGATTAATGTTTTTTTTCCCCTTCGTTACAGTTTTGGGAAATCATCAGCGATGAGCACGGTATTGACCCGACCGGTGCGTACCACGGTGACTCTGACCTACAGTTGGAGCGGATTAATGTTTACTACAACGAGGCTTCCGGTGGGAAATATGTTCCGCGAGCGATTCTCGTGGACTTGGAGCCCGGAACGATGGACTCCGTTCGTTCGGGACCCTTCGGCCAGATCTTTAGACCCGACAACTTCGTCTTTGGTCAGAGTGGCGCCGGTAACAATTGGGCAAAGGGACACTACACCGAGGGTGCTGAGCTCGTCGATTCTGTGCTCGACGTTGTAAGGAAGGAAGCCGAGAGCTGCGATTGCCTTCAGGGCTTCCAGCTGACCCACTCGCTCGGTGGCGGTACCGGTTCCGGTATGGGAACTCTTCTCATATCCAAGATCCGCGAGGAATACCCCGACAGAATAATGAACACGTACTCGGTCGTACCGTCGCCCAAGGTATCCGACACCGTAGTCGAGCCCTACAACGCTACCCTCTCGGTACATCAGCTCGTTGAGAACACGGATGAGACTTATTGCATCGACAACGAAGCTCTCTACGATATTTGCTTCCGTACCCTCAAACTCTCGACCCCGACCTACGGTGATCTCAACCATCTCGTCTCCCTCACGATGTCCGGCGTCACCACCTGTCTCAGGTTCCCTGGTCAGCTTAACGCCGATCTCCGAAAACTGGCCGTCAACATGGTACCGTTCCCACGTCTTCACTTCTTCATGCCCGGCTTCGCACCCCTCACATCCCGTGGCAGCCAGCAGTACAGAGCCCTCTCGGTACCCGAGCTCACTCAACAGATGTTCGACGCCAAAAACATGATGGCCGCTTGCGATCCACGACACGGAAGGTACCTCACCGTCGCCGCTATCTTCCGCGGTAGAATGTCGATGAAGGAGGTTGACGAGCAGATGCTCAACATCCAGAACAAGAACAGCTCGTACTTCGTCGAATGGATTCCCAACAACGTGAAGACTGCTGTCTGTGACATTCCCCCGCGTGGTCTCAAGATGTCCGCGACCTTCATCGGCAACTCGACTGCCATTCAGGAACTTTTCAAACGCATCTCAGAGCAGTTCACTGCCATGTTCAGGAGAAAGGCTTTCCTCCATTGGTACACCGGCGAGGGTATGGATGAGATGGAATTCACCGAGGCCGAGTCCAACATGAACGATCTGGTGTCCGAATACCAACAATACCAGGAGGCCACCGCCGATGAGGACGCAGAATTCGACGAGGAACAGGAAGGAGAGGTCGAAGAGGTTTAAAGAAATCGACACCGACACCCTCCTCCCCTGTCCCTTACCTCCAAATCGTATAAATCGCAACGACACTCAATGTGTCCTACCCACGTCCACGCTTAATAACCTTTCAGTTTTCGTTGTAATTCCTTTTTTACCGACAGTTTTTATGCGGCTATTGCTCTCTCTCTCTCTCCCACTGTCTTTCCTTCTCCTTCTCCTTCTCCATGTCTCTCTCGGGCCAATTGGCCCTTTTTCCATTTAAATACATTACCTTTGATGTTTGTTTAACGATTGAAAAAGAAAGAAACTATTATTTTTCACGAGAGCTAAAGACAAGGCCGTGATAATACAGTGTACACCTGCCACGCGGCAGTCTACATCATCTTTATTAAATTATTATCGAATAAATGTACACTCTATTATTAATATACCTCGTTGCTACGTCCTTTAACCTTTCCCTCGATCGATCACTTTTTATTTCGTAACATATAACATTTTGTAGGTAAACTTCTTTTTGATAATTGGAAAGTGGATCACGAATAAAGGCGATACGAGTAAACATCAACGCATTTTATCTTTTAGATAATGTTTGCAGGCCACTAAAGTGGCATTAGGAAAGGCTTCGAGATGTGATAAGAGTACTAAAGGATTAGCTAATTGTTAATAAAGAAGGAAAAACGTCAGCTTGTATCGAACAATAAATTATAGAGAAGTAATACGTTAGCCTGCGCATAATGATTGATCGATAAGGCAAATAAGTATATGTGCGTGAGGTTCTCTCACGTACATGTACAAATCGTTTGCATAGCCTGTCGATAAACTTCTACAATCAGTCTCGTCGCAATCTCGTTGAGATAATGCCAAACATGATTTCTATCCAATTTCTCATACACCGATTATCTATCCGATAAAAGACTGAAACGGAAGTCTTGCACGAGAATTAGACGAAGATTGCTGTTCTCCAATTATTTATTTGTGAGATCAACTGTTGCAGAAAACTTAGGATTACAGTTTTTATAATCTACCGAGTTGTGTCATCTTAAGACGATGTACTTCGCCGCTATGAGTGCGAGTGGGATAACAGAATTTTCACGTTGCTATCGATGTTTAAGGCACAACACGAGAACGTTAAGCTGTAGTATTGCGAGACAGTGCACCGTTCTATTCTTTTATCTGAAAAATCAATCGTAGCGGAGAAATTTACACAACAGTCTGCTACTGAAAGAAGGATAGTATCAATCGCCTTAAGGCGCGTCGAAACCTCCATGCTGACACAGATGTGCTGCGTCTCTTTCGCGCTCATGACTGGAGTCAGAGATTTCGCCTCGCTTTAAAACGATGTGTTTACATGTCGTCGTTCTCTCAGATCGCCATGCATGGGAGAGAGATGGCAGAATTTTTCCGCCATGAATGATCAATCGGATAAAAAATGAGATCGGTGAACTGTAGAATTATAAGACGCAATTGACTGTTCTACTCTTCTATTTAAAGGATCAATCGTGACAGAAAAATTTGCATTACATTTTTTGTTACCAATCGAGGGGTAGCACATCACCTTAAGGGGAGGTAAAATCTACTCAGTCGGTAACAAAAACTGTAACCGATGGATTTTATATATCATAGATATTTAGGGGGAAAAAAACGAGTTCGACAATAACCTGTTCGTTTCATTGTGTAAAGGTTTCCTTTTTTCCGAGATATCAATATTAGTATCTGAGTGTCAGAATCTGGAAAATTAGCAGCTTTCTCTGGCACTCGCGTGTCACGTGGCACATGTCTACTCTTAACGCGATGTGCTATAAATTTCTGTCGTTTTCTCGTTCCACCGCGATCGCCAATGGTGGTATCTCAGTTGCACTCCGAATGTGTGTATTCCTGACTGTGTGGATCGATACGCATGACGATTTGTCGTGTATATACACACACGGGATTTTGACAGACACTTTGCGAACCCGAATTTCTCCGCTTCGCGGTTGATCCGTCTGATAAGATACGAGAAGTTCGTCCTGCGGAATTGTTAGACGGAAAGCAAAGTTCTTGGCTTTTATTCCTCCGACGGATCAACCGTGATAAAGAAATTCAGATTACAATTCTCGTTACCGACCGAGTAGTACCGCATCACCTTGATAAGTCAGATAAAATTCAACGCTGAATAATCGTACAGAGAACGCGACGTTAACGATTGTCGTTTATCATCGACAACCAGTACAGTAAAATATAATTTAAGTATAAAGTACAGGGTACAGTAAAGTAGAAATCTGTTGCACCATTGCATCTGATAAATTCTTAAATTTTAGGTAAATAATCTTCGCTCGTGTCAAAGCGATGTACTCGAAGACGATTCTTGTTTGAGCAAAAAAAAAAAAAATACAAATTCGGTTGAAACGCAGAATCGATAGACGAAGAGTGAAAGATAATTTGCTTTTTTATCAAAGATCAATCGTCTCGGAATAGATTGGAATACAGTTTCCGTTACCGATTGGAGCTTCCGAACGTACGTCACATTACCTTAATGCTGTAAAAAAAATTATTAAAAAATGTTGTCATACGAATACTCATCTAAAATAAGCATTTTGAGAACATTGTAGTTGTTCAAATATTTTAGTTTCCTTTACTTTTATACTGTTTTAGAAAGCATCGAATAGGCAGGGCAGGAAAGATATATTTTAACTTCTGGGCACGTTGAAATAATAACGTGACGTCACGATGTAATATACGTCGCATGCCTACACATTTTAATTGATCGGATAGGAACGCGGCAGGTGCTTGGCCACTGCTTCATATCATAGAGTAACGGATTTTCAATGTACCGTTGAAACGATAAAGAACTCAATAGTAATCGGTGCCTACCGATGTAAATAAAAATAAATGATAAATTTCTGCTTTTTTGGAACTTACGAGGGTATAAGCGTGGGTGGTGGTTTCCGGTGGTCAGAGGCTCGTGCCGCATCTTACTCTTGCTCCACACTCATCAAGCTCGTTACACTATCTCCTTTCATTCGTTACTGAGAAATACACTTGAAATGATTCAGCTCTCTCAGTGCAAAATGAGCTCGTGTATCACAGAGAACTTTTCGAGGTTGAGTCGTTGGCCTCCGATTTATTGGTCATAAATTCATTAGGCGAGATACTCGAATCGTCGGAATTCGCGAAGCTTTTGAAATGAATATTAAGATGCGGTCTGCGTGGCACGGAATATGGCCTAATGAGAATATTTGCTACTAAAATCGATCCTCTTTATTGAAATTTAAAGGGAAGCTACGTGGAACTTGGGGCTAAAAGTATTGTTACAATAATAGAGGGTAGCGAGTGTGCGACGAGAGCGCACCCGTCAAGAAGCTACATCGAGATTGTACGCAGCTGGAGACATATGCGATCGTTCGTCAACGCTCGTGCACTATATTCATCATTTCCAACTCTTCTCGAGTCTTTATATATTTTTGTCTGCGGTTGTAAAACTATATAGACGACGATAACGAGTTTCGGCTACGATTTTTGAATTTTTTTCGCTCCGTTGACGGGTGAAATGCCCCGAGGTTCGTGCGCCGATATTATTTTTAGATAACTCGGTTGGCTGCATCTGCTCGTACATTATATTAAATCTAAGAAAATGTTTAACAGCAATTATCACAAAAAGAAATGTTACCTATAGACGATTTGTTCCTTCTATGGAGTTAAAAAAGTTATTTGATATTTTACAAGGTTGTCCATACGAATTATTCTTTTAGTCAATCGTCTTGATCCGAATTCCAGACACTTTTAACGGTAGACGTACTCCCGGTAAAAGTATACGATGCTTAGATATATTCGTTCTTCAGGAATTCACTCCAGGAAACAGAGAATCAAGAGGGAAATAACGTAAACGAGTAATTCTACTTTTTTTTTTCCTAATCTACGCGTAGCTGGTATATAATTTTGCCACATGCGCAAGTTGAGTTACACCCCAAATGCAAACAGAGAAACAGACAACTATGTCCCCGGCACTTTGTCTTATTTATTTGATCTGAGACCTTCCGGCCTCTTGGGAACATCGATAACCAAGTAAGAGACAGGCCGGGAACTTGAGGGCACGAAAAATGCAGTAAACAATAAACACGATACAGAACGAGCAGTCACATGTGTTCGCAGAGACGAATGCCAAATACGAAAGCACGCAAACCAACAGGAAGAAGGAGAAGAAGACGAGGAGTAAGAAGAAGTATAAGAGAGAAGACTTCTCGAGCCCGGAGAGATCCCCACCGCGACTTCTCCTTGGTTAAAACTTATCAAGTTGTGGGGATCATCGACTGGAAGGTTGACCGATGCAAGTGCAAACCTATTTAGTACCACGGCGGAGTCAACGGCTCTCGGTACGCTGCTCCCAGTACAGTACCGAAGCTATATTGTTGCAATTGAAGCTACAGACGTCTGGAAGACATTGAAAATAAAATAGGATTTGCGGTCCGGCGTCCCGTTCTCGTTGTCTATTCTTCGTGCGACGTTCTTACAAACGCACACACGCGCGCATACTCGCTTCGGGACTTGCGCACTCGTCTCGCACGACGACGATTGTCGCGAAGAGAGTTCGACGACTGGGGCACACCAGGAGACGCGGAGGAACGTGTCGCGGACTACGGTCGTGCCGTTCACCGTAACGCAACTAGACAACCAACGGACTCGACACCGGGAACTTCTCGCACCAGCTTTGCTCGACACTCCGCGAAATTTCTTCGTACTTCGACGAAGATCTTTGTTTTTAACTTTTCCGAGTTTGATTCGAGAGAAGACTCAAGATGAGAGAAATCGTTCATCTTCAGGCTGGCCAGTGCGGCAATCAAATCGGAGCCAAGGTAAATTTATTATTATTTTTTATATTTACGTAGATAAACGAGTGATCGACAGGTTTAAAAATTTTTAACGTGTCAATGTAATTTATTTAGTCGAAAGTCAATTGGAAAGAAATTATTTCTATTATTATTGTCGTACGTTTAATTATAACAAAGTGATTGTAACAGTGCATGGCAACGTAAAATATATTCAAGGATTACTCCTGAAACATAAAAATTACAGTTAAGATACAGACACGTATGATTATCACCTCAAACGTTCTCCTTAATCTTTCTTATACGTCTTTCATCCTTGTTAAGATATTTCTTAATTCAATTTGCAAGAAAAATTGTTTAAAATCTGGTTAAAGAAAACTTCTGTGATGCTTTAATCGAATTCAATCCAATCGGATCGAGTCAATCGAACGTCTATAAATGACATCAATTGAAATAATAAATAAATAAATAACAAAATTTATTTAATATTAAGAACATTTTCAAGTATGGAACATTTATCTACATAAATTTTATTCCCATCGCGAGATAATAACGAGTACTCTGTTATCACGAGAATACAAGTATATAATTTACGTTTTATGCTTGAAAGTAAAAGTAACGTGTAGTTACTACGAGTCATGGTGGAAACGCCAGGAATTTCTATGAGAGCATAATAAATAGCACCGCGCCAGTTTCTTTCTTCGGAGAATATAATGGGGCTGCGAAAAAAGAAGCCCGCGGAGGTTTTCATGGTACGAGAGAAGCTTGCACCGAGTTGTATACGAGTGACATCGTGTCCGCAGCTCGAAATACGATATCTTTTAAGTTTTTGTAGTACTTCTGCCTCTCCTTGAGCTTCCTTCAGCCTTGTCCCGAACAAATTCGCTTCTCAATTATACCGCATATCCGTTCGATATCCAGCTACTTTCCGGATGAACCGGAACTTGGATGGTTTCGCCGTTGCGTTTTCGATTAATTTGAATATTAAGAAAAACATCGTAATAGCTCGTGAATTCTTATAAATTGTAATGACAAACTAATTTTGTTAAAATCGACTAAAATACTACTTCGTTTATCGTGTTAAATGTAATTGATACAATAATTGAACGTCTAGTTTGAATAAATTATACTCAAACTGTTGTAGCTCGTTAGTAACATTTCTTATAAATTGTACCGACAAATATTTGAATTAATTTTATTGAATTTGGCAATAAACGACTTTCGTTGCGCTCGTATTTAAAAACAAAACATTTTTAGTAATAAAATCATTTGCCGTTCAATGTTGTATTTGGAATGACTTTGATTAAATTTAAATATTTGGGACGAAACGGGTGTTGGAAGAAATTAATATTTTTTTAATGTGGACGTATCCGATACGACTGAAAGCCACAAATGGTAATTTAAATGACGTTATACAGCTAGAAAGAAATTAAGAAACAGTCGTGGGTAACGATAAATCTTATCAAACCTTTGTATAACTCAATCTTTAATGACAGACTGCTGTATCTACCGAGAATTTAAATTCGAGCGGGATGTTGCACTTGGCGAAAGAAGAAAAACTCGAGAGGCTCCTGCTATAGATTGATGCGGACTGCTCCGTGGAGAGTTCTCGGATGGCTGATTGGTAGAGCGCAATGTTAAGAAAAGAATGAGCAGCGTTAACGAAGGGAATGAGAAAATTCTGCGGGACGTGAGTCAGTCGGTACACTTGCAATCGTTGCCAAGGCTTCTCGTCGTGACTGCGTCGGAGTTTTGTCAGCGAGATAGAGGCGATTATCGTGTGACGAATCGAGAGCTCGTGCTTTCAATTGCTTATCGTCGAGAGTCGGTGAACGCTTCCATTCGAAAAGGAAACATTAAAGCGTCGTTAAATCGTAGAATTGCATTCGCGATGATTTTTAATGCTTGAATTTTCGAAAAGCTACGTCCACGAGACGAGGGATCTTCTCCGAGATGTCGGTTACGAGATAGAATTATAATAATTATAATATTTCTTGGGAATGATATCTACCCGACGCTTGATGTTACCAGATTTCTGGTCACCACAATTTATAAATATTATTTTCTCATCCTCTCTACCTCGCAGCACGATAATTATATCGGTGGTGAGCTTTCTTGTGGCCTTCTCAATAGTAACGATCTGCGGTTAGAGTTACATGACCGGTTTATCTCGTCTCGGTTTTATACTATGCCGGAAGAAGCTTGGTTATATCGCTCACGTTTCGTTCGCAGAGATTCGTATTGCGCTACATAGGTATTCGCTGTACCGCGGATAGTCCGAGTCAGACAAATAATACTGAGATTATAGGCCCAAGTCCTGGCAGCACTGAACAATTCAACTTCAAAGAACAAAGATTTCTTCGTATTCTTCTTTCCCTCGTCGAGAAGAACGAGATTTATCGTTTGCCGAAGGGCTTCCACGCACGCCAGCCCCCACCGTGGCACGTGAATATTTTTCAACTATTGCGATAATCGCGCGAGTTGCCGTTGATTCGAGTCAATTTCTGAAAAGATGTCATCTTGACAGGTTTTTTTTCTTTTTCAAAGAATAATCGAAATCACCGTTTCGATTTTTATTTCTTCATCGCTCGTTTCGTATGTTCAAATACGATCTATCGATGTGTCTAGCTAAATATCATTTTTTAATCGTCGATTTAAAGATATTTCGAGTTTATTCTATTGCTCGAAATATTGTCATTGCAAATAAATTACTTTTATTCGTAATAATACGTAACAGACGAATCAATGGAGCATTTTTCAATGCATTAAACGAGCCATCAAGAATAAAAATTGAAATACCGCTGGCGATTATTTCTTAAAGTATGCAAAGAAAAGAATTTCTGTTTAGAAATAAAAAAAAAGTAAATATTACCAGCTCGTTGCAAGCGGTTTATGGTTTTAGTCTTTATAAAACGCACACTTTAGTGTGGACTCAATAATTGTCAATCGGTATATAATGGATATATAAAAAAAAAATGATTAAGCACTCATTTTCTAGCGAGTAGTATCGTAGCTGCCTCGAGTACTCGATGACTCGACTGCGATAGCGTTAAACCCATAGCGACACCATAATTCCTCGACATACTCGAAACGACACTCGTATCGCGATCCTTAAGCGTGCAAGATAAGTTTGTGCAGCGGATGTGACGAGAGACGCGCAAATATCAGCGTAGATGCGGGTGACCCGTTAAACCTATTAATAGAGCCACCGAGGGAAAGATAAAACGGAGAAAAGCCAAGACAAATCGAGGATCGAAATGAAAAGGGGGCGTGGGAGAGGGAGGAGAAGTACTCGCGCCAGGAGAGCATCGCACGGCGTTTATTTCGTCGTCGTCGTCGTCTATTCCTGGACCGAGGAAAGTTATCCTTGTCCCTCGATCATCCCTCTTCTTCTCTTTCCCCTTTCTATATTTCTCAACGCGAGAGAAACTTGTCTCCGATAAACGCAACATGCGATTCGTTTGTAGAGACACACGATACCACCGTAACAACTGCGTTGAACCCTTCGATTTGTCAATTAAACGTGACTGATATATTCTGCTTTTTTATTTCAGTTTTGGGAAGTCATTTCCGAGGAGCACGGTATCGATCCGACTGGAATTTATAACGGTGACAGTGATCTTCAACTCGAACGAATTTCTGTCTACTACAACGAGGCTGCTGGTTGGTATTTTTGAGGAAATTTAATGAATAATTTTTTGACGTCGAGAGGAGAGCGCTGCTCGTACCCTGAACCGTGAGATTCCCCGGATCCTTAAGGTGACCCCGCCGCTCGGAAATAGAAATTTAGAAGACTGAAAAGCACGCATGCTCAGACTCGCGTAAAAGGACAAGTTTGAGTGCCGGAAAAGAAAGAGAGAAAGCGAGAGAGAGAGAGAGAGAGAGAGAGAGAGAGAGAGAGAGAGAGAGTCACCCCGATTTCGCGACGAAAATAAACCCTTTACAGGCGTTATCGTTTTGTGACTTTACATTCCAGCGCTAACTAGCTCGCTAAGCCAGATTTAACACGGATTCGTTTAAATATATTCGTTTAAAGGGATTTTGAAATAAATTAATTTTTTGTCATTGAATTCGAATGGACGATTGGAAGTGTTCGAGTCTGTCGATCGGAATATTGCGTCATTCGATCGGAGTAATGTACGATGGCTCATTTAAAAATCTCTCATGCACGGAACCCTCCGTATACGCGTTTCCGTTTCTCTCGCCGGTTATTCCGGAGGCCATATTTTTTGTCATCGATTGTCTCGGTTAAATAAAAGTTTAGCATACCGAGGTTCGACTAACGATTAACTTAATGACGGACGGCTGAGATGAAAAAAGTTTCGTTGAATTTTTTCTGTCATTTAATATGAAATTTTTGAGCTTTTAACAACAAGAAAATGTTGTATCGGTTGTGATTAGCAGGAAAAGTTTTGCGTAAACGAAACGCGATACAAACCGAATTTTTTAAATCTTGTAATGGACATCCGGTGATCTAGAAAATGCAATTTTAGTTCTTTCAAATTGCAATTTTGTTTAACGGACAACGTATCGCTCGATTTTTTTCTGCTGATCATGACCATTCGTAACCCATTTGTCTAAAACTGATACGTTTTAATGAAAAAAAAAAAAAACACTCGAAACCGTACAATTGATTAGGATTTTGTTTCTTTCAATACAATTGATGAGGAAAATCTTGGATTTCAGTGGCAACTTTAACGAATGGAGGAAAATACGTGCCGCGAGCAATTCTTCTCGATCTAGAGCCAGGCACGATGGATGCGGTGCGTTCCGGAGCCTACGGAAAGCTCTTCCGCCCCGACAACTTCGTTTTTGGCCAATCAGGCGCCGGTAACAACTGGGCGAAAGGTCACTATACCGAGGGTGCCGAATTGGTCGACTCCGTTCTCGATGTAGTGCGCAAGGAGTGCGAGAACTGCGATTGCCTGCAGGGCTTCCAGTTGACGCACTCCTTGGGTGGAGGCACCGGTTCAGGAATGGGTACCCTTCTGATATCCAAGATCCGCGAGGAGTATCCCGACAGGATCATGAACACGTATTCGGTGATGCCATCTCCGAAGGTCTCCGACACCGTGGTAGAGCCTTACAACGCGACTCTCTCGGTCCACCAGCTAGTGGAGAACACGGACGAGACTTACTGCATCGACAACGAGGCTCTCTACGACATCTGCTTCCGTACCCTCAAGGTCTCGAATCCTTCCTACGGCGATCTCAACCACCTGGTGTCCCTGACGATGTCCGGAGTGACGACTTGCCTCAGATTCCCCGGCCAGTTGAACGCCGACCTGCGAAAGCTGGCGGTAAACATGGTGCCCTTCCCTCGCCTCCATTTCTTCATGCCAGGCTTCGCTCCCTTGACTTCTCGTTCCATGCAACAATACTCGGCCCTCTCGGTACCCGAGCTCACGCAGCAAATGTTCGATGCTAAGAACATGATGGCCGCTTGCGATCCTCGTCACGGAAGATATTTAACCGTCGCCGCTGTCTTCCGGGGAAGAATGTCCATGAAGGAAGTCGACGAGCAGATGCTCAGCGTTCAGAACAAGAACAGCTCGTACTTTGTCGAATGGATTCCAAACAACGTGAAGACCGCGGTCTGCGACATACCTCCCACGGGGCTCAAGATGTCGTCGACTTTTATTGGCAATACCACCGCGATTCAGGAACTTTTCAAGCGAATCTCCGAACAATTCACCGCAATGTTCAGGAGAAAGGCTTTCCTTCATTGGTACACCGGGGAGGGCATGGACGAGATGGAATTCACCGAAGCGGAGTCAAACATGAACGATCTCGTGTCCGAGTATCAACAATACCAAGAAGCCACAGCCGAGGAAGACTTCGAGGCTGAAGAAGGCGCTGATGACTTCGAGACCTGCGAGCAGGAGTAACTCTTCGCTCCGGAAGACTGACTGACTGATAAAATATCGTAATCTCGGCAGGACCATGCTCGTCTCACCGTTCCGCCTTTCTCTGATTATTAAACGAGACATCGCACTGCTCATTACTATTATCATAGCTACCATTAACGATTGATCATGGAGAATTCTTTCCTTCGATTCGCGAGTGTTTCTATCTTTTTCCTACTTTTCTATCGAGTCATTCTTTTTTTTTATACAACGAATTTAACAGGAGAGATTCAAGACGATGGATGACGGAGAGTCACTGATGATATGCGAAGTATCGAAGGGCCCGTGAGGAGAAAATTAACGTCAAACGGCTGATTACCGAAGTATCGTAAATACTTCATTATTAATTACAAATATTTGCTGCACTATTACTATTAGTTTGCTGTTTTTTCCTGCTTCCGTTTATTGTATGAAAGTATAAATATGTGATATGAGTAATGATAAGTTTTTTTTTTTTAGTCTTCCTCTTCTTCTTCCTCCTCCTCCTCCTCCTCCTCTTTCTCCTCGTCGTCTCCGATGAGGTTGCCGTCGGCTGTTGCCTCCTGATACTGCTGGTACTCGGATACCAGGTCGTGCAGGTTGCTCTCAGCTTCGCTGAACTCACTCTCGTCCATCCCCTCACCGGTGTACCAATGTAGGTAAGCCTTTCTCTTGAACATGGCACTGAAAGTATCAGCTATACGCTTGAAGGGTTCCTGAATCGCTGTCGTGTTCGACAATGAGGTTGCTGCCATTTGTATACCTCGAGGAGGTATATCGCAGATCGCTGATTTAATGCTGTTGGGTATCCACTCGACAAAGAAATTACTGTTCTTGTTTTGAATGTTCCACATTTGTTCGTCGACTTGCTGAAAGGGATTTAACGCACGTGTTAAAAAATTATTGGGCATACTTTATGGAAAAAAAAAAAACTATTTGGAGCCCCAAAATAATATTTAATATTTGAATTTCCGTAATGTGGGTACCCATTGGACGATGTATACCTTAAAAACTATTAATTGCGCTTAAATAATATTTTATAGTTTAATAAAAATGTCAATTGAAATGAAATAAAAATATAATAATTAGTACAACATTTCAATCGAAGAGTCGATGATAATATTTCAATCGTTTCTGGGGTTGCTACTAATTTTTACTAGAAAACATTTTTTTGACATTTAATACAAATAGTTTAATGAACATTTTGGTGCATCCAGTGGTATTTGTTTTTTTTTTTAGCAACGCGTGCCCAAATTTGTCAAACCTTGGTCGATATTCTGCCCCGAAAAATCGCGGCTACCGCAAGATAACGTCCTTTTCTGGGATCGCAATGCGCGAACATGGATTTAGCATCGAACATCTGCTGTGTAAGCTCGGAAACTGTGACAACGCGATACGGTGCGGAGTTTCGAGAGGTCAGAGGAACGTAGCCAGGTACGAAGAAGTGGAGCCTGGGGAACGGTACCATATTGACTCGAAGCTTACGCAGGTCAGCATTCAGCTGACCCGGAAATCGAAGGCAGGTTGTGATTCCTGCCATGCACGACGATATCAAATGGTTCATATCTCCGTAAGATGGCCGGGCTAGCTTCAACGTTTGCGTGCAAATTTCATGGAGAGCCTCGTTGTCGATACAGAAGGTCTCGTCGGTGCCCTCGATCAGACCGTGGATCGATAGAGTCGCGTTGTAAGGCTCTACCACCGTGTCTGACATTTTAGGCGATGGAATCACCGAGTACGTTACTATTATACGATCCGGATATTCCTCGCGAATATTTTTTATCACGAGAAGTCCCATACCCGCGCCGGTGCCTCCACCAAGGGAATGCAATATCTGGAAACCTACATTGATCGATTGATTAATTAACTAACTAAACTAAATAAAACAGTATAACGATGAAAATAACACAAAGTATATACTGAATTAATAAAATGATATTTTTATCAATTGATTCAATGTACGTAAAGTTATGAAAAAATATTTAATTATAACTGGAATTGAAAAAAAAAAATATTATCACTTAATGTTTCAAGTTGGTAATACATTCGATAGTTAACTTCGCTCGCTATACATACCCTGGACGAGATCACAGGATTCAGCCTCGTGACGAACGAGCTCCAAGGTCTGATCTATCAGCTCGGCTCCTTCGGTGTAGTGACCCTTCGCCCAATTATTTGCCGCTCCGATTCTACCAGCAACGACGTTGTCCGGCTTGAAGAGCTTACCAAGAGGTCCCGACGTAGCGGAATTTAGACTCGAGGGATCTAGATCCACGAGAATCGATCTTGGTACAAATAGGCCACCTTCGGATAAATAATTCAAATATAAAAAAATCGTTAATCAATTAACAACTTTTGATATCGCGTTTTTTTTTTAAATCAAAAACCTACCTCGTCCTTCCACGAAATATACATTGATCCTTTGAAACTGCAGATCCGAATCTCCTCGATAAGTTCCGCTCGCATCTACGCCGTGTTCGTCACAAATTACCTCCCAAAACTGATGAAAGATAAACTCGAATTATGACAAAAAAAAAAGGAAAATTATATTTCTCTCCTATTTGATAATAAATATTTACCTTATTCCCAATACCATTTCCACATTGTCCGATCTGAATATTAACGATCTCCCGCATGATTTTAATCGATTGGTCTCACCGAATTTTTATTTACAATTAATTTTGGGGCTTATAAAAAAATATGTGAAAGATTTTCGATGGTAAAAGAGGCTTCCGGAAGTTACCGATCAGACTTTGATCATTAAACGCTAACTCTGACTCTGTTTACTGAAAAATTGTTAATCGCAGATACAAGGGAGGTAAAATAATAATTTTGCGGCCGAAAGTAATTTCTCGTTTTGCGATGGCACGAGGTTGCTTGAAGTTGCCGATTATACTTTTAACATTTAACACTGACTCTGCCTATGTTCATGGACAATTTATTATTCGCACGATGAAACGTGAGTAGGCACACGCGTATCATTATCGTCATCGTCATCGCAGATTCAAGCAGTAGCAAGCCGGATGACGATGCACCCGTTTCGCCGCAGTAGAATACGTCAGAAGGACAAATCTCGCAAAGGAACCTTCTTCTCGTGCTAATCGGGTTAACTAATGTTTTTCATCTATTATAATTTATCGTCACGAACGATAACATGTCCGTGATTCCGCTTACTCTCGATGAGATACAGCAAGCACGTATATAGCATAGACGTACCACTACGTTAGTATCATATGTGCAATAGAGCGTTGTCCTCGTACTCGATGAGATAATACGTAATCACCAATTTTTCTCAAGGTTCTGGCTTTATCAATCTCAGTTGGCGAGAAGGACGATAGCCCGAGTTCGATAGCCATGCGACGAATCGAGTACACAACGCGCGACGTGCGAGTGGCGGCCTCAAACGGTCGGCATGCTCGTCTTTCTTATTTGGCTGAATTTAAACAACTTTTTTTTTTTATATCAGTCGCACAAATTATCGGGCAATTTGTCGTTGAGCCGAGCCACGGAGTAAGTTAATTGGTTGGCGTTTAAACTATTGGAAAAACAAATAACGAATGCTAAACTTTCGATTTTCTACTTTAAAACCGGGTATTTATGGAGTAAAAAATTTTTTTTCTTTTATTTTCCTTCATTAAAATCGTCTCGAAAAAAAATGTCCAGCCATTTATAAAATATTATTTATAACATGAAAAGGATTATTTTGTGAAATCTCGTTGATTGATTATCCGTTTTTCCAATAGCAAAGTGAAATATTTTGAAGATATCGTAACGCGGGGTCCCGGGAGTCAATGCACACGCACAGCAGACTTTAGAAAGGAAGTACATTATAATGAATGGAAAAAAATAAATACAATGCGTGCCTATACTGATATTATAATACAAAGTTTTGTTCTTGCGGGCTAATCATAAATCGTGTTTTGTTCACGTCGTCATTTTGGCATTGGTAAAAGAAGTTCGGGGTCCTCGGTTCTCCTGGCGTCCAGCGCGCTCTCCACGTCGTCTTGGGCAGTGTTTAAGTTCTCCGTCTTCTCCGAGGGCTCGAGACAATTGATTCTCTCCGTTTCTTCTTGGTTCTGCTGCGACGACATTGATTTAACTATCGTTACTTTGCCGGCTCTCGAACGACTACCCGGCCGTCCGTTCAGCAGGAACCTCAGAGGCAGAGACTCTCGTTTCCGTCTTTTTCTTAAATTTCTAACAGAGAAAATAAATTTAAAAATCTTTGGTAGACGGAGTAAAAATAAATGATTATAAAGAAAATAGGAAAACTTACGCGGGTCGAGTCGGGCAGGACCAAAGTTTGAAATCCGCTCCAAACTGCTCGCCTTCCTCGATCGTCTGTGGCAGATGAATATTGAGAGTTTCGGGAAGAAAGACCGAGGTTAGAGCACCGGCCACGCTCAAAGATCCCATTACGATAAGCGGCAGGACCCTCGAGTAAACAGCCAAGTGAACGATGTAGGGGAACGTGAGGAGCCCTATTCCCGCTATGAACGAGGCTATACCCATCGCCTGTGATCTAAGCACCGTGGGCAATAGCTCACCGACGAATACGTAGAACACGGCGAAGGACGCGGCTATCCCGAACTTGCCGATCATCGCTAGGGAAACCGTAACCCATACGGCGTCTGTCGAAACAAATAAAAATTATTACGAAAATATATTTTAACCAAGTAAAATCAATTGACGAGAAAAAATTGAAGTTTTTTGAAAATAACTAATTACGATCGATCATTCCAACGGAGATTAATTATATATTTTTTATCTTTTTACTATGAAATGAAAATAATCAAAAAGATCAGAGTCGATTGAAATAATAATATTTTAACATTTCCAACAGATCGTACCTTCGGGAACGAACAAGCACGATATGCACGCGACACCTCCGAGTAGCATGGTCAGACAGAGAACCCATCTCCTGCCGAGCCTGTCCATGGCGTACCACGTTATCACGTAGGACGGTATCTCGACGATGCCTCCTGCAATAATATTGCGTATGATACACACGATATTCCAAAGTAATTCAATGTTTATCCGAAACATCATCGATTGCGAACGCATCTGTCGAGAGCTCTCGCGTGTTTTTCGATCACACAACCACCGGACGGAAGCAATTCCATCTGAATTTATGAGATGCGTTATGGAAATTTACCATTCAGTTGTCATTTACGGAATACGAATCGATTATCGCTCAAGCGTAAAACCGATTTTTTCCCGATCGTAGGACGTGCCCGACATCCTTGATGCGATGTCCTCCGACGATGACAAAACCAACGAAATACGGTCGAGAATTTTGATGAATATTTTTTAATTCTTCAAATTTTATCGGAACTATCGAAACGATTATTCGTAGCTGAGAGCCAGAATTGTTCTCGCTATTTATATTTCTCCCTAGTGAAATCTACGTATCACCGATTTGCCACGGTACAAGAGACATTTTTTTGACTCGCGTCGAGAAGCGATGCTCGTATCGTTCGATGCGTGTAAGTAACGTCTGTGTACGTTTTCCCGTTGCGTCGTATATGTTGGAATGTTTACGCAACGTTTATCATTCTACGACGTAAAAATGATGTACGGACGATGCGACACGTTATTCGATATAATCATAGGAACGTCGAATAATCATCATACAGGGACGAATCATTTGTTAATATAAAATTTGCACAAAATTGATTAGTCGAGCATTGCGATGCATGTGCGATGTACAGTTTAACGAAAATATTTAATCGATCTTCGCGATAAGACCAAGGGGATCGATCGATCCCTTGCTCCGGCCTCTTTCCATTATTTTGAATGCAGCAAAAATTGTTTGTCACAGTCGATCCGAGCACATCGACGCTATACGATAGCGAATTTCATTTCATATTTGTGCGAGATACTCGAAAAAGGGTTGTCCTCTCGCTATCGTCGTCGCGATGACACTGTAAATCCAAGTGTTTCGCGTAGTCCGAAGTTCTCTCCCTATCTTCGTGATCATCTTAACACGTTTATCGTGTGTTTCTTTTACGTAAAAGTATTACGTGGACGTGACACGCACTGTAAATGTGTAAATTGTGACTACGATAGAAAGGATACTGAACGAAGCACTTTGCGACACACTTGAATTTCCAGTGGAATTTAATTCCAATGATAAATTATCAAAATTAATGTAGCATCGAATAATAAATAATTTCTCAAGTGGAAGTACGTTACCTATGAAGAAGGCCAAATAATCGGATACTCCTAAATTTGTCGTGTTGTAAGATAAACCGTTGTAAACGACGGCGTTGGCGACCCAGTCGAACGCGAGTATGAAAAATTTCTTTCTGATATTTGGATTTCTAATGAGGTCCATCGGTGTCGCGGAAGGCGGTGGTGGCCTATCTTCGGTCTCGAGGTCGACGGAGAGATCGCTAGAGTTTCTACCGTTGCAGGAGATTCCTTGTCGCTTCAGGATCTCCATCTGTAAATAAAAGCAAGCGATTGAGGAGGGAATACCAATTAATCCGTGAAAATACCATTCAGATACAAATGTTACGATAATTAATTACTTTTAACATAATTATTGGTAAATGTATCGACTCACTTCCATTTTTCTTAAAAAATTCGTTGGCACTCTTCTCCCGTTGACACGAGCCATGTGCTGTACTATCACTTCGGCCTCGTCGATTCTGTTTTTGCTGAGTAACCATCGAGGCGACTCTGGAATTATCCACCAGTAGCTAAACAGCAGGACGAACGGAACCGACGTAGCTAGGGATAACGAATACCAATTTCTCAACAGGTAGCCCTGAAAGAGAAGTTTTATAAAAATTTTATTATCAAATAAGAATAAGAACAATTTCATTTTACTCTGGGATGCCATGATAAATAATTCAAGGAGACGATGGTTATTTTTATTGTAAATTGTATTGAAACTTTGAAGCGAAATTTTATTTCATTATCGCGCGTGATTCGCGCGACGCAATTAGATAATATTAAGCTCGATTCGTATGCGAAGATGCGAGAAGGTAACGTCGAAACTCTGTTAAACGCAGTGAGAGAGGGAGGAGACAATAATAGAATTCTTTCGTGTAAATAAGAGGCATACACGTAAAGTTTCTCGATATGAGAATGCGCGTAATCATCGTAGGCAAACATATGTAGGCTTCTTAGGATTCAAATAGCAATCTTCGTAAGTGCGGCGCGTTCTAAAGTGTCACGCGTGCCATGGTTGTAGCTTCTCCGCGTTCTCATGGATCAACGTGAATGGTATTACATTACTTATTCTTGGCAGTCTAAAATATTAAGAGATATACTCACCAGTAAAGCTAGGAGACACATTGCCGAGGCGAAGAACATACAGATCACCATACCGGCGAACGTTCTGTACCTTGGTCCCATTAGCTCGAGGGCTATCAGAGACAACCAAGTATTCCATTAATTATGATTCTACAAAGTAATCGGTACTCGAGCGAAAAATACTTTACAGGATTGTCAAGTACGAGGCAAACAAAGAGATCTTGTAGCAATTAAAAATGGAATAACACGGGTACAGGTGGACTCCCAAGTTGGATTGATACACGAGCTCCGATAATTTATTTTTATTAAAAATTAACTTTGAAAAAGAATGAGGCATACCTAAAATAAAAGGGATTTGATACAAGGCAGGGAAGAATAATCCATTGACAGTCCTGAGGGCCGTGTAGACGACGTAGTCGGGACTGAAGCTAGTGGCGATGGAGAATATGACCTCGAGGAAGAGGATCGCAAAAAATGCTGTCCTCCTGCCCCACTTGTCGGCTATCCAGCCAAACACGACGTTCCCGAAGAGGCTTCCCACGTAGAAGAAAGTCGTTGAGGTGGATGGTAACCAGCTGTTGTCGCATACGAGGTCTAGCTACGTGGATGCAAAATGCCATTAAGATTGAAGCCCCTCAGTGGTCTCGTTGATACCAAAGTGCTCCAACATAATTTATTGAATTAGCGAAAGTCGTGCGAAAAGACGTCGCGAAACCTTCTTGAGCTTCGTTAAAAACATTGCTAGTCGTAAATTGTGGCATTCCTGTTTTGTAAAAGTTGATACAATGTCTATTTCCTCTTTACCCTGTTGCCATCGAGGGTTCCCCTTAAACATTATTTTCAAAATAATATCAATTTATCTGTATAAATCGGTCGATACGAAAAAAAAAAAAACGTGAAAATTCTCTAAAATCACTAAAATGATATGTTTCATGGTATTTTCGTTAATTTTCTCCTGACAACCAAATCCTCGGAAGAAAAAAATCAATTATGTAGTACCGCAAAAGGTAATTTCGTAATTTAATTCCTCTGCCATCCGAACAGTTGATTCGCGCAACGAGGAAGAGCCGCGAGAGCTTCGCAATCTCGGATATTCTCCGAATATCGATGTACCGCACGGTAAGAGCCGAGTAATAACGGCAGAATAATCCGACATATCTCACAGAGTCGTCGAAGCTTCGTCCGGAATTTTGCCCTGATTGACCGAGCGTTGGACAGGAACCGAAGCTGATTGGTGCGAGGATGAACGCGCGCGTACATAACATACGTGACGAGAGTTATACTAAATATAGTACTGTAGTACAAGAACGCGCGAAATGTACTTGTCCTCGGTATATTCGCATATTCTCCGATACGGAAAGATCGTCCTTGCGATCCCGTCCGGATGACGTGGATTTTGCAATTATTTTCTTCGCTATTCCGGTTAGTCTTTCAATTCGATGATTCTGACATCGTGCATAGGAGTTTAGTACATATTCCGGTGGTACGATTACGATATATATGCTATAATGCGAGCAGCTTACAGAGCGTGTAGGCGCATAGAGCACGCAAACACACGTGTAACGTTGCGGTAGCGGTGTCGCTGCCGATGCTCGTGGACCCTGTGTGTGCGATGTAAGCGCGTCTCGTATCTCGTCGACACTCGAAACGCTTGCTCGGGATTCAGCGGGTGTTGGTAGCTCCCACAGCGAGAGGTGTCCATCACCCTCCGTTGACAGGAGGAGCGTGTGCCCTCCTCCTCCGCCACCCGGCGTCGCGCAAACGCATGGCCCTCTTCGATGGATTCAGCTGCGCGATAGATCCCTCGCCTTCACCGTTGTGCGCGCTCCACCCAACCGTTCTTCCATCAACTTCGCGCATACTTTTCAACACTTTTAGCGCTTTCCACTGGTAAAACTGAGCGCACGTTTTAATATGCCCCGAGTGTATATTTCGCATTCAGAAAACTGGACACGGTGCACACTCGGTGCAACAGTGAAAAGCGCCATTTTGCAACAACGTTGAGACGGTTTTGGCGGTAAAGTTTGATGGAACGAATGTTGAAATTTCTCTTCGATACGCTAAGGACGCTTCTTTAATTCCTGTCGCTATTTTACTATTGATTATACTGAAAATATTACCGTTAAAATCCTTCCATGATCTTGAATACTTCGAACCTAATCCCTAAGCTGGCTTGGGTTTATCTCGACGCATAGTTGAGCAATTATCGACCTTAGATTCCCCGTATCCAATCTCACGTAAGAATGATTCAAGGATGGAAAGTATTCGAGTTGACACATATTTTAAATACTTTTCACCTGGAATAATTATGCGTTATTACTCGATAGCAATAAGTTCATTTTTTTTTTCTTGAACGAAGTAACCTTATTTAAGATCATTGATTGTCAATAATCTTATTGCTTTTTGGGGTTTAAGAAGTATTGACAATTATTCGTTTTTCGGTGTGGCCTTTGGAAACTTGGATAAAGATTTTGACTAATCTATCTAGAAAAGTAGTAGTGAATGAGTTATTTTATTGGTCCCCGCGTATATATGTACATGTGTGTCTAGTTAAATGACTTTTATCGTAGATGCGAAACCCAATGACCAATGAATTTACGTCGAATTTATATTTTTTTGTTGCCTTTTTTGACCTCTCTAAATATTTCTTTCCAAGCCTTTTCGGTAAAGCGTCTTTGCGCATAACAAAATAAAATGAAGAAATATTGTTAAAAGATCTTTTGGCGAATGCCCGTAAAATTTCTCGTCAGTGGATACCGTCCGAGTGCAATGATGGACAGTCCCGGTGATGTCGAAGCGCCGAGAGGAGATGATTCTCGACAATTGAGAGTACAGTGGGGGAAATCAAATCTCTGGTTGTGATTTTTCCATACAGTAACATAGCAGCGCGACGGACGGTTGTTCGCGCGCGCGCGTGAACAGATTTACGAATTCCTGGCGTGCGTTCAATGAGAATGGCATTAATCTAATGCAGAGAAGATGAGCGCCGGGTTTCGAGCACTACCTCCTCGTTATTTGTACTTGTAACCGCATGCATGTATATTATACTATTGCTGGTCGTACGCACGCACGCTCGTTACATTATACTTTGGCTTACTCTCGTTCGTCATACCGGTAAACGTACTTACGGTAGAAGCACGCGGATGTGACAACTCGGAGTGCATCAGCACGCAGTGCGTTCAACGTATCTGTGTACGTAGGTAATACAGGAATTCTCGGAAGTAAGTAAATAATACTTTCCGGAGATATCTGATCTACATGCCCAACCTCGAATATTACGATTGCAATGCAGGAGTAAGAATTTTATAGAAGATCAATGGATTACATATTATTTTTTTAATAGCTTGTAATAATTCTTAAAAATTTGCAACAATATGAATTTTTACATCTATCATCCAAGTGTTTGATAAATTGACGAAAGTGCAGGGTTCGAAAGATCTTTTTGCACCATTTTAATGATGTTCTCCTCAATTTTGCGTTGATCCTATTCACCCAATCTCTGTTCGCGGAGTGTATGCTCCAACGAGAGTATCGGCCAGGTTACATATACGATGTACGTCGGACAGGTGCAGCCTGTTTCCCAAGCCCCGGGTACCCGTGCTTGATTCATACGCGGATTGGTCTCCAGCAGATTGCCCAAGTAATTACGCGCACCCGGCGGTAGACAACCGCGCGGACTGCGTCTTCCGTCTTTGCGCGTGCGATACGGCACTTTCTCTAATTTCCTCTTATATAGGTACACACGTATCAAACCATTCGGTATTATTTATAATAATCGGCGGTGCGCTGAGAAATGTGTCTCAAGGATGAGACACTTGCGCTATCTTAGCGATATACGGAGTGACGCTTGGAAGTATCGGGTCATCGTCTGTTTGGTGCGAGTAACGCGCACGTGTGATACATCGTTTCGTACTCGCATCCGTATAACGAACCTTACCATGCGCTAAGCCGATGATCTTTCTGCTTCACGATGTTACTCGACGTAATATCAGTGTTAATCTCCTACACCCTTGTGTCACGAGTTTACTCGGTGAAAGTTTTACCTGTCGAAAGGACGAGAGCCCGGATCCGTACGAGACCGATACGAAGCAAAACCGAGGCCGGAAGTAGAGAAGCGGAAGGACGAAATTTGTCGACGACGGTGCATCTACGTCACGCCGATAATCGGACCGCGTAAATACGCGGGATATATATGTATATTGCTGTATCGTCGGACTGTGTTAGGCGGGTGTGCGGTTATATGTATGCGGTATAGGTGTGGAGTCGCTGCCGCTGGTGACTCGCCCGAGTGTTTGATGTGACATATCACATGACCGGATGCGGGGGTAGGTAAATTGGTCGGCAATTGCTGACGCCACCGAGAGAGCTGAAACCTATCGGCCGGTCACTCGCCACGCCGGCGAGCTCTGCGACGGCCGAGTCCACGCTACCACCTGGTCTCCTGCTACCACCTGGAATCATTGTGGCATCTTCTCTACGCGATTAAGAAGAGCTTTCGACAATTCGAATTGTTCCGTTCTCCGAATATTCTCGATTTCGTACAATTATTTAATGTTTATCATTTTATTTTTTTCCCCCAAAATTTATGGAGATATCGGACGCTTGTTGACTTTCTAGTTAGTCATTTATTATTATTTTTCCACTAAAGTTAATGACGAAAGTGGTAAAATAAAAATATAAGAAATGACGAGTAACGGTGAAAGTAACGATCGGTAATTCAGTTTGTTATATATATTGTTTATAATTTTTTTAAATGACTCTACACTAAGTTATGGAATGAACAAAGTAAAATTGTGCATTTTAAAGCAAAGATAGGTTGACATCGTTTATCAGACAGAAATAGTCAATAAAGGCAGAAAAGTTTATTTAAAATACTTTCGCGATTAAAATAACTGTCCAATAATATATTTAATGTCTTAAATAATTTGAGATAGTTGACTTTAAGAAGATCTTATTATTGCTCATTTTTTTAAGATTATTTATCATTATTCGATCTGGAAAGTATTAAAAATATATTGTTTATTCCTTGTTAATTGTACCAAAGCGAGCCTGATGTGCGAAGATACTTTGGGAAGAAACGTATATTAAATAATGCGGATGTCATTTGTGCGAGACTGAGGATGGTGAACGGCTACAGCTTAAGCGGAGTCCTACTGTGCCAATCACGAACCCCTTTTTCCATAACGAACACCCTGGCACGAAGGAAAGCTAGTAAAGAGTCTATGATCGACCGTACACGTGATTGCGACCGGAATAATGATATTACAAGGACCAGGCGTGTGCTCAAAGCGTGAGCTATTAGATTACAAATTATTTATGAACCCGGCTTAAGAGGTTGCTGGGAGAAGGGCCCTCCGGATAAAAATTTCGTAACCCAAGCCTCAGCGCGCGAACATTACGAATACTTTTTGAGCGACGGAAACGACTAACGAGAATCTGCAGTGAAATCTCGCGTATCGTGTCGCATATTAGGGAACATTGTAAACGCGTATTCGTCATTCCACAGGATTACGAGTATTTTCCACGAAGCGATGCGGAGCCACGCGCGTCAAGTTCGTTTTACACGAAGTGGCTGAAGGGTCGTGAGCCGGCACGGCTGTCATCGCAGCTCGTTTATGCACATCGGGGCCGTAACAACGAGGAATAAGCGGGGAAAGGCCAAGGCGAGACGCGACGCGAACTCAGAAGTCATCTTCTTCTTCTTCTTCTTCGTCGGAGTACCACGTGAAATACTATGCCACGCGCACTGACCTCTGTCGTAAATATGTATACACGGGAAAAAAAAGAAGAAAAAAATTATAAACTCTCATGTAAACGAGATTAAATCGGCGTTGGTTCCCAAGAAATTATGCAAATGCCGGAGAAGATACGGTGAAGGAAGAGATAGGCCGACAGGGCGACACCCGAGCTACCCACACGCGCGCACTCGCAACGACCCACTCGTTGTACCATTCCTCCTACTCCTCGTTTTCCACTGCTTCTCTTTGCCTCTATTATCACCAACATCTGGCCCATAACATCACCTATATTCATGTGCGAAGAAATTGGCGTCAACTACCAATACTTGTATGTTTATTAAGCAGATTAGCAATTCGATGGTCAATAGCTCATTTTATCGTTGACACTAATTTTTATAATTCTTGGACGTTATCTTGAAAGGTATGAATTACGTAATGCGAGGCAACAACACGAAAGCTTCATAGACCATCTCGTATTTGCTAGAAACATTGCGGAGCCTTTAATCCTTCAATGACTACGTTTTATTATCATTATCTACTTTCCACGTTTACTGAAACGATACCGACGTGCGTAGCGTAAATTTTCTTTTACGTCATCGGTAATAAGATTCTTTAAGGTACTTGTATGATTTTTTTTCCATTATTTAATCATTCTGTTTGATAATCGTAGGCAAAACGACAATTTTTTTTATTACTTTTCAAAAAATTATTAAATATATTTATTCATCAATTTAATATTGTAAAAAGTGATTGTTTTTTTCGCATTTTTTATTCACTATTACAAAGCTTTGCGATACAAAATTGAAAATATAAATAGCATTTACATTTGATACAATTGAATTTTGAGAAGTAATAAAATTTTTTATTGTTTTGTCAATTACTGGATTAAAAAATGAGAAAGGAGAGAAATTTTACCTCGGTGACGAGGGTACTGTCGTAGTCTCTGCTGTCGTATTCCCATCCGAAGCGACATTTGCTCTTCGGCCAACTGGAGTTGCTCACGGGTGGTGACGGACGCTGGTTCGATGTCGTCAAGTAGGGGCTCGTGCTGGTTGTATGCGCAGTGGCGAAGGAATCGAAGGATCCGGAAGTCCCGTGCTCGTCGGAGATTTCCGCACTCGGTAGCCCCGAGCCGTTTGCGCCATCACCCCCGTTTGCCAAGAGCGCCGACCTGTCCAACCAGCTCTCGAGTATCGCCGTGTAATTCACATCGTACATGTAACATTTATCGTACATCCGCCTTCCGTCTAGTTTCGTCGTATACGGAAGTGATAGAGCTTTTCTCTCCGCCAGGCTCATCAGACTCGTTAGGTTCTCCAGTTCCGGTATCCTGCACCAATGTTCCGGAGTTGCGCTCACAAATACCTGTTAACAAAACCCCCAAGGAAATATACACTGGATTCGAATCATTTCCTAAATTTACTTAATTTCTTTACAAATATCGCTGCCCCTTTCGGTTATTGAACGGAGGAAAGCCAATTCGTTCAGTCATGAGCCGTCGATCGAATTCCGAGATCAATCAACTCATTCAAAGCCGGTACCACGATCGCGGTTCAAACCTGGTTTAATTTTTTTTTTACCTAACACAGGGTAACCAGAGTTTAAATTCTGATCAACGTTTATGAAACGATAGCTTTGACAACGATGAAACGAATGAAAAAAAAAAAAATGTTTACAGTACCGTAAGTGCACGAAACTAAGTTTTGCAGCCCATGGAATAACAACCGGTGATAACTATTTTTTTTTTTTTGTATAATCGACACATTGAGCTATTTTTGTATCACTGAGTCGCTTTTAAAAAATCTTTGTACAAAGAATCCGAATAATACACGAGGAAACTCTTTACGTCGTCTTACGCTATTGAAGGCATTACAAAAAAGTAAATGAAAATAAAAGAACTGGTCGAGATAGAAACGAGTTTGGTACATTATCTCACTTGAGAGAAGGCGAGGAATGCCGCCGGCAGGGTTGCAGGTATGCATAGCAGATAGTACATAATGTTCTGGTAGCGGCCCTTCTCTCCCACGTGAACCAACACCTCGTCAAAGTCTATGGAGCTCATTGTTCTTTTCGTCCGAGAGGGCTGTACGCTCTCTCTTCGCGCAATGTCGTCGACGACGGCGACGACGACGTCGCCGATAGCTCGGGGCTGCTTTTCGACAGGTTGCTTTCAGGATCTGTACCCAACTCACAGAACGGCATTGCCGCCGTTCATCGTCAAACCTTGGTCACACGCCGATATTTTGTCTTTCCTTTTTATCTCTTATCTCCTATTTCCTCTCGACGAATATATATTTCTTCACCAAAATCAAATATGCAACAAAATGTACACACGGTGCCTCTCAAAATCACTGTTGAGCTATCCAATCGGTGCTCTCGCGAAGAAAAGAGATAAAAAAAAATACAGAAATTCACGTTGAGCGCGTCTTGTTCTACACTTTGAAAGTAAAATTTCAACGGACTGTAAGATTTTATCGTTCATCTCGCGGTGTTGGATCGGTAAAGCAAAACTCGAATAAAACGCGTCGCTGATGCTGCTAACTTTCCGATAAGCTTTATCATTTGTCTTTCTTTTCTTCGCGACCGAGTCTACCCGCGCACACACCGACGCAATTTTTATTTACGGAGTAACGCGATACGTCGTTGTACTTTTTTTCTATTGCTACAGGTACCCGATGAGAAAAAAAGACGCTCGTCACGCGGTAATCGAAGAACTTCCGCTTCGTCGTCTTCTTCTTATATTTCCTTAGGGATTAAGGCACGCGTCGTACGAGCTTGTATGCTATATGATGTACGATTCAATTGATAAACGCACACTCGAGCTCTTCCGTCAACGAGTCGCGATCTCCGTCTCTCTCTCTCTCTCTCTGTTGCTGCTGCTGCTACCTCGGTCCCTCGCTCGTATCGTACGCACCGAAGATCCCGCGCGGTAATATCAACCGTCCAAGAGCGCGATACGTCTACTTGGCGTGCTCGTGCACCCGCTCCGGTCGTCGTTGCCGTCTTTCTCTCTCCGCTCGCTTCCTATCAGTCACACTCGTGCTCAAGACTCACTTTGAATACTTTTTCTTTCGTACCTCTCGTCCGTGATACCGGGTCGCCGTACTTTTCCACAAATTCTATTATTCTTCAGTTGAATAGTTTCCTCGGGTTTCTCTCGCTCTTCTCCTCGTCCCGAGGACGTGAGTCACGCGCAGGTAGATTATTTCTCGACCATTTTACGTAGGAATTATGCTTTTTGTAGACCTCTCTCTCTCTCTCTCTCTCTCTCTCTCTCTCTCTCTCTCTCTCTCTCTCTCTCTCTCTCTCTCCCTCTCTTTCCTCTCGTAATCCCTCGTAACATCCAGTTTACGAAAAATCAGAAATTCGCGCGTAACGAGATTTCCATAATGATGCTGACGACTCGTTCCACCGTAAGCCCTGGTACCCGAGTTCCAACTTTACCAGAAAACTGAAAATATTTTTTCTTCAAAGATTATTAGTTTTCTGGCAAACTCCACGTAATAAAATAATTTCTTCACTGATTTTCGCGAGCCTACGAGAAGCAGGGAAGACGATACGTCGTATCGGAGGCTACACGCGTCTATCAACGATAGCTTCAACACCGACACTCACGAAACAGGAGCACAAGGTACATTATAGAATTTATTATTTATGTGTGATAATATTATATCGGGGTCTATTCTGTACTTTTACTAATAGTCAGTACATAGTATCGACTCTGTAAGTTTATAAGCTGCTCCACGTTTTATTAATTAATATTATTAGAGCTATTATTGTTTCGTTAATATTTATTTATAGCTATGTCCAGTATCGGGTTTGCAACGAGTTCAATGTCGTCGGCGTGAACGTACACGCGATCACATGTTCTCGCCGATCCGCCTCCACGGGCCATCAGCCATTTCCTGCTAAGATTTCTTCTCTCACGCTTGCCCCTAGCATCTTCGGATCAATTGAACTCGACAACGAGATTGGATTTCCCTTGTCCCCTCGCGGTCTATTATTTTCGTCGAGTTTTGTTATTTTCTAAGAGGATTCACGCTGTAGATTCAAAAAGCCGCGGCATATCGACGAACGTAGATTCGCACTCGAGTCTCTCGATCTCTTCTCTTCTCCGGTCTTTGACCAACCACTGAAACACGGAAACGCCCGATCTGCACTGAGAGGACGAGGAGGCTCCGCAGCTCGCTGTAGGTACTCGCGGATGCAACCACCACCCGCTTCTCCAAGGAACGCGGCTTTATCGTCGCTGTAATTATCGATAATACGTCACTTCGATGACATATGATCGCGGCGTTACGAACAAATGTCGAGACACGTGTCTTCGATGTTCCTTCGAGCGATTCTTTCTCTCGTTGTGGAGGTTCTGTAAACAGAAAAAGAAAAAAAATTGAAATATTAAAACGTGTCGTACGCTCGATGATTAAATAAACAAGGATGCAATTGATTCAGATGAAAAGGAAGTAACACTTGCACGTGGAGTGTCGCGTAGCTTCGATATTCAATGAATGTACACCGATAGAGAGTGTTCTCTTCAACGTACAATGTATCGTATTTATCTAATGCAGAAAAGAGGGGGGGTTCTGATAGTGATGTGGGAAGAAATGTGATATTTAGTATTTTTCCATTTGTAAGATTCATTAGCAAGTCATTATGAACCAGGCCACACTGATATCGAGATGCAAGAGGGAACGAGACTGAATATTCTTGGATAATTTATCGAGTTTTACGTTAAACAGAAAAAAAACTCGAGGCGCCAATTTGATGCCACTTTTCTCGTAAATTGATTTATCATAATTGCCAACTTGGGACTCGAATCACTCGAAAAATAATCTCTTCTTGGGTTAAGTTTGTTTATTTACTATTATTAATAAATTCAATAACAAATAAAAAAGTAAAAAATTAAGAAATATATAGCTTTATTGATTTATTCATTTATTCGATAAATTATTGAATATTATTATAATATTTTTAATACCCTAATACCCATTGGCAGTAAAGTATGTAAAAAAAATGAATTGCATATAATGAAGAAATTAATTTCTGTGAAAATTAATTGAAAAAATGTCATAAAAGAAAAGTAATGGATCATGAGTAAAGGCAAAAGTAACGCTTCGTTATTTTTCGTATTTGTTATGTCGAGGTCGAATATCTTAATTATATTTTTGTTTAAACTTCGTATTCACGTCCATTTTTTATTAAATGAGATTTTAATGAAGTCACAACTGATTCCTACGTTATAGATCTTTACCGAAAGATCTCAAGCACTCGAATCTCTCATTTCTGTCGATTACCGATTGTTTCGCTAACTCGCTAAGAATGGTTGCATCGATCATTGTTAATGATCACTCAGTGAAGCAATCAGAGTCGACAGAATGAGAGATTCGAGTGTTTGAGATCTTTCTACAAAGCTCGATATCGTAGAAATTCGTGTGTTACTGACTCAGATTCGAGTTGTGACTAGCAAAATTCCATGTATTAATAATTAGCCGCCAAGACGAAGTTTAAACAAAAATATTATCAATTATTTCTCCATTAATTTAATTATCATGGAGATATTAAATAAATATTTTTTGGTTTTCAACAAAATTTTCTCATGCCAAATGAGATAGGACAGTTGCAAAGATAATTTACAATTATTTAACGAACAAATAAAGAATCCCTCCATTCGATTCACAACGAGACACGACTCGCGAATATTACATCGAATAAAATACTTGCAACGCCGTTGTAAACGCAGCAAGACGTCTTCCGTATAAAGATAAAACACGATTTATCAATCGATTAACGGGTAACACCAACGAGAATCGATGCTTTGAAAAGTCGATCGTTGATGGAGAAAAATGTATCACAAAGATAGGAATCTTGAGTGATTATTGCTGTTGGACACGAACACGTATACGACCCCACCGTTTTGATTGATCTTTCGCGCGCGTGCACACATCGCTGGTGCGTATCGCTCTCTCTGGTGCATATCAATCGCGTGGTCTCTCTCGTTTCTTTGCCTCGGTCATGCTGGCGACGGACACAGCGATACAACGACCGAAGCACAGCGTGAGAATCGTTGCGAAATGGCGTGAAACTCGTGCGATCTCGACGCCGGAGACGAGAAGACGAAGCACGCGTCACCCGGGTACCATACTGGGCTCGGTTCAGTAATTCAACTTGTTCTTATTCTTCTTATTCTTCTCTGCTGCGCAATTTTTCCATGCACGGGCATACTTGAACTGTTACGAAGACGATACGACGACGGGAACATGCAAATTAAGTTTTTTTTTATGGGACGTGGCTACTATAAACTTAGATACATTTATTTAAAGGATTTTCCTGGCAATAACTGAAATTAACAGATGCGACGCGGGGATCCAACGTAATTTTGCATTTCGAGTCGATTGTTTTGTTTATCGATTCAGGTATGAATCTTGTCGAATCGGTCGGTAAACGCTCTGAGCGTTGTCAAATAAGTATTAAAAAATGTCAAAAGTCATGTCACTCTGACATTTTATTTTTACATATTATTTTCTTTTATTGTATAAAAGGAAATTTATCACACGCATTGTTCCTATAAACAAAAAGAGTCCGCGCTGTTTGTTGCAAACATAAAGTTCCCCGTCTCGAAAAGACACGTCACTAACGTCAGAGAAGTTCTTGAAGAGGTTCTTATCTTTTTTTAGTCTTTCTGCAGTTTTGAGTCTCTAATAGTTCTTTTTTTCTTCAATTTTTCTTACGTTCAATACTAATTTGATGAAACATTTATCGATGATGACAAATATGGCAAATTTAATAAATAGTAAAATAACGTTAAATTATCGAAAGTTTAAAATTTTCAGGGGACTGATGTGGAAAGATTTAATTGTTTAATACGTTTTCGCATTCGATCAGATCGTAAATTCACTGATGATTACGAATTATACCAAGTTTATGCGAAAAACTCATAAGTTCCGAGTGGAAAAGCAAAAAAAAAAAAAATCAAACTTGACATTCTTTCACAAGCATACGTGCGAAGGTGATGAAAAACATGACTTCCAAGTCCAATGACATCAACAAACGTTTGTAATCTCCTTTAAATTTATACAGCCAAAATAGCAAAAGGGCACGAGGTCCCCTCTTAGTATCTATCTTTCTCTGCGCGGTGTCTCGTGCCCGCGTGGTCCACACGAGTCCGCATCAAGGTACGCAATGGAAACCCGGCCCGCTAAACTGGAGCGTGCAATAGTCGGCTGTAACCTCGAGTTTGCTTCCTCCGAGCGTTGTATACGATTAAATAGTACATACGTACGTGCGTGCATGCGTGCGTGCGTGCGTGCGTGCATCTCGGTTATTGTTGGTTACAACAATTACGAGTGACGTCACAGAGCGCAAACAATGTCAACCCGCTTCGCACGGCTTCTGTTCGGCAAACTAGTCGCGTCACCTCACCACCCGTTGTGCGCCGCCTCCCCCGATACGGCATTCGGCCAACATTTCAGAAACAACACGAACAGCCTAGTTATCTTTACGGTGTATGCACTTGTCTTCCTCCGCCCTTTCGTCTCACCTTCTTCGTCGCATTGTTTACTTCGGTTTCGCGCGCAGCACTTAATTCCACGCGTCTTCGAGCTCGACGTTTTCTCTAAACGATCTGTTAAGCTCGTTACAAATCCGCAGCGCGGTAAGGTAAACGAAAGGTCGAGGGTATGTACTGGAATAAAGAGACACGCGATGACGCGAGACGCGATAACAATGAAAGTTGACGAGCACTCGCGACGTCTCGGTAATATTATATAGATACAAATTGTTATTCGATATATTTAACGATTGTCGTTCGACAAATGCTTACCGAGTAAACGTTCGTTTCTTTCTTTTGATTTCGAGAGATTCTTTGGGTCTCCCGAGTGGTTATCGTTGAAATTGTACCAAATGTACTCCAAATCAATTGCAATCCGATGAATTTTTTTTGGATTCGCTGAAATAGTTATTAACTATTTAACGCTTCTTCTATTTTAATCTTCGATTTTGTGTAGCGCAAGTAACGGAGATTTCGTTATTGAGTGTCGGACACGGGAGAGGTCGTTATGTATTGTCGTTGGATCACGATTTAAAACGATGAAAAGTCTTCCGGATGCTTCCGCCGAAGTTTGCGACGTGGTTGCTGCTGGCGACTTTCGAAATCACGGGGAGTTACCCATTTAGCGCGAAGCTTCAAGCACGAGCTCGATAGTAACGTAATATTCAATGCTCTTGACTTTAAATTGAAAGAAAAAAAAATTATTATTTCACTGCCACTTCTCTCTTGGGAGCGAAGAGCAATACAAACGAACGAGCGCACGGCGATGGGAGTGAAAGCGATAGAGCTAGCGAGCGATTCACCGCGAGGGATCGAGTAAAGAGCCTCGAGCTCGGACGCGCTGCACTCGGAAGTTCGCGCGGAGCTCCGTAAGCCACGTACACTCTTCAACGAATCAATCGAATCAATCGAATCACCGCACTGGCAGACATCCGGCCTTACTTGGCCTCCACGACGTCGCTGCTCCGGCAGAACATATTCTTTTTTCTTTATTTTGTAGATTATCAATTAAGAATACTGCTTTTCTCTCGCTTCACTCTTACTCACGAAGCACTCAACACTGTTTTATATATTCGAATGCATTTACCTCGGTTATAGAGCGACTATGCTATTTCCACGCGGTACTTCCCTTCGCAACGCAGTTTGTCCTCGAAATAATTCGGAATTATCGAGACAATTGTAACAAATGAAGTCTGGCAGAATTCATCGCGTCTCCCTATCTCTGCGAATCAGTAGCAACAACATCAGCATCAGCAACAGCAACAGCAACAGCAACAGCAACAGCAACAGCAACAGCAACAGCAGAAGCAGCAGCAATAGCAGCTCTACGTCCCCTTTCTCTGTACCTACGCGAACGACGAGTCTTCCTACATTCGTCGTTCGCACACTTCCGTTTTCTCCCAACTTTTCTTTCTTACGAGACGAGAGATCTAGAAGGTTTTCGCATTCTATTTCACACGCACTTTATAACTTCCCTTCGAGTTCCGCAGTGTCGTATACGATTCAATTTTTCCAGGCGTAAGTTTTTTGTTTTTTTTTGTTTTCTAGTAATCAGTCTCCGTCTCTCCCCGTTTGTTTTCCGCGTTATTTTGTGATTTCGTTTCTTCGTGCAACTCGTCTCTCGTGTACGACGCTTCCTCTTTATCACTTTCTTTCTTTCATTCGCTATCTCTAAAAAATATATATTGAAATACACTATTTTACTCTAGACGGAGCAAGTAGTCTCCATCGTGAACTCAAACTGAAACAACGTGCAAGGGGCCGCGCGGTCTTCTATCCCGTTCTCCTATGCTATCATTTTGAGGCCCTCCGGTCCGGGATCCCCCTCGCACGCCGTTGTTCCTCCTCCTCCTCCTCCACCTACTACTGCTCCTCTTCCTCCTCCGCATCCCCTCAGTCCCGTCGAACCGCTCTCATCACCGTCACACTCACTCGACTATTAATATAAAAGGGGTTCCTCGACACTGTGCATGGTAATTGTATGCGCTTCAACCTTTGCCGATTCATTTTCACGTATGCCACATCGACATTTCACCCGGTATCTCATCTGTTATCTGAATTATTGAAAAATACTACAGTATCCTTATCATTCGTTATCATAATCATTAAAAAGAGATTCGGTCGATCCACTCTCACGAAATTGATACTAAAAGTAAATTATTCGTTATAGAAACTTTTGAAAACTAATTAGTTTCAATAAAGGGACAAATTCTGTTCTGTATACAGAAAAAATGTTATTATCATTCTGCAACTTGTGCCTTCTGATATATTTATTATTATTTTTTTTCTTTTCTATATTGGTGACATTTATTTGATTCCAAGCATTATCGGTATTTTAGCGCTTTTCACTGGTAAAATTCAGTGCACGTTTTAGCACGCATACATATAGAATATGGATGCATTGAGTGTAATACTTATCTTACTTGCTAGAATATGAAAACTGAACACGCCGGACACTCGGTCCATCAGTGGAAAGCGCCTTTTCAATTAATCCTCATGAATAACGCATTTTTCCGTGGCGAATAATCTCTGACATTGCATGAAACCGCTGTTATTCGCAACGTTGACTATTTATCTGCGTGATGTATGATAGTTTTCTGTCAAATGCCTTGGAATCGAGTACATTAATCGAGATTAATTGTCGCGTAAGATTTGTCGGTGTGCCGCTCAGTTTTAAAATCGAGTGATGGGCGTATCAACCACAAGAGGCACCCTGTTCCTCTGTTCTCGTATGGATTATCGATTAAACAACTTACAGAGGAGAAGTAATGCACTCTATGTAATCTATGCATTTCTATCGATGCACCGATAAGAAAAGTTGCGATTGCGCGGAGCTGTGGCTCTGCAGAGCATTAAAAATTTTTTATTTTGGCCCTACTCCAGGCCTGACTCTTGTCGTTGCCGTGGTTACTCCAATATGGCGGCGATGCTCGTACGGTGAACGCATTGACGGTAAATACACGAGCCAGCTTCATAAATTCTCACATCTACGCATTGTTGATTGCACGTTACAGAGTTAAATTTTCGATTGACCTATTTGTCAAGTTGACGAATCGTCTCTGCCGTTGTAACAGTATCGGTGTCACGATCGAAATGCGCCGCGTAACCGTGAATATGTAGCTCGTGGCTTGTGTGCCGTGGGTACTGTTTGTTTTTTTTTGTTGCTCGCCGTAACACGAAACTTTGTCAGTTAGCTAGAAATAAAAGCTACACGGCGTAACAGTGTATTGTGATAAATTGATGATGTTTACAACGTCATTATTTGGCTCTCGGTGCAACGTGAGTAATTGGTTATTCTTTACTTGAATATGTAGCTACAATGTTGCTACTGTGCATGACTCTTCGACCATATGGAGAGCTTTTGTGTTACCTTAATGTCAAATTGCCATTCATTCGTTATGAACTTGTAGATACAGCTTTTATGACTACAATCATTATCAACTTTATTTTATCACAGATTTTCAATCAGACAGCAAGATAGCTTAAAATGGAGGAATCAGAATAAAAATATGATTTTTAAAATACCACAATTTGACGTTCCGTGCACGACTCGTTGTGTACGTAATCGAGTAGTCTAATAAATTTTCTATTATAATGATATACATCTAATTTGTATAATTAACTAATTTAGCATTGGGTACAGGTTTTCAGACTGACAACGTAGATTGCATCTGGTCGTGTTATGCTGGCGTCACAGCGCTATTCGGATTCACTGTATAGCAACAGTCTTGTATTCGATGTCAGGTACAGACGACTGCGCTTCTCAGGAAATCGAAGCGAGCTCTTCTTCTAATTCCACGAGAAACTCCAAGAAATACAGTTTTCTCCGATCGATTCTCAACGAAGACTCTAGTCCGATGCTTTGCAGTTATGATCCGAGATATATTCTTCCCGAAGCAAGAGTTCCCAGGCTGCCTCTGCTAGAGAAGAAGGATTTCATACGAAATTGGATAGTCGCTCACAGTAACAATGCCGTTTCGCCTGAAAAATCATTGCCCGTGTCTCCTTCACTCGGGGTTAACCATGCAAAGCGCTCGCCGCGATCACCGATTCTCGGTTATCGATGGAAACGAATCAAAAGAGAAGCGAGTAGCAAAGAAAGTTGTAGAATCTCCTTGAATGAAAGGTTCCAGCAAGCTGGAACTGACTCGGCAGTAACTGCAAGAATTAAAATTGAAAATGAAAATCAGTATTACTCGGAGCCCGGAGCTCTCGATTGCTCAAACAGTGACCTGGATAAAACACTGACCATTGTACAATCTCCCGAATTAAATGAAATTACGAATTCTCCAACGTTGTACGTGCGCGGAGTATCGTGCCGATTTTCCTGGGTCGGAAAAACGAAAAACTCGGCACAATTCGATGGAGATTCGACTTTAAAATGCAACGATCGTCGAAGCCTAGTTCGCGAGACTTTAACGGTGCAGGAGGCATTATCGTTATCCTCGCCACTTGGTGAACGAAACGAGCGTCTAAAAAAGAAGAATAGAAGCTCTGAGCTTCTCGTAGAAGAAAGTCCATTTGAAGTCGAGATAATATCGTCATCTTCGAAGATACCGGAGACTTTATCGCTATCCACGACGGTCGACGAGTACGAAGGAACAGAGGTAAAATCAAAGACTACGTATGAACTTAAAGAGGATGTAAATATTAATAAACTAGAAAGAGAACATCGTAAGGATTTGTGCCTTAATACCATTAAATTTAAAGAAGAGCCTTCGTACAGTCACGATCGCCGTCATCACGTCCGTGAGTCTTCAAACTCTTTGGACCGGTTGTCAATGCCCTCGCCATTAAGAATAAAGAAGCTTACAGGCGTTAATTCTAAGAATAACGCCTCGTTAAGAGCAATAAGCGTCCCGGTAAAGTTCGAAGCAGAAGGAACTTCACAGGGCATCGATAGTTTCAGTAAAATTCAAGAATTCTCCATGTTACCAAACACGTCGGAGTCGTTGCAGTTGGGTGAAAGTTCAGTCCTCGGATCTTTAAACTCTGCGAACTTGGAGCTATTAGCCAAGAACGTGCCTGTAAGCGTTAAATTTGTAAATACACCTTGGATAAGAGCAAAAAACAGTCGCGCAAACTTCAAGACAGTTGTTAGTGCTCGATACATCGATCACCCAATTAAAAGCCGAGAATGTTCCAAGTTACCAACGACTTTATCAGTTTTGTCAGAACTGGGTGAGAGCGGGCGCGTAGAGGTAGAATCTAACGTCACGAATGCTCCTGAGGATGACATTAAAATCGAGAGCGACAGTGAAACTACCGTCAGCGATTTGATAGAGAACGTCGAGACGCAGAACGTCACAGCTACTGCATTGAGAAATGTTTCTAGCGTAGCTAAGAGCGCTGGATATGAAGAGCGACGTCCAGAACGACTTTCTAAAACTCGTCAAGACAGATTCTGCGATTCGGACGAAACTTATTTTTCGGACGGAGACTCAATATCTCGATTACGACCTACCGAAATCTATTCTCTTAAGAGTTCTCAACAAATTTCGCAATCAACGTCGAATGGTCTCGAAGCTCGTGTATCAGCGAACAGGAGTGAAATTCGTATCAGCCCGGTCGCTTCTCCTATTGAAAATAATAATTTTGAGCCTCCAGCGAATGTGACGTTATTGAATACGGCGAAAAACATTAATAAAAGGAAGAGAAAAGGCAAAAAGTAAGAATTGATCGCAAGGCCGCCACTATAAACGGAATTACTTCATAATTGCTTTTTTTTCTGTCTTAGGGGTAGCTTGGTAGCAAAGTTGCAGAATATCGTTACGTCGCAAATCTCTAACTTGCGCATCTGGCGATATCAGATGTCTCAGCTGGATTTTAAGAAATCGTGCAAGCACTTCGTTATGCTGAAGATACGAGAACGTGAGACACGATATGGTAGATATTACTTGACGGCATCGGTGTACGAGGATTCACACAATTTATTAAAGAGTCTCTTCGAATCCCAGAATAATTTACCAAGTAAGAAAAGCGAATCTTCCTCTGAAATAAACACAGTCACGCTTGTGATGGTTCCGGAAATAATAGGTGTCGTTAAAATACGAGCTGAGAGCACCCTCAAAATATATCCGCCGTGGGAAGTCATGGATGAGGTTCAAAAAATATTGAACGTTATGTTTTTTAATGTAATCGCGGCGGAAGAAGTCAACGTTGAGAATAAAACTGTAATAATACGGAAGAATAAAAGAGTTATAGAGGAATTCGAATGTCCGTGTATTCGAGCGAATACACTCGTCGACTCTTGTCACGTAAAATTTAGTAACACGAAACCGAGCGTCATGCAGTTAATGTTTGACTCTTGAAATAGAGTTCTTGTCGAAGCTCTGAAGGAATTAGATTGAAACCTACTTATGTTCTTAAAGATTTTCTTATTAATGATGACGCCTTACCTCGACAGCGGCAGCGCTGTGCTCGTGGCGATGATTATTATTTTTATTACACATTCGAGAGCATTCAACGTTCGATCGGCAATATTAATGATGCTCTGAGAAGTTTACAAATGTGGAGGGGATCATATCATCAATAGCGCGTTAATGGGTTATCATTCGCTGCGATCATGAGTCTATAATAACTGAAGAAGAGAAATTTATTTTTGCGTCTACCAAATACTATTTTTCCATCGGCTTCGGAGGTATTAACAATGGTGTCAAGTAAATCTAGACAGTTGTCAGGAATATTGAAGCCCTAGAATGCGTACCGAAATATCGTTTAGTAGGTATAATTATTGTTTACTTATTAATCGCAACGACAGCGCGTTAAACGAGGAAAGAGTCGAGGAGAACTGTCATCGGCAAACTAGGGATTCCAACTTAAATGACAAAATCATATAAATTATTATTCTCATATAAAAAAATGAACATCCATTCTTTAAAGCTATGTCATTTAAAGCAATTGATACTAATTTTTTATTTCAGAACAATTAATCCAATATGGACTTTTTAAGTAGATTTTTCATTCCAGTTACTCCCACTGTACCAGCTGTCTACTGATTTACTCTTGTGATACCACTAATTCTAAATATCTGTAGAAAATATTATTGTTTCGGTGATAAGATTTGTTTTTTATTTTGTATTATTTATTGTGTTAAAGTACAAGAGGAATAATAATGAATTATATTTATGATAGAAATAACTATGATTATTGAATCGCTTTTTTTTTCGTGCAACACGGTCGATAAACACGAATACCGATGTATCGGTTGCTCATTGCGTGCTTCCTTTATGCGCCTGCTGAGTGCTGGGCTGCTCTTTAGTGCCAGTTGATATCTGGCGTCACGAGTTTGTGTCTCAAGCTTGTCACTCGAGAATTTCCAATTGAACAATAATAGCGAGCTGTGGATTAAACAGTCGTTTATCATCACGATCGACGCCAAAACTGTGCAACAAAGAGCTGGTATGTGACCATTTTGTTGTTTGTTATCATTTCGGTAAGGAAAATGTTATAATTTAACTGACATTCGATGTGTCATCGATTATGAATAATCGCCATTCAATATTCTATCGTATTTTGATAACTTATCGGATGTATTATTGTTGAAAATTAAAAAAAATGACATTAAACCTAACCTATAAGTCATTTAAAATTATTCTTTTCCTTGAACTTTTTGTGTTGATATTGTTTGAATAAAAATTGTCGAGCATCGTGCAGGATTCCTTGTCATTGTCTGTGATAAGTAGCTAAGTGCGATTTATTAATTTCAGACAGACATGTCTATCGCTCAGGATCGTCCGGAACTTTACGAAGAAGTAAAGTTATACAAGAATGCCCGAGAGCGAGAGAAACATGACAACCAGGCAGATTTGTATGCCGTTGTTAATACACTGCAACATCTGGAAAAGGCCTACATCAGAGATTGCGTCACTCCAAAAGAATATACAGCTGCATGTAGCAAGCTTCTGGTCCAGTACAGAGCGGCATTCAAGCAGGTCGCTCTTAAAGGACATTTATAGAATTAGATGATATTTATAAACAATTTTACTTCGTCGATATACAAATTTCTTTGTCGTATAAAATTAGTTTTGAGGAAAGTTCAGAAGCTTTTAAAAAACATAATTCTCTTTCGCAGGTCCAAAGCGATCAGTTTCCGACCATAGATGCATTTGCCAGAGCCTTCAGACTGGACTGTCCAGCGGCGCTGGAGAGAATCAAGGAGGATAGGCCGATAACGATAAAAGACGACAAGGGTAACACCTCCAAGTGCATAGCCGACATAGTATCCCTCTTTATTACCCTGATGGACAAGCTTCGCCTCGACATCAAAGCCATGGACGAGCTTCACCCGGATCTCCGGGATCTCGTCGATACGATGAATCGTCTTAGCATATTACCCAGCGATTTTGAAGGCAGACGAAGAGTCGCCGTATGGCTTGAAACCCTCAACGGTATGTCCGCGTCCGACGAACTCTCGGAATCCCAAGTACGACAACTGCTTTTCGAGCTCGACACGTCTTTCAATGAATTCAACAAAGTTTTACACAATTCTTAAGCTCGAGGACTAGTCGCTTGCCGAATAAATTTTTTCCAGTCGCGCGAAATCGGAATGAAAATGAAAACTAATTAATCTATCTTTCTTAACGCTTCGATCTCGCCAAATAACGAAATTATGGGTGTTCGACACGCGGGCCTGTGCATCCATTTATTTAATACGTAATACTCGATTAAGACGCACGAATGATACCCGTTGAAGCAGAGAACCAACTTGTATATTAGGTTAATAAAGTTACTAATAGTTTATGTATACAGAATTTTCGATTCATTAATTTCTCGTACCGTCAGAAATTTAATACATTTTTAGCGGTCGTTTGGCAAAGTCTTTCAATTGGCCTTAATTAACCTAATGGGAGATCCCCGATATAACAACGATATCCGAATTCGATTCGTATTGAAAGCGTGTTTACTCGAGATACAAGCTTTTGCCGGCTAATTCGAGTCGGGGCTTTCCTTTGATGTTTGTGAAACGGACTTTCAAAATCGTATTTACGTGCCGCGACTGTGGTAGAGGGATCAGTTCCCAGTCCGCTATGCAAATGCGCGAAGGGTAGCGCGCGCTCGACTACCACAAAGCAGCCGCGCTACTTTGCATCCCTGCCGGTGATATACTCTGGAGCTGCGAAATACAATAAGGTCGAAACTATTGACCAAACTAAGCTAAATTAAACCCATCTAAACTAACAACTAACGTTGACGCCCGAGTAACGGGGATCTAACGGCGCGCAGAACCGGATAAACCGACAGGGTAGAATAACTCTGAGTCTCGCATTTGCATGCAACAGAAATGTCATTCAAGGGCCTTTGCAATAGACTCAAAAGTTTTATACTATTTATACAACTGCAGTAGCAGGGCAATGGGCTCTTTAGTAAGAGATTCTCTCAAAGGAACCGAAATAGAGTGTATCTTCGAAACTAGTAGACGATATTAAGTATGTAATTCGTATTCAGTAGGTTACATGCGACGAAACGTCATTCGAGATCATTCGTTATAGATTCACAACTTTTGTATTGTTTATAAAACTACGGTAGCCAGCCTGTCCTACCAATTGAATAAACTCCGAAATAGGATGTTTTCTGAACTACGAGTAATCTTTTTTCTACTTTTACTATTATACTTATTAATTGAGTGAGCACATACAAAAAATAGCTTTTAAGAATTTTATTTATTTCTTGAGTCTCGCGTTGATCGAATCAGTAGCTTTTGATCAATAAATTCTGCATCCCCAAATAAATTAGATACTCTTTCCTTTTGAATAAAAGCAGATAGTGTAAGGACGGTGCAGCGAAGCAAGTGCGTTCGGAGCGATACCCCTGTTCGATGTTGTACGACGTATCAGGAGCAGAGCTGTAGCATGTCACGTAAACCGTTGTACCAGGCAGGTGTTTTCCTATTTTCCTCAACGTCGCTTTATTCGTGACATTTTCCTTTCTCGTTTTTGAACTCGCGATAAGGGCACTCGAGAGTTTCTTTATGATGCCCGTGGTTGCATACATGAGAGACAAGACTGCGAGATAGCAGAAGAAGAGAGCCTGGATGCTCGAGAAGTCTCCCCGACATTGGCTGTCTTTGTAATCGAATTCCCGGTATTGGCAAAGCGCCACGCGGATCGTTTGCTCTCACTCTCGAGCATTCCTCGCGTAACAAGCCGAGCGAGCGAGCGAGCAACCCAGACAGCCACGGTTCACGGTTTATCTTTCCGGGCACGGCGTTTGCGAATCTCTTCGCATGAAGTTTCCAGGCGAAATAAGGCCTTCCATCGTTCCCCGCTTCACTCTCTTCGTACGCCATAAAGAACGCTTCGCTATTCGGCAGGGCCTACACACGCGTTTTATTTTTCAACCGCTATTTATTTATCGCTGTTTCCGCACGCTCTTGCTGGATCGGAAACACCGTGACTCGAATGGAAACTCCCTCACGAGAGCACAACCTCTCGGGCTTGGGAATACTTTTGTTTTTCCCTATTTTTACTGGATACTCTTCCAGCTCAGCACAGTAGTAACCGGAGAACGTCTTTTCAAAGGCAATGAAATTCATTGCAGGGTAGTCCATCAATTTAAGATCATTCTATTGGCTACAAGAGAGATCAGCGAATTTCTGCATCTCGAGCTTAATGTTTGCCATAAAAAAAAGAATTTTGCTTTGTTCGATTTCACCTTGAATTTATTTTTCATGGCTCCGTTTCATTTTACGGAGAGATGATGTGTGAAAAGGGTCCGTTACTCGTTCGCCGAGCTCCAACTCTTATTAATATTCAATTAATTGATTATTTGTTTCTTTGAAAAAAAAAAAAAAAAAGAAGTTTTTTGTGCGAAATTTCATTTTAAAAAATCATGAAACTTGAAGTAAGTTGCACATTGTCCATTACTTTTCTTTCATAGCATTTTTTCATGAATATTCGTGGATATCCGGTTGTTTTTTCTTCTTTTAAATAATTTTTTAATGATATTTTACTGCCAACGAGATAGACCGATTATTAAAGTAATAAAAGATAAATAGAGTGATAAAGTAACCGGAGGTTCGCATCACTGTACGTTCACGGCGTGATGCGCACTTATGCTTATCGCGAAGAAATTTTCCTCTTTCCGCTGTAACCAACAGGGATACGATGTTGACGAGGATATCGCTGTAGAGAGCGCAATTATAACAAAACATTCTTGAAGAATTAAATCCCTCATCGACTATTCGCAATACTTTCTTCGGCTTGTTCATAAGCGCAGGATACGTTCCCACACGGAATAATAAATAATCAAGTTATATTTCTTATAAATTTGAAATATATTTCGTATATCTTAGAAACAAAAATTGTAAGTCGAAGTAATTTGGAAAATATAAAAAATAATTTTTTAATCATACGAAGAATATTTATATTTGAGATATATATTTGCGACAAAAACTTGGATAATTCACATATGTTTTGGGTTCCACGGAGGTATATTACTCCAGCAGAAGAGCGAACAGAGTCCGAGATATCTAAAATTGATCCGACAGAGCGGAAACTGCGAGAGGGTGAGCTGGCTGCTCTCGAGAGGCGCAGAGTGCGGAAAATATAAAAGTGAAATATCGCTTTCTATATCTTCGGCGAATAGCGAGAAAGGAACGAAAAAAACGTCAGCTAGAACGAGCGTTATACTCCTGAATGCAGTGGATATGTCAGACTCCGTACTCGCCGTCGGTATCTCATCTACAATCAGATTCGTTTCGCCATACAACTCTACCCTGTGCAAACCCCTTGATAGCAACATTGTGACAAAAAAAAATCAAATTGTCATCTCTCGTGCGCAATAAAAATGGAATTATTGCTAATAAAATTTCGTACGACGTGTGATACTCAACGAGCCGTGTTGTATCGAGTGTACGTAGTACCATTCGGCTACTACAAAAATAAGAACGTCATAAGAATTTGCAATTTTGTGTCGTCTCGCGAGGCACGCGCTATCCGAATTCGCGAGGCGATGCTCCGCGTTGTTACTTAAAAAGCATATCGCATAGGGAGAACGTGAGATGGTTACGCGAAAAGACATCTTTTTCGCAATACCCTCTACACGCCGTACGAAAGCGCCCAAATTGCACGTGAGCTTTACTCGGGTATATATATATATATATATAGGAGCTTTCACGGCGGGGCAAAAGCAACCGAACGAACAGGAGGGCTGTGCAAGCGTGCGGAAGTCAACCACACAATTTTTAGAGTAGACCGATCGCTATCCTCTAGAGCGCTTTATCTGTACGGCGAATAAATTTACACGAATTTCAGGTTGAGTTCGACGAACCGAAAGTTTACGTACCGGATGTACGAAAAATACCATTTATTTTGCATATCGAGGCCGGGCATTACCGGTTCTGAAGATGTTCTCGATAATTCTGGCTCTGATTTAAGGTGCAGCATTGAATTTTTTCAAATCTATAGACATTCAAAGTAATTTACTAAATTTACGTTTATCTTTGGCACTTGACTATCCAAAATCTCTCACTTTGATAAAATGCTGACTCTTTGGCAGTTAAGAAATGCAGAAGTTAACAAGTCTGGCGTATCTTCGTCTACTTGGATTACACTATTCTGGAATGACTTGATTGATAACCTACTTCAGGATAATAGATTGACAACAACAACAACAACAATAATAATAATAATAACAACAATAATAATACGAGTTAGAGCCCTACATGTCCGGTCGAGTGGGAATGAAGAAGCTTCGATATTTAACAACAACAACAAGAACAATAATAATAATAAGTAGATAAATCTAGCTTTAGCAGCCAATACATTATTTTGTACGTACATATTGACTTTACGATCTCGAACTCTATACAATAATCCCTTTATGACCAGCCGTGCATGTACCGCTTGACGATCGACAATTGACTTCTCGTACTGACTAATCCCTGCCTATCGTTTCCCTCTCGAGGGAGTCATTCGTATCGAACATTTGAGACCCTGTGCACACGGCGACGATCAGGAAGGCTCTTATTCGCCTACGTTACGGGTGACCAACGTGAAAACGTTTCCCTTGGGAATACACAAAATGCAACGGAGGCACTGGAAACACGGGCTCTTCTCTCTCTCGGTTCGGTTGCACGGAGAATCGATGCAAGATCGAATTATCGAGCATCTGCCGCTGTGATTGCAGTTTTTAAATTTATTCAAATAGCTACAGCTATATCTAACCGTACGTTGTACAGGGATGTTGTCTCGTACGATATAAACATACGTGAATGTATATCGAAGATCTGATTTTCAATAACGCGCCGACGGTGTATCTCGCGCCAAAGGCATCCGTCCTTTCTCTCGACTCCGGCAACGGTTGTTGCCGATCGGAGAAATTTACGAGACTTTTATACTCGCACGTCTCTTTCATCACTGCTCTCCTCCGCCACCTTCTATATCTCGCGGCGTCCTCTCCTTTTACCATCGATATATCATTTTTCCGACTTCTTCGTTCCTTATTTTCACACGATTTAATATACTCTCGATATTCCAGGCAGGAAATCAAGAAGGGTACGTCCTCGTAGTACGAGGAAAGGACTTCAATTTTTTTCTTCGACTCTGCGAACCCGGCGATCTTCCCCTCTGGTTAGAAAATTCGTAGGATATAAAAATAAACAGAATTCTTTTATCGATATGTCCAATTTACTTGATAAAGATAATCGTTAAATTTAATGATTTCCTTCGATTGAATCGAATCAGCTGCAAATATAACCGAACTGACGTGCTAAATCCTGATACCAATTATTCTAGATGATTATGGCTATGGTGAAATGTCGGGCTGTAAGAAAGTGGACAAGAGTGGCGTCCCTTTAGCGCGATTAAAGTTGCGAAGCTCTTTCTATTGTTACCTCTGTCTTTCCTGTCTCCCGCTATATCGAGTTGCACAAAACTCGTTAAAATTCCACGGGTCCGTCCGTTCTTGAGGTTCGCGCTATGTGAAAATAATGCGAGAGTTTTGCCGGTGCTGGAGGTAGGTTGAATGGGGACTTCTTCTCGGTGTCTCGCTCATTCTCGTTCTGGCTCTGGATTTCTAGTCGCGGAAGTCTCTCGCTTCGCTGCTTTTTCTCTGCCTCTCGTGTAGCCATCTCTGCTCACTGTAGCCATCCTCGTTGGGGAGCATGTTCTCTCCTTCATTTTCATTTCCCTTCTTCCTTCGTTCCCTTTTTCTCTCTCTCTCCCTCTCTCTCTTTCTCTCTTGGCACATTGGAAAATTGCTATCCCTGTCGCCGACGGTCCCAGCTTATCTCCGACGACTTCACTTCGTAATCGTGAATCTAGTGCAGATATCATCCACCTTGGGTGGCTGTACTCGCTTCCCGTCTCTCCCTCCTCATCTTCATTCATCTTACCTCGTTCCACTTAATTCTGTTTTTTATCCGCAAGAATTCTGTCTGGAAAGTAATCGAGACACTCGGTTTATACAAATAATCTTGACGCTTATCTACTGCTTATCATGGTGCTACGATTAATGTACTATCACGAATAAACTGTCATCTTGTGCACAATTGAAAAAAAAACGTAAAATATATATTTTTCGTAAATAAATATTATGATAAATGTTTTTGAGCTTAACAACCAGCAACTTTTGTATTTATAACATCAATTTTTATTAGTTTTCAACTGTTTTGACGAGTCTGTCATCGTGATCTAGAAAAAGAAATCAGACCTCGTTGTACGAGGATTTTAAATAAAACAATTCCAAAGCCAAAATGATAATTCATTTTAACTGCACCAAAGACAGAGATATCGACGTTTAAATAATGAAATTAAATACTATACGTGACGCGTTAACGAACGCGACATCTCTTTCAATCAAATATGTAAAGAAGAGAACGCAATTTTTATAAAAATCAAAAAATCTTTTTAATTTACCATGTATTTGTAATAATTACGATCTTTTTTACGAATTATTCTACCAATATCTCTATCGTTGCACTCGTAATATTGCAATTGCAACTGAAGATATTTGATGTGATTAAGATAATTAATAAAAACTCCGATTGTAAGTGAAACAGAATGGAAAGAACGATTTTTGTCAGACATTTTTAAACTTCGTAGTTGATGCAACCAACTATATTTAAATAAAAATATTATTCATGCAAATTGAAGATAAAGAAATTATCAAAATTGTATAGTTAATTCGACGAGAATAACAGTGGCACAGTGTATTCACATTGAATATAATGTGAGGCCAGATTTCCTCACCTTAGCCTCTCTCCGCTCTCCGTTACTCTCCTCGTTCTGTCTCTGGCTACGTAAAGAGGAATGTCCAATATCTATGATTGAATTTCGATCGGTGGTTCATCCGAGAGCAATGCACCCAAACGGTATAGGTGGCCAAATGCAATTATGCGGCGGTCCAGTAATTACTATTCGAGTATAGACGGGTCGTGAGACGCGAGAGGATGTTCCCGACTATTTCCGGTACTGCTCGATCACCAAACAGGTGTACGTGCCACTATTCGGGATCCGAATCATTCGTGCTAGAACATTATTTTAATAAAATTATGTACAACTCCCTGCTGCTGCTGTCTGCAGCTGGGGATTGAAGTCCGTCCATCTACCGTTCCTCAAAATTTAATCGAGTCATGTATCTGTACACGAACATAATTAAAGCACACGATAACCCGTATCGCGCATTTCACCAGCTTCAAAATTCGACACACGCGCTTATAAAAAATAAATATTGTAATAATTTTACAGGAAAAATCTATTTAAAAATTCTAAAAGTTTGTAATTAAAAAATAAATTATTTAAAGAATTTATACGATAATGAGCCCCGTTGGAAGAAGTTCACTGACTTTTGTTCCGAGCGAAAATCTACTGAAATAATCATTTATAAAACGGACTTTGTGAATAACGAAAAAAAAAAAAAGAGGCATCATCGTGGAAATGTAATTTGCAGGCTTTTTTCCTTCGTTTATTCATTTCCGTTGCATCGCGTAGCGAGACAAATTATTCTGAGAAAGTTGGGATGCATTTTGCGGTCGAGTTACGAGGACTTTGAGGCTCGATATTCACAAACTTTCAGCTATTTTCCATAATGAGGGACAAAAAGTGAGAAGGGTTGTTGCGGCGCTACTGCCGATGGTACCTTCGTAAACGAGAATGTATAACGAAGAGTCAAGAGGAACGAGGCGAAGAGGGAGACGACGAGGAGGAAAGAGGACATCCCGGTGGCTTCCGTGTATATCAGCTATACCGGAATGACGTGCAACCTCACCGAGGTTTTATGGAACGTTTTTCTTTGGTTTATGTTGACGGGTGAAACCACCGACACGCCTAGCCTATGTGTGCCGCTGCTGTCGCCAGGATGTTTCCGTATTATAACGACGAACCGGTGCCGGTACCACCATGCAGACGCATAGGCTACCAACCAAACTACCTTTCGATGCTTCGAGTTTTACACGCGGCACCCGAACAGTCGATATGAATTTCAAATTTTTCCAGCTTGCTATCAAGTGACGTACGCTATGTAGTTTCGACGTCACAATGCAGCTTTGTCGTATCGATATTTCATCTCACAGGGCCTCGTATTCGAGTCTGTTTCGATTCCGGTAATAATTCAAATGCGCTTGACTTTGACTACTCCATTAAATTTCTAAGATGTAATAAATATTTTGAAAAAACAGATGACTTTTTACGATTTATTGCTTTTTCAAATGCGATTTTTGTCCTTTCCTTTTCACACGAAGGAAGCTTTGTGTTTGTGTAATATATTTTTTTCGAGATATTCGTGTCAATGAATTCAGAATGTTCTTAAACGTTCAGAAATCATATTAAAAAAAAAATATCTGGATATGTGTGGGAGGGGGAGGGTATCAAGTTGGAAAAGTTCTACAACTCAACAACGCATTGAGTTATCAAGCTAAAATGTATCACAAGTATCGAAGGATCGATCTTTATTATTTGTTCCAATTTTCACCGAAATATGCGCATCGGTAATTTGTTTGAAACAATGTTTTATTCACACTTGTAATTACGATAGCGCTTCGAATTTTATATAATTTAAATAGTTCTACGTAATTGATAAGTTTCAGTATTCAACGATTAAAGAAAAATATAACATCGTTTCCGTGTGGTTAATGACAATGGGAGTACAGCTATCCTACCCTAACTGACATTTTCTTTACCGTCGAGAAGTGTATTCCGCGATAAAGCGATGTAGGAAGATGCGAACTTGACAATCAGTGTCAAAACACGACAGCTCGATTCTATAATAAAGTATAATGCTTGCACTATAGTATAGTGCTAAATTGTACTATACGTAATGGATAACGGAATGAAAGAGGAGGCACTCGAGGCTGACGCGTTTGACGTCGACATCCGTGGGGGCAGGAATCGTACCCTTTCACGCGCCGGTAATTTCCATCCAGAATAAGGAGCAGGAGTGCAAGAGGAGCACTAAACTTTCGAATGAAACTTGAGTTTTCTCTATCCTTCTCTTACGTTGCATGGAATCTGTGCGCCAGATTCGGAGAGATGCTTCCGGCTCCTTTCTCGTCTATTCGCATTATCACCACTGGGTATTCTCGAAGGAACAACGCAGCGGTATGCGCCGGAAGGCTCGCCAGACTTCCACTTAATACTAATGTAAGCATCGGCCAATTAAGGTAATTGCGTTATAGCCCACCGAGCAGGAGAACATCAGCTTTGGCACCAAACGCCTTCCACGAGCCACGCTGCTACCGCTTCTACACGCTCTTTCAGCGTTGTACCACCCCGTTCTGTTCCTCCTGACTGATTGATCGATAACACGTGTCTACTCAAACTTCCTCTAGTGCATAGACGAGCAATTTTCGAATAAAAATCAATTAACAATACTTTTTGGCTTGAACAATTATGAGTAATTGCGATGACTGAAAATAAGATGAATGGATTCGAAGAAAATATAGTTGAAAAAAATTATTACTGCATTACTTCAATGTAAAAAGTATGCAAATAATATTCGTGATTATGTTCGAACCGGAGCGTGAGATAAGCATCACTGTAACTTTTAAGGAATTTCGAGCATCTTTATAAAAAAAACTTTTATTCAAGACTTCGCGATATAAAATAATTTTTTATAGTTTGTCGTACAACCAAGTGGCGTGTTTGAAACGTAATTTATGAAATTTAGGATTGAGTCGGTCCGGAAGCTGTGTAACATTCTATTGTAAACTATATCTGTGTCACGATATATATTGTCCAAATTCGAGGATGGAAGGCCGACCGGCGTCAGCAATAGCAAATTTGTAAGCCCGCGAAGCGAAATCTGCACAAAATTTCATTACCGCGCGGTGTGACGACCGTACCGTGTAATTGCCCGGTTAATTCCCTCATTTATTCGAAATTCTGTGTGCCGTATTCTGTAAATACAGTATAGCGTGTTGCATGTGCGACAGAACCGCGAGAGTTGCACATACACTCGCAAAAGCAGAGAACAATACAATGGCTCTTGTCCACGTTCGTTATCCCTGTGTTATTGTTCGCGTGTTGTATTTCCTTCGCTCGAACTATGTCGAACATTCGGTTACACCGTGAAACTGTAAGTCCCTGGTTTTATTATTAAATTTGCTTCGATGCTCTTGATACGTTGATGCGAAATAATAAATCAACGTTTGACAGGTAAATCTAATATTTTAGATAACATTTTTATTTGTTAATATCCCGCGTCAATGTCGAATGCAATTTCATTTCAATTGCGTTAGAATCACCGATGAATCTATTTACCGAATCGATAGTTCATTATTATTATTATTATTCAATATTTAAAGATCAAGAACTACTCAATTTGTAGAATACAATGATATATTTATTAAAATGTCATTCAGTTGGATTTTATTTTCTTGAGATCGTAATGAGTAAATATATAAAAGACTAGTTTTCCGATATATATTCCAGATTCCGGAGGAAAATACACTTTTTTCACTAAATATACACTGGTACGTGTGTGATATATAGTTGAAACATTCGCAATAATCCCTCTGGTTATTCGCAGAATGCGTGCAATTTAATTATCGCAGAAAACTTCTCGTCGAGTCACGAATGTTGAACCGACGTTGCTGTGCATTGATTCATCAACGATGGGTGCAGCATCAATTTACTTGGATTTGTATACGCCGGCAGCTTCTCGCTCCGGCAACGAAAAGGGTGGTTAATTATCTCAGTGATGTTGGGGCAAGGAGAAAGCTTTTGGAAAAGCCCTTGGATACGAAGACGATCTTCGGGCAAAGATGGGCAGAGGCTTCGGGGGATGATGAATATAGAGTGCACCCTCGTTGCGGTTTTGTTCTTCGAACTTTGCGGCGATTCATTTACTTCGAGAGCTTCATGATCGAACAAGGAAAACCCAGTACGCGCTAAAACATTTTCGGAGTTATTATTTTAATAATTAAATACAAATTTTCATCGATTGAAAATATAATTGTTCAAGCCGCTGTACGTGAAATGTACAGAATGAGATTGTCAAAAGTATTGTTAAAATTAAACTCTATAATATTTTCTAATGAAATAAATGTTTTATTAATATTTAGTAAAACGAAGAAACTATTTCTCGACGTAATGAAATATTAAATTAACTTAAAAATATTCAATTTACCATCCGCGACTATAATTTAGTCGATTTTATCAAACCTTTATCTCAACCGAGAACTTTTTGAGAATAATTCGCAACAAACATTTGCTGTTTTGTTCAATCGCAAACGAATAATATATAAATACTTGGCTGTACAAATTTATCTGTGTATTACAGTAGAAATATATACGAGTACTGCGCAGAGTCAAAAGTATAACTCGCGTGTTCCACTTTGTTGCAAAGGACATCGTCGAGGACCTGCTCGGTGTGCGTGCGAGGCTGATCGACGACATGTGCGCACTGTCCGGTAAATACAAGGTTTACTTCCTCCCGTGTGGTGTCGTCTCGGTTTTGCGGTGAAAGACGAAACTTCGTCATAGGTCTACCGTGTTCCATATACCCACCAGTTACTATATACTATATTCGAACCCAACGCACCGTGTACCGCACACTATTCTGGCTTCTAACATTCTGAAACCCGAGTCCCAGCGGACTGTCTCTCTGTCACGGTTTCTTTTTCGTTTTTACCTAGAGCTCCATACCGTCCACGTCCATTTCTACATGCTCAACATGAATTTCAAAGCTTCGTTGATTTCGTAGCTACCCTAGAGTCCTCTTGGCTCTCGAATCGTCGAAACATGATAAAATTTCATCTATCGTACATTATGAGTAGTACGAAACCGAGAGAGAGAGAGACATGAAATTCGCTGGATTCGCGGTTCTAAAACGAAAATAGAACACTTCCGCAAAGTCTTCGCCCGGAATGCGAAGCTCTCCTTGAAAGGGCTCTCGAATTTTCCTCGTTAGTACGAAAATATAATGAGCATGAGAGTTCGAGTGCATGATTTAATCCTTTTGCATACGTTGATCGCCGAGTGCTAGTTACTCGTTGATGCTACTTGAAGGGCTTAGGAAAATTTGTATTAAGCCGGTGGTATCTTCCAGCATATCTTTGCGATGCAACAAATGGAAAATGTTCCAACTTTTTTCTCGGCTATCTATCGGGTTCTCTCCCCGCGTAATTCAGGAACGTTTGTAAGACGTCAGTATCGTTAAAATATGATTCGAGGACGTCTTTCACGGCACCGTAACACGTTTTCGTTATCCTGGTTAAGAATGGATTTATCCAACTCAGCTACTGGTTTGCGTTGGTATTTCGTGTCGGTGAGTGTCCGTCGCAGATCGGATCACACGATTTCCAGGATAATACCGGATTGGCGCGATTCAACAGACGGAAAATATTCGCATTTTTTTCTCGGCTATCCGTCTGACGCTGTGTCTGTTATCGGCAACTGTTGCAGAAAGAGTTGAGAGGCTAATTAGTCTCTCGGTGATGATGCGCGAGAAAAATACTCGAACTCGGTGAACGACCACACTCGTTATAGTCGCCCAGCAGTCTTTTGTCTATATTTTCCATAGTAGAAGAGAAAACAGGGCAGGACAATTTTTAAGAGACGCGGAGATACCAGGTACAGAGTGTTCTGCACTTGTGCACAAGGGATGTCTCGTCCGCGATTATGAGAACGGAAACTCGACGAGCACGAGGGGAGACGATTGTTCCGCACATCGTTGGAATTGTGACCAACAATAAGAAGCGAATGCTACTCCGGCTCTTCAGAGAGGAAAACCAAGAAATTTGACTGTGTCGGTACGCAACTTTTTTTTTCTATAGCGTCTACCGTATCCGCTGGATGGTGTACGCGAGTGGACATCAGGTGTATGGGGTACGAAATAATAGAAGAACGCCTGACTGGTTGCGCAGATCAACGGGAGGAGTTTGTCCTCCATTTTCTCCTCTCGTCCTTCTCGATTGAGAAACCCATCGGACCGATAACGTGCTGCTTCACTCTTGTATGTCTACATTTACGTCGACTCTTCGGTTCTCTGTGCTATCCGTTACTATGGTAGCGCGGGACGTGCTTTCGCTTTATTTATCCCGTGTCTGTATATTTGCATTCACGTAGATACCTATCGACGTTATTTATCTGTCGCCATCGCGGCGATATACCGGAAGGAGGGATCTACGAGAAGCTTAGGGAAGGCTTACCCGATGAGTCAGCATGTATACCATTGCGCTATGCTGATCTCTCGGATTCTATGAGGAAACGAATAGATCGAGATTCAGAAGCTATCGTACGTGCGCCTGTATGTACACCAATGTACAACGCGTCATACGAGTCAAGAGTAACAAAAAATCTATTTTTGTCAAGATTGTCCCACATTGACGGATATACCCTTCATTTGTAATTACTCTTATCCTAAATCCAATGATTTCGAATAATGAACTTGTATCGCACAGTTTAAGAGGACGAATAGACATAACTTAACAATGACTAATGTCTATACAAAATGTAATGTGTCGAAAAAATTATTCTGGAGACGATCGGTCACTATTTTTGTAATTACGGTCAATCTAATTTTGTTAAGGCTCGTAGTTCACTTTGTTTCGGAAAAATTAATTCCAATGGACGAAATATTCATTGCATTATATGCGCAACATCATAGGATTGTCGACCAATGGCCCTACAGCCTTCGTCATTGAATAATCGATTCCATGTCAAGCCGTCGTGTGGAACAGTCACGAAACCATTTACCCTTGGCGTATAGCGACGAGATCAACGAGATATTCATCATTTATCGTCGAACCATTTGTCAAATGCCTCGTTACTTGTTCTCAATCACCTAAAACTATACTTGCAACAGCGCCGATTTGTCACATTTTCAATTGATTCACCAAACGGGAATATTTTCAACATCATCCGAGGAATCCAGTTACTTTCGTCGCATTGCCATGACGAACTTCCAGGAGTTTTTTACAGTTCAAATGTCATCTATCGCTATCGACACAATTGTGGTGTTGGGCGCAACATCGCTATTTAATGTGAAATGACGCATCACCCTCCTCACCTTTTCCGGACCCGATCGATATTTAAAACTGTAATGCGATATTTTCAAGATTACCGAAGATTTCTGGAAAGGAGGAAATAGGATCTCACCGTGTTGATCAATTGTGCAATGGGACCATTTCATTTGGGATATAAATTGTTCGGTTTTTTATACCGACCGCGGTATGCCACTTTACGTTAATCTCTGCAGCTAATTCTACCGATTTTATTAAACCAATTCCACATATTTCATGGACAACTATTAGTATCGCGATCTACTGATTTAACTTTGGAATATGACTTGACTCTATTGGAGAGACGAAATAACAATGCGAGCCTGTCAGTCAATGCCAGAAAGATTTACAAAGGTTGATGGAAATTTGATGAGCTTTGACTGCCAAAATCGAATGGCGATTTCGTCTTCTCAATCGAGTTTGAAGTTCTATAAAGTGAATCTCGTTTGGCATTTAAAATTTCTACAATCGTATAGATAACAAAAAAAAAAAAAGAAGTTACAATTCTCGAATCTTTTATTCATTTCTTATTCTCAATGATATCCAATTTGTCGGAATAATATAAATATAATAATAATATTAAAGCGGTAGCGAACCGGTGGACCGTACTTATCGACTGCTCACGGGTCCTGAGTGCCGAATGACGATAAATAGGGAATGAAAGAAGAAAAAAAGAGAACGATCGACGGAGCTGCATAAAAATATCGAGCGGACGCTAATTTTCTCAATTGGCGAGTGAAATCACCGAGTAAGAAAGAACGAAGAAAAAATATTCGACAAAGGGTAGAACGTCGCTATATCGAGGCAGGAGGCCCCGAGGAATCCGGACTAAGGAAAAAGTCCACAATGCACTGCTATAACGCTAGAAAGGAAACTTCTCTTCGCTTATTATCCGCTGGAATCCGACGGGGGTTTCTCGGTTCGGTCGCCTCTTATACCGCCTATAACTTGCACGTAACTTTTCTTTTTTTTCTTTCTTATTCGCATTGCAAGGAAAGAAGAAAACTAGTAATCGTGTATTATTCGAAAGTATTTTTTTCTACCCGATTTATCGAGACCCATCGATCGCATTGAAGAGAAATTACCTGTGAGAGCATCTCTCACGGATTATACCACTGCTCGCGCCCTCGCAAATTCTGTGATTAATTCTTAAGGGAAATAACCTGACGCTACGGACACTCAACCTCGACGATTGCGAGAAACATAGCCGCGTAGGAATGCCAACCTCCTGGTCTTTTTAAACGCTGAGAGTTCCTCGCGTCATCGGGAGTCCCGAGAGTAGAGTACAATGCACGAGATAGACAATGAAAAGAGGTGAAAGAAGATGAGTACAGTTCACGTGGTAGATCGTAAAAGCAGTTTGCGCAAACTACAACAGGATATATCTCGTTCGAAGTCGAGAATGATGTTGAGGTCCGCACCAACGTAGATAGAAGCGACGAATTTGGAGCACTCGAGAGGCGGCCGATAGAGACGCTCGTACGATGATGCACGTGTGTGCGTAGCGTCGTATGTATCACAGGATAAGGGATGTTGGTACTGGCAGCCGCAAGAGAGGAACGAGGGAGGAATGGGAATTGAGATAAGAAGGTCGAGAGGTCGGTAACGAGAAGAGAAAGAGGAAGCGAGACAATACACGAAAGACAGATGAGTTCCAATTACGACGCTTAGTATCAGAGGCTGACAGTGGTGACTGAAGATCTTGATGCGGGTACCGTCGTTTCTGGGACAGGAATAGGGGAATATAGTCCTTGTTGCTCTGACACGTCGCACCCGCGAATCATCGTTACCGGTTGCTCGTTATTTTTTCACTCCAGATTTTTATGTCTAATACATGCAGAGAATGTAACTTCGTTTGCAAGAGATTAATGGTAATTGTTTATTAAGCGAGTTCAATCGTGTAAATATAAGTAAAATACAACTGTTGAATGATTCTTTTGACATTAGATATAAAAATATTGTTTTACTTTCTAAAAAATCGCGGCTGTACCGCTGAACCAAGTGGACTTCCCGAGGTCTCATTGTTTTTGTATAAACATTCTCTAGAGCATGTGTACCGGGATTTTCATTTGAGGCCTTCAAACGAAAGGTATGGTAACTCTTGGTAAATATTTAATATTTTTATTAACTTATCGTTGGTGATGTAAATTAATTTTATTTCTTCTAAGCTATTATAGTATCTCAAAATTCTACGATGCTATGTACAGAAAGGGGCACCAGATACTCGGTGTCTCGCCGATTCCCAGTGGGACAGAACATCAGAGTCTTCGTGCCCTTTCATTTGCATTTCGTTTACATATTTTAAGAATCAGGTTCACTACGATATTTTGGAATAGCTAAAGAAGTATAAAACGATTCGATTATTTTCCCGTACCTAACCAATGTCTCATCGGTTTTCTATGCATTGAAATTACTTTGTTCCATTTAACGTTGGATTTTATACGATTTTCTAAATTTCTTATACTTCCTCGTAGATCGAGAGTTTGTATGCAAATTACGATCGACTTGTCGTATTTGGTTCAGGAGTTTGTGTCGGTAAATCGCACTATTCGATTATACTAAATTATCAAATTTTCAATGGTTTCTGTAAAAAATTTGACCTACGCGAATTATATTATTCATTTGAACGATCGATTTGCAGGGTTAAACTCGCTCAAGACAATTAAGTTGGCTGGAGGAACATTTTCAGGCTGCTCAGCTTAGTATCAGTTAGTATTACCAACAAATTAGTTGGTCCAGCACTTTTTTATTGTCAAACCAATTTATTTCAATTTGTAATTTGTAATTTGCAGTTTGTTTGCGCCAATCAATAATTTCTTTTCGTATAATACGTTGATGTTTGTGTTTCCTTTTATTAATTAATTAATTCATTCATTTTTTTAACCAGGCGACTCTCTTTTACATAAAAATATCACAAGACATATGTAAACACATGAAATATATAAAAATTTATAGTAATTTTAACCAATCAACCGGAAAGTGACGTTTCTCCCGTCGATTCGTAAATCGCGATTCGACTGTACCGAGCACTTGTGCGGACTAACGCGGCGGATATTCAATCCTCGTGTCGAAACAACCATCCAGAGTATATACTCATGAAATGTGTCACGGTGCGTGGCTTTCAACTAGTTGACTCGGGACCAGGACCGCACAGGGATTTTAGCTAATAGCGTCAGTTCCGGGCACGAGCCACGTTGTTTTGAAATCGGTCTCTCGTCTCATTCCGACTTGCGTTTACAATTGGTGATTCGATGGCGCTCGAATCGATAATACCGCGGGAGCGTTAAATTCCCACTCAACAAAAGTTAACGGGCTGTATCATCGTTGAGCTTTAAGCTCCAGAGTGAAATATCTCTTTGAACGAAGCACATTGCAACCTGGCTCCGTTAAATATTTCGTACTCTCGATGAAAATACAAAAAAACATTTTATCACGTCAACGGTACAACAAAGTATTAAAAATAAATACATTTTTCGTATAACTATATCTGTAATGAATCTATCGTCGGTATAGTTGATCTCTTATCATTCTGCCAGCAAATCACATCAATAGAAATGGTAAAATTTCTTGACGGAGGGTCGTAGTCAACGGTCTTATCTCGCGTCGTCCATAAATTCTCCAAATTACCCTCGTTGCTCCTCGGTCAAACTTTAGTTTTGCGGCACTCACGGAATTATAATAAAAATGTTTCATTACCCAGATTTCTGTTGGGAGCGGCGCACAATCCTGCGGCGAGGATTCATAATTTCTTTCCCTGCTCTATGCGGTGTGTGTCTCGTTGGACACTTTTCATCTTCTCAAACAAAAGGTAGTTTTGATGGGGTGACTCCGTATATTCTGAGTGCCTCGGTAACATAAGCGTACAATTGTGCTACTAATTTCCTTGATGCGCATGTAATTTTTTCATCTCAAATTTTTATTAATGCACAACGGCCAATTTTTTAAATATTAAAAATATTTTCATTCCCCGTTCCCCTTTTAATAAAAATGGGAATGAAGCTTTCGACGCGATTTTTATTATATCGAATCACCCTTTGTTGTATAAAGTTATTCCAAGGATTTAAATCGAGCAGCTTGCTAAGTTATAAAAATAGCTATTTCACGAGCGTCTCGACTACCCACCTTAAAGTTCTGGGATCGTAATGAAGCTAACAAAAGCGCCACGAGCCTATCAAACGGTATGCGCACCTTTCGATCTTGTGGTACCTCCCACCGATATCTACAGTTCTATCGCCGAGAGTATTTATGAGATCACCGAGAAAAATACTTGTACATACGAACGAGAGAGGACGTGGTTGCGTGTGTACCGTATACACGAGTACAAACTTTTCCACGTAGAAGTATTTAATATTTCATGGAGCCGTTGCCACTACTGGATTTTTAAAGTTTCGGTGAGTACCGAACTGAGCTACTGCCTCGGGGTTGGCTCAGTCGGGACGATCCAGGGAAGCAGTAAGCGATTCACGGTGGAGTCTTTTGTGTTTTATTTCGTTTGTGTTTTTGTTTTTGTCGAATCGATACGGTCAATTTGCATATTTACTTGTATGTTTGAAAATAAATGGAGCTGGTTAATTCGAATTTATTTGAGCTTGGTCTTCCTCGAGTAAATGTCCGCGTCGTATGAGCCAGGACTTGATTTTTCGATTCTCGATGCACTCCGAATTAAAAATACAATATTAGACTAATTTATAAATATTTCTTTCATTAATTCATTTTATTTTTACCGTGCAGCAACTTTGATCAAATCTGCATAAAACTCGATAGACCTTGAACGATCGAGCACCATTACGAAAAAGGAAAAAAATGTTTAAATTTTTTACTTAAATTTTTTATTATGTTAAGATTTAATACTTTTCCGGACCAATTTGCGTATTTGTAGCTTTTAACTTACTTAGATACAGGAGGCTCACTTATTCCTCTATTTTCTTGAAGTCACCAATCTCGTTTCGACGATGAAAGCTCTCTCTACTCTCACCTTAAGGACGATAGTGTATTTAATTTAATCTAAATTTAATCAAACCGATGATGATTGAAGTGGTGCGAATTGCACCAAGGTGAAAACTACCGTGACTATCTAGTTTGCAATTAAATGGAGAGCCAGAGGTCATTGTACTCCACCCTGCACTATACTCTTGTTCCCAGGGGAATTTGAAGTACCCTGGAATCAAATCCACTTCCTACAGTCTCCATTTTGAAGGGCCGGTATCCACGAACCTCTGGATATTTTCGTATTTACCGGAACCATGGTCTCGCTGAGTGCACAGCTCGTATTTTCTACGATCGACCCCTTATTCGATTCCGTTCAGAGAAAAATGTTTGATGGAATAAAAGTGCTTCTAGTTGACTCAGCGGCTGAGTACTCGAAGTACAGTTCCTGCAAAATTTACCTTTCTATCGTGCGGTTCGTGCAACAGCGGCAGCAACAGCGGTAACGGAAAGAAAGACACGATCGAGCGACCCTTTTTTCGTTCGAGGGACCATGTGCGCCTTAAGCAATTCACGAAATCCTCTATTGCCTTTTCTTCATCTTGTTCCACAGTATTTAGTTCTATCGCCAAACGGCCAAGCTCTCTCTCTTTCTCTCTCTCTCTCTTTCTCTCTCTCTCTCTCTCTCTCTCAATCCTCTTTGCCTCTTCGAGCTAGAGGTTCAATCTCGTCCTCGAGTAAATAAGAAGGAAGAGATTCAACCGTCGAGAGTCCGCAAGCGTTGTATGAACAGCGCTATTCTCGGTTTTTGAGATTCGCCCCACAGAATTAAAGGGGTCTTGTGCTCTCAGACGTTCAACGTGTGCACCTAGTAGAGACTATGCTGTTGCGTATATATATATACCTAGAGATGTGTACGTGACAAACCAGAGGAAATTAACGCGAGGCGGTACCTCGACTTACACATATTACCTGTTTCTCTCTCACTCTGCTGTAAAATGTCATTTAGTTCTATCGCTCTTGCACCCATGCATGCCGCGTCTTCCCCCAAGCCCATGTACGATACCGAATACGAAGGTTCTCTAGAAATATACGGTTCTAGCCTCTCGATTCCTTCTTTATTTCGCTTCTTCTTTACTCTCCAGGCTCTCTTTCCATTGTGCCAAGTTCGTCCACAGAGACGATCGCTCCAGCTGCTCGAAAATAGGATTTCTTTTAGTGCGTGGCGAGGACGAGGGTTTTATCGGAAACTCAACGAAGGGCAGAGCGATGGTGGAGGATTCAAGATGATTTTATATTATCGAAGTGTCTTTGATTGTTGAAGATACAATGACACAGAGCTGAATATCTGAAAATTTAATTAATAAAGTAAGCGATAGGGCATCGCTCACTATTTATTACTTTTCAATTTTTAATAGTAAAATTTATATTTTTTATTACCAAAGGAATAGAGAATTTTAAAAAAAATTCTGAACATTAAATGATTTAGGAAGCAAATAAATAAACGGAATGAGTTGAAGAGTAATACGATGGTTGCAACGCTGGTAAGCGTATTGTCCCTGGAGCTGTAACTGAAGCTTTTCAGTCGTTAACGTGAAATGAAATAGTTTCCTTTTACCGAACTGGCTTTCGCGAACCAGTGGTTACGAGCTCGTTTCGTTTTCATTTATATTTGTAGGGCAATTCCGAGCTTCCTATGATCAACGTCTCAGTACGCGCATTACGCGACGCAATTCTTGCTGCGGTCATTCTCTTCGATCTTAGATCGTAGAATGAGAGGTGAGATATTGTAAATTCGAGGAATTCGTTGAAAGTTCTCTCATTCAATTAATTCGAAATTTAAAGGAACTGAATATGGAGGATTTTCTGTACGAGTAGAACGAAAAGGAAGCGAAATATTTGGGTGATAGCTTTGGGAAACCGCTGGGCGGTTCGCGGTAATGAAAACTTCTCCGGCGCTAGCTTTGTTTCGAATAAATTAACATAAGTTCGTTTCCGAGAGTCTCTACCGAGTGAAGGAAAAACGGTGCGACGGAAACTCGCAATATTATCCACGTTTCTGATAGTTGGTAAAACAATTTCTCATTCCATTGCTTCCACAGACATTTCGTTATTTTATGTACTTTTCAAAAGCTCGACATTGCGATTCTCGTAGAGAATGTCGAGTGAGATGAACAGAGAATTCGCCAAATGCGGCTCCCGATGACGCATTGTTTGTATCCAAGTCGAAACTTTCGTTGCACAACCCACGAGACAAGGGTGCGTTAACGCACTTTGCGAAACTCATGGAAACAAACCGTGCCAAGTGGATTTTCCGCTCGTTGACATTTACTAACCATGACCACTGACTTTAGCTATAGTCATTTCGTTCGTTCATCATTTACGATCGTAGTACAGAATTTAGATAGCAACGGCGGGTCACGGTTATTATTCATATTATACTTATTGTTATTATTATCATTATATACATTTATTGTTATTCCGAAATAAATCTCGTAAAAGAACAAAAAAATTAAAAAATACATAAAGCGCTTCATAAATAATTCGGAAAAAATGAGTTGTACGAATGAAACTGAAGCTAAAGTGCCTACCAAGGCAATTACCGAACGAAGCACTTAAGGAGCCTGAACTGAAATAAAGTAGCCCGATACGTTATGATAACACTGACAATAATGACGTAATAATTTACCTTTCCCTTAACAGACTTACATCAAGTTCGTGACTATAATATTCGTTTCAGACAACCGACCACCATGTTTCATTACTTATTTTGCCTTCGCACAGACTCACGGCTCTCGGATGAGGCTAATAGTTGGTTGGGTAATTCATTGTATCTCCTGACTACTAATTAACCCCGAACGTAACCGAACACCACTTGACTCTCCTGCTGACTCAGCGTCGCTTCAAACCTTGTAATCTTACGACTGATGAGACATTTCATTATCAACGTTACGTGGATATTGTCTAATTCTCGTATATCGCTTATGGAGATGACGAGTTTCGTGTATACAATATATTTTTATTGAACTTCCCTGCAAATTGTTATCGAATGGACGTCAAGTTGCTGGACGAAATTTATGAAAAGCGCTACAGGATGTACCTCAGGCGATATTCCTTTTATGCAGTAAATGTGTAAAGTAGCCTGGTCGCCCGGATAGCTGTCATTCTTCTTTAGTGCTGAGCTTCGTAGCAATCGGCGAGAAGAGCGCCACTCGATCGTCGCTCCGAGTTGAGGTGAATCTCGGAACTTGATCTCTCAAAGAGGGTAACCACAGCGAATATGCTTTCGCGCTGAGTTGCGGTGCTTTTGCCCCGAGGCCCCGATTCATCGGAAAAGCCTCGAACCTGATATAGAACGTTCGTGTTGGTAAGATGTTTGCAAAGTGCCTCTCCATCAAGCAGCACTCTATCGTACATCTTGCCAGATTCTTGAACACAATATGTAAAAATAGCGAGGTATAAGGCTGTCAAAAGTTTTTCTTTTTTTTTTTTCGTTATTCTCTTTTTATTATCAACTAGCTTCGTGCGTTTAGTATTTCGTCGATACAACGAAAGCGTCTCGTGCAAATCACTGTTTACTCGATTAAGATAAATGCGACAATCATTTTGTTTGCTACGTCAGTGTATTGACAATAATTATTATTTTCAGGTACCGGTTGTACTCAAATGTACTCGGTACTCTGTCCTCTATTGGTTGGGAAAAATAATTTGTCATTTTAACTAAATTTTGTGAATATTTTTTCTTACGAGAAGAATATATAAACTCCTTTTTTTTAACCCGAATCAACCAAAGATATTTAGGTATCAAGATCTCGATCGATAGATCTATTGCAATTGAATTTCTGTGCACAACTCCGCAAAGAGAGAAATGCAATTGTTTTCACAATGATCGAAGAAACTTGCGGTGGAATTTCTCGCCCCGTAAGAAAAAAGTGGAGGCACGGAGAAATTTCAAGCTCTTTTCAGAGGAGCGAGGCTACGATCGCACCCCGAGGACCGCGGAAAGGCGACGTCGGATTGAGATCCTCGAGAATAAAAATAAGAGAAAGACATACCGGAGTCTGGAGTAAAACGGTTCGAGAGACAGGAGCAATTTTACGAGGTTGTTTCCACGCAAGGATAACTTCGAAAAGCGAACAAGGAGTTCATTATTATTGAGAGTCTTCAAATCTTCGCCGGTTGAAGGTTTAGTGCTTAAAAAAAAATTACGTACGTCGATTTATTTGCTCTCAGGTGGCATTTTGGTGTCTGTTTTTTTTTACGCGAACTTTTTCGAAACAAGACGCTAACGTCTTCGTGTCGGCCCCTCTCTCTGCTCCGGTTAAGTTAAAAATATGTGAGTCGATGACTTTGCGACAGTTAAAAGCTCATAAATACAAAAACTCCAAGTTGTACCCACTAAATACGAAATAGTGGAACTTTCTCCTGTATTAGTTATCGTATAAAGAGAGGTTTCTCGTTAAAGTTTCCGATAATACCGATGGGAATAATAAAAAAGCCTATTAATAAAGATGTCGGTTCACAGGAAACGGCCGAGCTGGTAAAGATACCGTGATTTTTTCGAGCAATTAATTAACATCGTCGGCGAGGGGATAAGCCAACGCTATGGTAGCTGCGAACTATAAAACTCGAGAGAGAGAGAAAGAGAGAGGGAAATAAAGAGAACTACTAAACAAAAAGACGAAAACGATCGAGTTGAAAAGAAGAAAAAAAAATTGCAGCGTCAAGAGAATCGCTCTGTGCGGATAATAAAACGAAGAGTCGCCGACGATTAATATTACATATTCCTACTGAAATGTTCTCTAAGATAAAAAAAAGGTTTTCCGACTTTTCTCCGCGTTGATGGAGAAATGAATTATTTTATTCTCTTTTTTTGACTCCGGTTAAAGTCACGTTTTCACGCATGGATCAGAAAATTCAGTCGAAGCGGATGGTGCACAGACAATTTTTCCAAGATCTCAGCAATATCTCGGCTTCGACCTCGGCGATTGAATTGCATTTTCGCAGAGACGGCTGGGAGAAGACCCGAGTGAGGTAAAATATTCCAAGAGAGAGGCGTACGAGGTTTTGCTCAGTCATCGGCGAAACGACGGGAATTTTTTCGTAACCAGGTTGCATTACTCGTATACGTATATCGAAGCATCGGTAGAGTGCGTTGCAACCTCTTTCGCAGATTGATGATGAAACCAAGTGGAAGAAGCATGCGTTAGAAGCATATTTCCGGTTCAACCTCAGATTCGAATCTCCTAGGAACGATGTCCGCGTTCATCGTTGTATAAAAAAGCAATTTTTCGATTCCTCCGGTCCGTAAGGAATTCTTCACTCGTTGGCTGTGGGAGAGATAACAACGGAAGGAAGCTCTCGCGGTTGCTTCCGGAGCATGAATTATGCTTGATTCAGCCAGCTGGCCTGAATTCTCCAGGGTTCAACGATATATGTTTCTAACCAGCTGTACAGAGACAATTATTAAGGCTCCGACGGAACTTCTTTGAATACTCGAATCCTTGCTACGCGCTCTGATATTCACATTCTAGAAATCTCAAGGTCTCCTTCCACTTTTATTTTCATCGCTTTTTGTTCTCTCGAACATTCGTGGATTTGTCTTTACCTGTTAAGAACGTGCACATAAGCTTTTTAATTATACTTCTCTGCACCTAACTTGAGTATCAAAGAAACCTATACACGAACGAAACTATAGATCATAACAAGTACAACGGGATCTTGCGAAACTAAGTTTTGAAAATGAGGCTCCGATTTCATTTACCTTTTATAAAAATTCTTCATTCATTTTCAAACATTTTTCACATACATTATGCTTCTATACTTGTTTCTTTTTTTTATTTATCACTTTTTATTGTACATTTATGTTTGTTCGATGGGACAATCAGACAAACAACACGCTAGCGTAAGAGGCTTGAATCGATGGCGGTCTCCCCTTGAATATTCCGGTCTTATGAGCATCACCGCAAACATTTTCGAAATCGCAATACCTCTTTCGACGTTTAGCATTTCTCCTCTTTCTCTCAAACACTCATAAATATTTTTTTCCACAGGCAGATTCTGGTTTATACTCAAAATTAGTTTGCTCGCTGCTCATCGTGATTGAAAGCTCCTCCGCGGATGAATCTTTAATCGATCCAACTAAAATCGAAAGGTGAAAGAAAAAAGGGATTTTCGAGCCCTAATCCTATCGCATCCTCAAAATTCTTTCGTCTACTCGAGGTAGGCTCTCGCGCATCTCTTGGACCGGAACTTGAGCAATCAAGGAGAGAGCTTTCGAAATCGTGCTCTCCACAGAACGGGAATTTCCTGATCATGAAAGAGGATAAAACAACGTCGAGAGGAAATAAGAAAAAGCGACGCGGATACTATCGAGAAGAAGATAGAAACGAGTTGATCGAGGACGTGGGTCAGTTAAGGTCAGAAGAGTAGCGAGAGAGCCCAAGTTTTGCCTCATCTTCGGGTTTACGGAAAACTTCGTAAGGCAAACTCGTGGAACTTAACAGGGTGGGAATATTCCAAGTTGGGAGCTACGCAGCTCAGCTTTACTCCACGTGCATGTACACCTTCATAGATGCAAGGACTACTTAGAGCGAATATACGTACACGGAACATCGCTTTTCTTATGCGATCCGGAAGCTTTATTCACGTGTACTCATCATCACTGTGTAGAGTTCTCTAAAAGTGTTGGAACCCCAAGTTCCAACAGATTTTTCTTCCATTTTATTTATTAAATCTTGTGAAACCTTCCCGTGTTTTGCCTGCGGCTTCCACGAACTTTTGTCGAGTTTTTAATTACTTGTATCGAGGAAGCTGCGACTGAGACGCTTTGAAGTAAAAGCTTATGGAATTTCTCGCTGGGGTGAGTAAGATGAAAAATAATGCCAGTGAAGAAAAAAGCATTATCACGGAGGCAAAGAAAATAATACAAATTGCCTAAGATGAAAATGACTAATGTTCTTACAATAGGTACAAGTTGAAGAAAATATTAGAGCACTTGGCTCTACGGGATGTACATTTTTTTTGTGAACCGAAGCAAAAGCCTGTGGTGCATTCGATATTTTTCTTTGTACCGTTGTCCTTGATTACTCTAAAAATAAAATTGGCGAACAATTTTGCGGGTAAGCTAGCTGGCTGACTGTAAAATATGTTTACACGCGTGAAAGAACTGATTAATTTCAACCCTTTGACACGAAAGTTTTGAGAAGTTTAATTTGCGTAAAAATCTTCATTGCTACCAGGTGAGACAGCGTCAAAGGTTTGATCGTATCGAGGATGCAGGACGCGAGTCTTCCGGTCCAGGATCGCTACGTGTGCGAGGCAGTCGATTTTCCAAACGAGTGAGTCTCGATGCGAGGAAAAGTTAAGAACGTCGAAGGACGAAGTAAAAAAGTACTTTGGTCCGATCGCAAACTATCAACGTTCCAAAATGAATTAAACTGGAAAGAGTGTCCACCTTCGATTCAGGAAACTGAAGGCTGATCTAACCTACGTCCACGTACTTTGAGTTAACGATTCCATCGTTACTCGACGATTTTTTCCTCGTCTAAATTTTCTCCTTGAAGCGGTTGCAATTATTTTTTCTATACGTCGACACTGGTCAGCCGTAAGACGTAAACCTCCATCAACCGGAAGTCTGCAACGAAGAAAAGTGTATTAAAAAAATTCAAAGAAAGTCCGTGACTCGAAGGAGATTTATTTCCACCGAACACGTGTAAACACCTGCGGGAATAAAAATATTCTGCCTAAAAAGTATTTGTCCATAAAGTATAAAACAATTATTTTCATTAGAAAAATGATGAAGGATCATTTTATAACAACGTTAAACTTTTTTCGAGGCGAGTTACCTACGTTTAAAAACAAGGGTCAACGGTCAATTCAGTCCTGTTGTTTCACTTCCTAGTAAGATTCTCAATTGAACATCAACGAGAGGATAACCGGAATATAACTACGTAAAGTACGGTCGCGTCCCCGTACGAACACACGGTTTACCATAAACTCGCGTCAGTACGGTAAACCGCAGCGAGACAATGAAAATTCCGTCACATTTTGTAGTCTTTACGTACAGCAATTTGTAACCATGTTCACTGGCTATTTTTAATTTTCTACTTAGACAAGTGTAGAAAGCAGCAGACAAACCAGTTTACCGATTGTAACTAATTGTTCTTTCATTCGCATTCTGCGAATTTGTACAGTCGACGTTCTCTAGCATCGCTCATGCTTTGAAATTTTTACATTTCTCACGTGCGTATCGTGTTTTTGCTCTTGCTGAGTGTATTAAGGTCACATCAAATTCATGCATCGATAAACCGCGCTGCCTATGTCTTTCTTCTTTATCGTTTAAATCCCGCTGGTGAAGAACCGAGGGATGTCGAGACTCGAAATTCCTGTCGTTTATTTCATTTGTCGGCTTATTCGCGGTGGCTGTACTCCACGACTGGCATGGAATCAAACGTCTTTGATCCATTCGTTCGCCAGGATATGTATTTGGTCATTGTGTAATGCTATACGCTTTAGGTAGGTGTACATAGAAATGTATATTATATCACGGTATATAGGAGTACATGCATGGATAGTCAAACACTTTGAATCTTTTGAAAGTTCAAATATACAGGAACGAAGCTCCACTCGATTTACAGAACTATGACGATTGAGAGCTATCCAATTTAATCGGCGACCGTGAAGACCCGTGGTCCGCTTGAAGCAAAATATTATGCATTTCCCTCGAATCATCCCTGAAAAAAATGATTTACAAAATTATAATTATTCCAGTTAAGAAAAAAACATTGAAAAGTACGGAACAAGACCAGAAGCATCTCATGTATGTGTAATTGAAGCTTAATTTCAAACCATTCCTTTTTCTTCTTCCACGAAAGAATTGATAAAAAGCAATCCAAAGACAGTGAAAGTAAGATTTCGATGTTGATAAATTTCTACTGTAATGTTAGTCGTAATAAAATCATAAATTTATAATTTATAGACAAATATAATTACTAAAATAATAAAAACATTAAATGACCTTTGTCTCGTGCTAATTAGACCTAAATTGAGATATCGCTCGATAGACAAATGTTTACCTCGTAATTCATCTGTGCATTGTAATCCAGAAGTAAAAGTCTCTTTATTCCAATAAATGCCCGACTCTCTTTAGAATACGTTTTACCTGTAAACATAATAGAGTCATACGGAGAGAAAATTCTGAATTACTATACAAGTTATGGGTAGGTGGGAGGTACCAACGTGCGAAACACTACGCTCCACCAAAGCACATATCTCGCATCGTTCGCATAAATACATGTTGTACCGAGGTATACATATTTATCGTACCAGTACGGTGCTTACAGTGGAGGGGCAGATGGGACGTACAAAGCGTGCTGGTATTATGCATTATCTACAGAGCAACAGTGAGGGAGGGTAGACCCGACGATGAAAATTGCCGCTGTTGGTACTCGGTGAATTTATAGGATCCGAGGGGCAAGAGAGACCACGGCCACAGCGACGCGGAGAGTACGGAGTTGCCAAGGGTGGTTGACTCTGCTACATGCACGAGTGAAAAGGGATCCGTTTCCTTGTGCTTTTCCTCCCTTCCGCGCGTGCCCTATCGACCAGGTAAACACTTGGTAAAAGGGAGGAAGTGATAATCCTTTGTCACACGGTCTCTCGACCCCCTGCTATCCTCAGTGTCTTTAATATTTACTCCTCGTCGTTTTATCAATCACGATTATTTTTCTATTAAATACAAACATCCGTGTACTTTTATTACAAGATATAAATCGAACCAGATGCAAGTCAAACAGCAACGAGGCGTATACGTCGATTGTTGTACAGAGATTGACTATCCTTCGTTCTTCTCGTCTACCAATGCATTTTTAGCCCGAGGGATCATCTCCTTCCAATAACATCTCTTGGGAAAACATAGACAGAACCGGAAACAAACGTCGGGACCCGATACACCGGAAATTGCCGGGAGGAGAACTCGCGTTGTGGAAACTTTGTGGAGTTTTCAATAGTCTGGCCGAACGACAAGAAGTAATTCCACGGTGAATTGAGAGCGAAGGTAAAAAGCGTTCTCTCTCTCTCTCTCTTCTCTCCTCTATTCCTCCGCGTCAACCCCTTCGTCCGGAACGCACGGATGCCGAGACACGGCGCAATGCGTGAACATTCGAATACCCCTCATTCTCCGCAAATTCCACGAGCTAAAGTACCCTCTCTGTTGCGCCGTTCATCTCTCTCTGCCCAGAGTATCCTTTAATTAGTCTCGGCAGGGCTGGTAAATTTATCATACTACTTGGGACACCTCTGTTCGGCGTTCAGCGACTTTCTCTCTGTCTCTCTTGCTAAAACAACGATGAATCAATTAACGGAATTGGTTCGCGAACTCGTAAAAATCCTTTAGAAAAAAAAGATCGGCTGCTGTTTCCTCGTGACTGGCTGACCATATATGTAATTGGTAAAGTGCCATGCATTCTAAAACTCGATAGTAGATATTTCACATGATCCGAAAACTTTTTTTTATTATTGAGAGAACCGTAGGGTTTCGTTTCATTTTGAAACAAGACGACACATTCGATACACTTAAAAAAAATTAATATTTTATATCGTTTGTTTCGTAATTAATCGAATCCTTTAAATTTAGTTCGATTCAAAATTGGCCCAAATTCTTTGAAATATTCCATTGTTATTAATTTATTTTTCTATTTAAAAAATGCAAATATTAAAAAAAATTACAATATCCATATCGTGTTACTTTTCAGAGCTTTCCAATTATTTCGTTATCGATATTGTGAGAATTCCATACATGGAAACATCGAGTGATATTTACCAATCGATTGACGCTTCAGAAAAATAGATGTCGGGAGATAAAATGAGAGAATGAGCGGCACGTTGGAACGGAGAGTTGCGCGCTTCAATTGAAGAGAGATAATTAATGCAACCGGACCGGCAGAATCGAATATCGCGTGTATATTTGTTTCGTGTTTTCGGCGGTAGTCAGGCATTTCTGTTACGTCGAATTTGCCAAATTTTAGTCGATTACGATCCCGATAATTACATATGCTATGCATGTACGCCGAAACGATTCTCTCGATACGTTGTTTTCCGTTAATGCAATACCTGTTATTATCAGACACTGTCTGTATGTCTGCCTTTTGATTCGGCATTTCACACGCGTACTTAATATTCACTCGAGTATTTTATAAATCGGAATTCACATGTTTTGTAATAATGGGATCAGCTACTTTTTCATGCATAAGAATTGATGTTGTTTGCTGTAAATTCTAGAATAACGTGGGATTAATCGTCAACCGTGCAGAAAAAAGATTTCGTATATGTTCGTAGTGATTTGTAGAAACATCGCGCCTATCGGTCGAAGGGTTTTAATGCTGCGTTATCGTAGTTGCAAGTAAGAAGCTTTAAACAAAAATTAGACAAATTTTTTAAGTCGTTTGATTTACTTTAAACCAATGTAAAATGTAATAAAAATAATCTTAGCGTAATGAACGAAATTCCGTTTCAAGGGATGAACGATTGTGTTCGGAGGAACGCGGAAAATAGTCGCAGATGTATCGGAAGACAAATTTTAGAGAATTGTTTTACATATTTTTCATGCATTTTTGGTATCCTTCGATGAACTTATTTGTAGCAAATTCGATGTTTCAATAGTTCAACGAATAAATGAAACGTTCACTTGTTAAAATTAAATGCAGGCGCAAACTGACAACTCGAATTAGACCGAGTTTTCATGCATGAGGCAAAATAATAGGAAAATTTCATTATTTCATATGCGCTGTCTAGGCTGGCACTTTTAATTGATTGTTCAATATCCTCATTCGTTAGATATTTGATACACGCGCTAACCGTATGTACACGCGCTGTTTATACACGAAGCGTGTGCTTCCATTTGGCGAGACTAGAGACCGGTAACGTGACTATTACGTTGCGGTATTTCGGATTATGGAACTTGATTCGAGGGTAACGAATCCGCAGAGATTTCAATGAGATTTATGCTTGTAGGAATATTAATAAAACTGTTGTTGATAATAAATAAATATAAAAGTCTGAATTACAATAAAAATTGATAGTAGATTATAAATGCAAGAGGATGGCAATGTCTAAAAGGATTTTTTAATTACCACGAAAAAATCTTATCCGACTATAAAGTTGTGGAGCATTAATTGGCTTCGCCTTCGGGCGTCCTCTGGAACTAAGGTTAATTATCCCTTGCGTCGGTGAGGTCCCGATTGGGAATGCTTCAGAGGCAATTGTCGCAGACCTGCCGGCGGACGTCTGGCATGATCCTCCTTTACCCTTCGTTCCGTCGCTCTGAAGTAAGTCTTTGTTATACGAAGTAGTGTGGTATAGCGCGGTAGATGTGGTGCGAAATTTCTATCCTGATTACGCGGCGACACTCGGAGTAGAGCTCTTTGTGTTGCCATCCTGAGATAATTGGCAGGACTCTGGCGACAATCTCCTATCCAGTAATACGATTCGGCGTCTTCGTCGAGTGATAACTTCGTTTTAATTATTTTCTGAAAGTTATCGAACAAAAACGACGCCGAAAGGGCTCTACCAGGATACACGATGGTTCTGCAATAATGATAACGCGCGTTTAAACCGATATAAAATATTTAATAAAATTAATCTATTATCGATCTTCGATTATTATCGTGGAAAGATATGAGCAGTGCAAGTACACAAAATAGAGATTCTGCGTTACTTCTCGTGTTCCAAATGTTCGATGTTCGAAGTTCTGTTTGCGAAGCCATGTATATCGTAAAATAAAAATATTAATTGATACGGTTCGCTTATATTTAGATGGATACTCCAGCTCTAAACAAATCTAGCGCCATTTGTGTCAGCTGGGCAGAACCAAGAGAATTAGTTCCCTGACGCCGTCGCGAGAGGCGTGCGGTGCCGTGTCTCGCGCCATCTGATGCATATGCGCATGCTCCTACGGCTATTGAAGAGGAGCTGCTCGCGTGCTGTAAAATAATAGCGTCGGGAATTAACCAGAGGAGCGACCAGACCTTTTGTAAATCAATCTCCGATCGCATTCAGTTTCGAAAAATATCTTTTAATACACGTGTGGTGTCGTTGAACCACGAGAGATTGAAATACATTTTGATCTTTCCCCAATGAGTGATAAATTCCCGTCGAACTGTACAACGGTACACGGTACAACGGTACGAATTCATTAATCAACGAACGATCGTCAAGTGCATCGATTAGTCAGAGTTCGGAACCAACTCTACCTACGTGTTGCCTCAATTTGTTAAATTACAGGGCTGTACTCTTAAGAACATTCGTTTAATTCAAGAAGAGAGTAGTAGCGAGCCACGTTAGGCAATGGTCTAAGAAATACACGAATGATCCACCGGTGTTTTAATGATGGTCTATATATATAATAAGAACGACTTTGACTGTGCGTCTGAGTTTATTAATTTTTGTCGCGCACGCGTGACGATTAGCAAAGGTCTCGAGTTCATCAAACACAGACTCAAGATCTTCCGCCTCTCCATTTTGACTGCTTGTCTCGTCTTGGCTGCTTTTGCGGTGAAAGACGAGCCAAAGGTGTGTGTTCTACATCTAGCGTTACTCGCTACTCTTCAGGCTTCCAATCTTCTGAAACACGAGCCTCTTCGCGGGCCACTCTTGGTAACCACACCACTCTCGTCAAACCCCTCAGGCTTATCATTCTATTTCGCGTTTGAATAATGCTGTTTGTGTATTAAGTCAAAGATTTCATATTGCAGAGGTTTTTAATTAATCCTTTTAATTAATTTTTCAGAACTTCTTCTGTCTTGCAGGAGATTATCGACTGATGATACGATAATCCGTTGGTCGCGTGAATGATTATTTTCAAAAGCTTCGGCAATTGACCATCTTAGGTTGTGTAATTTCCTTACGTTTCGGTACTTTGATCAGGATCGTCTTCAAGAGGGTCCCGAACCTATTCCCGAACGAACGTAGTTGAAAAGACAATAAAAAAAAAAAAACGTTCTGAAAAAACACCAAAATGTTATTGCTTGGGTAATTATCAGGAATATTTTATCAGGGCAGTTTCTCTCATTGTCTTGTACTTTGGAATTGTCTACAGTACGAAGAGGCGCAATGCGAACATAATTATATGCAGCAAATATACGTCCGATATCTTTGAAGTGAACAACAGTCATCGGTCATTGGTGAACGCTCCTGAGAATCGGACTAACAGAACGGACTATACCAAGCGTTGAAATATCTTTGATACGACCAATTATATTCCACTGATGTCGGTTGATTGACACTTTCATCTTTCAGACGCAGCATTCTTCACTGCAAAGCTACATACTTTTAATATACATCTGTAACAACATTTAAGCCTCGTTGCCTTTCTCCAAAGTTCGTAGCATGAAGAAATACGACAGAGCTGTATTAGATACCTAAAATAAAATACGTTTTCAAGGACTATTCAATGTTAATCGTGATCATTATCTGTGACTAAAACGTTTTTGAATTTACACTTGTATTTCTTGTATTTATAAACGCTAACCATCTCCCAAATAATTACATCGGTACAACTTGTCACAATAAAGCTATCTATTCCGACGTAAGACAAAATATTACATCATTTAAAAAAAAAAAAAGTAATTAATTAACATTATTTCCTATTTTGTTAAAAAATACCTGAATCGTTAGAAAAGTATCCAAAAATTCGTAAAGTAAAATTTGCGTTGATTTCATGATTATGTAGAATACGATCAACCGGTCTAGCTTTTCCAGGTCTCGTTTGCTAATTTAACGAATAATAGAACTCTCGTTCTCACTTCGTACGTTGATCAATACTTGAGAGCCCGTTGATATGGGAAATTGGAAGTAATTACTCACGTGAGAAACTTGATGAACGAGGGCATATATGACAATGGCACTTGTGACCGACATCACCAGGACTATACGGCGCCATAAATACGTTCCAGGTGCTTTGGACACCTGATGAGAATCTCATGTCTGGCGACGTACTTGCGTAACACTCGATGATAATTCACAGACGATTTGACGCTGGTTAACCGATTCGATAGAGTTCAAAGTTGTCCGGAAATTTGAAAAACAAAATAACCGAAGAGCGAGTCGATGGAGCAAGTGAAAGTTCCCAGATATAATCCAACGTAGATCTCGATTACACGGTGAGCCGGGTATCAGAGTCAACTGTTCCCGTTTATCGTTCACGGATAGCGCGCTGGGTAAGGGAGAATGTACTTGATGACATCGACACCGCGAGAATGTTGGATTGCTATCGCGATCGACGGTGTTATCCAGTACATTACGATCACCGTGTATATCACGGGTGATAACATTAACGAGGATCGATAGAACGAGAAAAGCGGAGATAACAGAATTAGTCGTAACTTTGGGTCCTTAAGGTCGTTGCTGAAGGTGTTGCTGAGAGATGCGTGGGAGTTCTACGAGGCGGTTTCGATAAATCGTTAAACAAGTGGTCTTTGTACAGCGATAAAGTGTATCGTTCTATTTTTATATGAAAGAATTTTATTATTCGCGGTTTAGTTTACGTTCAGTCCGATCTCAGATACATTCACTTTTAAGGGAATAAATTCTTAGACTGTGCATTCTGGTAAAATAGACGGCAAACACTAGATTGGTCATTCGATGTCATATGCTGCGGAGTACTTCGGTCATTTGAAACACGTGCACGCCAAAGAGTCCATTGACCGCGGTCTTCACGAATAACAGGGATATCACCGCAAAAGTTTCGAAGATATAGCGAATAGGAGATAAAATAGTGTCACCGGTCACCGTCCACGGATACTTGGCAAGTAACATCGGAAGATACTTGACGTGTTCAACACCGTTGATTCGATGGTTAATCATTCGAAATCATTGGTTTCATCGCGTAGAAATCGTAGTTCCCTAAAGTCGCGATGATAAAGATGAACGAAAGATGCTCGAAGATGCTGATGCGTGACAGAATCACCGACGTAAGAGAAAATCTCAGCTCAACATTGGCGAGTTCCTTGCTAAAATATTTATCGAATGTACCGTGAATTTCGACGATGTTTTTACGATACCCGACAAAAAATAATCTCAAACGAAAATTTATTTATTTAATTATATTCTTTCAACGAATTCGTTGACTATTTTGTGCGTGAATGAGCTTTTTTCGAATCCGATTTACAGGACAGATGCGCCAGTTGTCGTAATACTTTGTATTTAAAATTATTTTTTAAAAGTTATCCATTGCGAACAGGGACGTTATTGATTAGTACTTCTTATACATTTTCAATGTGAGCATCCCAGATTGTATAAATTCGTCGAAACAACTTATGGCCACAAATGTTGGATCAACTCATAGAAATGTGTTTTCAATTTTGTCCTCTCGAAAAAAATGTGATGTTGTAATTGTGAAAAGATCAAAGTATTTTAAGCCAGAGGATACAAGACCGAAGCTGTTTTTATCGATAATTTTTCAACTTCATTGCTGTAAAGCTAAAGAGTAGTCGCAACTGGTGCACCTACCCTACATTGATCAGAGCAACGGAAAAACTGACATCGCTACTCGTGACCTTAAGTTGAATACGACGTGGCACATGACGGTACAACGTAAAAAGTTCAGTACGAGCCAGAATCAATGAAAAAAAACCCCATTCCGCTGGCCATAGTCCAATAAATAGTAATAAACGTCGTATGGTTTCCAGGTACGTCTCGTACTGTTGATATCGATTGTCGACCATGCTCGGCGTTCGCGGGTTTAAAAGAAGAAAATATAAATATGTCCGCTATAGCAGAGCCCAAGGGTCGATGGATGAGTACTTTGTAATTGTCGATGAACTCTCGTTGCAGGAAAAAGTCGCGTTCGCGTCGACAACGTGGAAAGAGTTAATCAGAGAAAAACTACATCGACGAACGAATACTTTTAAGAGTTCTCCGACGAGTGCAAAGGCGATTGTTAAGCTCCATGGATATAAAAATTATTTATCGCTAATCGTTGCTACGTCGAGTTGTGGTAGAAACCAAATTGATTATACTTTCTAGCAAAGCACCTGTAATAGTTTGTCTTGCGTGTCCTTCTGGCTGTGACGCGTAGCCACGTGAATTGCAATAAAATTACATCAATTTTACGTAATTGACGATGAAGAGAACGTGATCCGACATTATAATAACTACCGGACGATTTGTCAAGGTGCACTGTCCTCTGGGCGCGTTAGACGTCGAACTTTTTTCATCGGGGAGAGAATTGAACAAATTATAGTCAACGATTTGCCTCGTTCGAGCTGTGGTTCTCTTCGCGAAAAGGTTTATCAGAAACGAGTAAAATTTTTTTTACAAAACTTTTCTTTCCAATGTTTCGAGTCACTCGACACAGCTTTTTACCAAGTTTGACGAGTGCAACTTTTCTAGACGTTAACTAGCCGTGGAAGTGAATTTTCCAGGGTTTATTTCACGTAGAGAGCTTTAAAAGCTCTTTGATGTACACAGTTTTTAAGTTTCTCTTCGTGGAGACTTTAAAGCCCAAACAAGTGGGCTTTTCACTCCAATAAATAAGAGACGAGTACCGTGATAAAGCATTTGTAATATTTCGATTGAATCTCTCAACTTATCACTCCAATAAATGAGAGACAAGCGCAGTGATGAAGCATTTGTAGTATTTCGATTGTGCTCCAGTAATCGACGTAGGCTGCAAATCATTTGATAAACGGTGAATCGATGTAATCTTCGATACATTGGATTGTGGTCAGTGCAAAAAAGTCTTCAAAGATGAAGCAACGATCCTCAAAGCCTCAGCACTCCCCTTTTTATCGACTGTTCCGACTTTTCTTTTTGTGGAAATATCGGAGCCCAAACTATTTGAACGTTTGCTTCTGACGTTAAGAGCCAAGGACATGGATAAAGTATTTGTAGTATTTCGATTGTGTCCCGTAATCGACGTAGGCTGCAAATCATTTGCTAAACATTGAATCGATATAATCTTCGATACGTTGGATTGTGATCAGTGCGAAAAGATGTCTTTAAAGATGAAGCAAGAATTCTCAAAGCGTTAGCACTCCCCTTTTCATCGAAATCCAAACTATTAAACTTTTGTTTCTAACGGTAAGAGCCAAGTACAGGGATAAACCATTCGTAGTATTTCAAATGAGTATCGTAATCGAGGTTCGCAGAAAATTGCTGATAAAAAGTTGAATCGACATGATCTTTGATACGTTAAATTGTGGTTAGGGTGCAAAGAGCACGGTCTTCAAAGAAAGAGCACGTGAGATTCTGTCGTGGAACGAGGTAGGAGGATCGTCGGGGTTGCAGCAAGCCGTCCACGTTTTTATTGGAAAACCTATAGCTGCGTTAAAGTTCTTTCTCTTGTTCTCCGATACATCGTCTCCTATTTATTCGACGAGATACGGGACGTTCTTAGTCCGCGTCTCTGTCGCCAGCAGCATCCAATACTCTAGAATCCGTCTATAACCGGAGTTGGTGTAACCCAAAGGATTAAGGACATCTCGGGTTTAAGAAAACGCGGGGATTCCCAAGAGCGAGGATTACTACCAACTGTTTCTTTGATTACGATAAAGCTTTGGGGGATTTTTGTTATTACGAGCTTCAAGACATTCGTTTCTTATGTCACTGCTCTGTCTTTTAAGTAATTTTTGGCAGTTTGAAGGTCTTTGGATAACAATTTAATTCGTTCAGTGATATCGGTAGAATTTTATCCGTCGTATTATTGATTTAACGCTACCACTGTTCGTCTTCCGTCACTCATCGATACATATAATTCGCTGCAAAATACAAGAGAATATTAGTAAATGATGTCAAAGTACGATACAACAATGATCCATGGTCATTTACAGTCAACATTTTTATCTTGGGAAGAGACAATTAAACAAAATACTCTTCGTACTCGAGTCCTCGAATCGTACACGAACCGTTTACCAATTCTATCGCTTCTCTTAATTAAGTCTTTTCACATTTGTAAATTGTTTCTCGCATCTTTAATTGAACACCAGGAATTTGCGCTTCGCTATTACGGAGTCGGCTGTACGTCGAACTGTTGGAAGCAGCTGTCTTCGAAAGGTTAATTATTCGATCCCCTTCTCTCACCGATCAATGTCATCCTATTAAAAAGATGGTGGTTCAAAATTTTACAGCTTTACCTTGCGCACTAAAAATGTATACGGTGAGGTGAAAAAACTACGCGTGTGTCGTGTCTATCGTCGTGGAACATGCTCGTTCGTTAAAATTATACGTGAATTTCCCGATAAAGCTTCGTCAGGCTATAATGGAAAGGAAATTTGACAAATGCAAATATCACGTACAGAATGCTTGTCAAATAGGCTCATCGATATTCGCTTGATAATACTCGCGGGCAGTTTCTCTCAATTTCAACGAAGCGACGAACAAGAGGGCTTCCAATAGAGGATGCAAAATTTGTGCTACCCTCCGATTGGCCGCGCTGTCTAGCCGGGGAATTCCAACGTCAGCGCGATGTTCAGACAATATCCGCTGCTGCGCTCTCCGCTCTGGGTTTCTATCTAATTTCTCGTCGGCCTACCATGATTTTCCGGACCCTCTGCGGCAGAAGTGCAGGATATTCCGACGCTTCTCCCTCTCAACTTAACTAGCAGCTGCGAGTACAATGCCACCATAGCAGCCAAGTACCCTCTTCCCATGCACCGACAGAATGGAAGTTGCTTTCCGAGCGGAATGACGCCCCCGTTGGACGATCCTCGGGAGACTTTTGCGACAGTTGTTTTACTCACTTTGTCTTCGTTTTTTTTGTCTCGTACCAAGTGAAAAAATGCAACGTAAAAATTCTGCAGGATAATCCTACCGTATTTGCTGGCATGAATGAAGTATGCGCGGAGTCGCGTGAATTACATTTCCTTTTTTTTTTATTCTACGATTTAATGAGAATATCCGCGCATTACCGAGGAAATTCATGTACCGCGGCTCTTGGAACAGTATTTAAAAACTGAGAAATCGTCTACCGGCATAAAACTTGATACTAAATTGCTGAAAGGTTGCAGTTTTTATCAACAGGTAAATATTGTCGTTATTTTCTATTTCTCAACGTAGTTACCGCACTATTGAAATTATTGTTAATTTTTCTTTTCAATTAATTCAAATAATATTTGACTTCGCGATTACGTATCTTAGCCAATGGTAGATAGATTAGCTCTGAAAATATACCGATGTCCGGTTAAACTAAATTTATCTTCATTTATAGTACAAACAGCTCAACCGATCAATCTTGATTTTCTATTATTCCTGTATCGTAAAAAGTGTCGCCCAGACTTTTGCGCGGTCAAAGGAGTGTGCTCGGGCGATATTTTACCAACAGAAGCATTTGGCTCTTTACTCTTTATACGAGAGGCGGGTGTAGCAACGGTGAAATCACCAATTTTGGTTAACGCGACACAACCAGGGGCACGGAGAGACCCCTGAAACATCATTTAGTCTCGTTGCGCAAATCCCGGGGCGGAAGGGGTTTCGCCCACTCGAATTCGTTGTTACACTCAAGTGTAAACATCGAATGTGGCTGCATTTCGAACGCCCTCTGCTCGCTCTCGAGTTCGCTATATGTCGTTGCATTCCTGGTGCTGCTGTTGCTATTGCTCTCGACTTGGTCGTCGACCACCCCCGTTCTCCCTTTCGCCTGCGGCACTTTACCGCAAGTGACGCTCAAATTAGATTCGCGGTATTTGGCAGTCTGGACGCGTACTCTGCGTTCTAGAATTTTTTAATATTAAACTCGCTTCGCAGCTTGCATTCTCTCTCTCAACGAGCCAACACAAATATCTATTGGTTCATTCAATTATTGTTTGAAACTCTGAATCAAACAAAAAATTTCGATAAATATCTTTCCGTCGTATCACTGCGAGCTCCAATTATCGTAATCGCATCCTCCCTGTAAAAAAAAATCTTTATTTCTTATTTTATCGTATCAACGAAATTCTCTCGTAAAGTATAATCTCGACGTCTTCTTTAAGAGAATAAAAAGGATCGTTCTCTCAATATTATTAATATAAATTTATATTTAATGGAGTAAAACGATTTAAAAAGTTTTAATCGAATAATATCTTGTACAAACATTTTTGTCTTAAGGCAGAGTATAAAAATACTATTTTCATTGATGTATTTTTCATTTTATCAAGAAACTCAGACGTCGAGTGTGCGAGATCCTTAACAAAGATATTTATAATTGGTAAAATGAATCGAGAGAACGGCGCGCAACTATTCGTTGGGCAACAAATACCGCGAGCTTTGTTACCGCTGTTGCGGTAGATCGTAAAGCATACCGACAGCTTCCAGCACGGCTCGACATCGCCGGAAACCCAGCGCGTGTAGACGACCCAGTTTCATAAACTGCTGCCGGTTTTCCCCTTTCTACCTTGCTTCACTGCTGTGGCAATACATCATATTACACGAACGTTATTCCGCCTATTCAACGTTTTGCACATTGTCTCTGATTCTTTTTTGTTTCGATGAAACAAATGAACACTCCGCTTGGGTGGGTTATCAGTGACTAGATTTTATCGAAATTTTACGGAATATAATTTATTAACTGATTGGCTGTTAGTGAAAATGAGTCTGCAATTCATTCCTGAACCGCTTCGGTTATATTGTGAATTAAAAAAAAAAAACCTTAATTTGTACGTTTAGTGAAATTGTTTTCCATCTTTTTTTTGAAAAAATGAGGGAAATAAATTAACTTAAATAAATTTAATTAAAAATGTCTTTCTGCGTTCTACGATTCGTTCATTTTGGCCTCGTTATTCGTCGATTATCGCAAAAACGTCAAGACGCTTTCGAGGAAATAATAAAAGCCTGATAGACATGCAATGTAGATGAAAGGGAAAGTTGCGTGCGAATGATAAATTTGTAAGTTCGTTGACGTCTTGTCCCTTCACCAAAATATATACTTTCGTTCACGATATATCCAGAGAGTCTTATAATATTAAGTCAGAAAATGCGAGAGTCGTATAGCGGAAGTATCGAAGGGTATCCGACTACGAGAACATTCATGGAATTCCTCTCGTGAATTTACAATGCAACCGGGTGCCCACGACGCGGAAGAAGAAAAAAGACAGAAAGAGAAAGAGAGAGAGAGAGACAGAGAGCCTAAGGGAGTGCGAGAAAAACTTTTCTGCATATTCTGTGTATTCCCCAGGAATTCCCAAAGGTGGTTGCCCGAAGCTTCCCGGTACTCTCGTATACTTTCGCCGTAGCTTGTCAGCGAATAACTTTTTTCTCTCTCTCTCTCTCAACTCTGTATATTCAAATCTATTAGATACTTCAAAAAAATGGTTATGTCTTTAGAACTGTTGGCCATCGAAGTATCATATTTATTTTCTCACGACCCTTGAAAACAGCGGATTACCATCGTAAATATGATAATTAATAAATTCCTTATCCGCTCAATGAATATTTATCGCCAATTTCGAGGAACGAAAATGGACAAATTTTTAAATAATCGACGGAGAAAGGATCAGCCTCTTTGTTAAACTTTTTTTCATTCTCTGACACAAGCTGCCATTTTTTTTCCTTTAATTTATCTTCATCTTATAAGCATTTTTCGTAAATTATCATCAGATTACTCAAAATGTTATGAAATATTGAGAAAACTAGTTCGGAATTCAATATCTGGATAGAGCTCTCTCAATTCGTGAGATAACGGAGCAAAGTCTTCTACACAAATGGAGTAATATTAAACAATGATTACATCATTGATCGATTGATCGACTATTCGCGAGCGGAACTCAATAAGCGGAAATAAGATCTCTGGCGTCTGGCGCGGCTCAGTAATTGTGTTTCGGATGACGAATTGCCTTGAGTCGACAGAAATTGAACATCAACGTTGGGCGTGACCGCGTGGTTAGCGTCTGGACGATTTACTTTAATGGATAATTCAAATTTGAGAGCAGCGGAAGAAAGAGATTTTGAATATAAAAATGATAATGTATCATAGAACGATGGGAACTAACTAGAAATAATATCAAAGAAAAATAACACGGTATACAGAAAATATTTCCAAAAAGTACTAAATCGTGGCAACGTATATTTCTTTGCAGTTGCGAAGAAACAAAGCTCGTACAAAAGAGTCTCCGAGACCAAAGACGCGGACGCGAGAGAGCTCGCAAAACTCTAAGCGTGAATTACACACGAGAAGCTCCAGAAAGGTGCGAGGAAATACATTCGTGTGCACGATTCCCGTAGGAAATGATCCGCGAGGATTTACACGCTTGGCCGACGATTGTAGCGAGCGACGGGCAACAATTCCACAAACGCAGACAATACAGGATAAGAGACACGGAGTCTGGATTATAGTGATTACTACGGCGGTGCCTGTCGTATCGTATCTCGTTCAGGATCGGGTTAAGGTGTAGAGCCGCTCGTCCGAACGTCGGTTGCAACACCGAATTCACGTTTTACCGTATTCTCGGTGCACTCGCGAGTCTGCATAGGCTACACGCTGCGCTTCTTTCGAGACTGAGCCAAGAAATATCGAGAACAATTTCAGCTTGATTCAATTTTCCTACTGTCCTTAAATTAATTAATTAACCTTTACCTATAAACACTTATAACTATAAGGAAAATGACCTAGTCGATGCCCGTGTACCGATCTGCGACTTCCGCTTTGGCCCTGCTACAGGGTTTAATTATATTTACCCTGTTAATATACTTTTAACAGGTTTCTTCCAGCACTGTTTAATCTTACATTCTTATTCGTCTCTCGTTAAATTTACACGATTACAGTGAGAAATTTTTCTTACGAGGCACTGACAGAGCAGTTTGCTTTAGCGATGATTGAAGGAAAATATTTTTGACAATAGCGATCATAGTCGAACGTAAGAGTCGAAGACCTCGATAATTTTCTCGTTACATTTTCATGGTCACAGCTCCCATCCGTCTCTTCTACGTCACGATAGAATATAAGAAGCTACGGGAAGAAAATAAAATAACGCTGATGGAGAACCACCGAGAATAAGAGTTCGAGAGGGTGGCGAGAGAGGGCATCGACTGGAATCGAGAAGAGGAAAGGAAGAGAGACGAGGAAAACGAGCTCCAATTACGACGTTTAGGAGGATGTCGAGAGGACGACTCTCCGGCGCCGATGGCCTCCAGGCATTTTTACTTGTCTGTCCGTCGCGAGACTCGACCCTACCTTCCCCGGTTGCCTGAACTGTCCCCCGGGGTGCCGTCAGTTCTCATCTCCCACAAACTCCTCGTCGTGAACGTAGATTTTCCCTATTCAGTTATATTCGCATCAGCCGTATACAGCTTTTGTACATACATACATATATATCGCATTCCCTGTATGTACGAGTATCGCGAGATTCGTATACCGTTTTCCTAGCTTCCACTTGCTTCTCCTAATTTAGTTTTCTGATTTTCGTTACCTCTTAACGCGCTTTTCCTTTTCCGCTGCCTCTATTACCGGTTCACTGCCTCCCTTTCTCTATTACCGCTTATCCTGAATTCTTCTTTGTACACTTCCGTGCTATCCGTCCATCCGAGAAACTTTCGATGGATGCTCGATCGAGAATACCATTTCCTTAAGAAATTTTATAGTTGAATAGTCTCTGAACTGAATTTAATTCGATTTAAGAGTGCGGAAATAATGCAAATGCGGATTTTTGTACAACTACAGAATTTTTGTTTTACCGAAAAGACGAGATACATTAAAATGCATATTATAACGCGGAACTTGTTGTTTCTTTGGAAATGTTGAATGTTCGACTCGCAAACGAGCATATTCACTTCGTAGTCGAGACAGTCTTGTTCGTACTTTGTTTCTTCTTTTCTTATTCCTACAACATTGGATACAAGAGACCTTTGTAGAAGCGAGAAAGTTGGTAAAGTTTTCTGGACGCTTTAAGTGTTGTACGGGACTCTTGGAAGACGCTAAAGTCCCGGTGCTCCCATTTACATGGACTCGTACAAGCCGTGTGCCAAGTTTACAGGTTTCTTTGCGTTTTTATTTTTCTTAATGCAATGTCTACGAGAAATGGCGTTTGAGCGGATGAGCGCAACGATAAATTGTCAAAAATGATTTCGCAAAGAAATGTAATTTTTCCCGATTTTCGTTATAAAGTAAAATTAACGAATAAATTATAGTTGAACTTTTGATGTCACTTTTATTATTGAAATTAATAGAATTTTACATAAATTTTCTGACCTCGCTCGATAATAAAGGAATCGTTTGGCTCGTAAGGCAAAAAATTAAGTATAAAGAAGTAAAAAAGATGTATCAATGGGTCGCCGTGAGGTACGATAAAAACGTCTCATTATCCATACTCGACCGGTACGATGTATTTCGAGCAGAGATTCACGTATATCTCCCTGACGTGTGTTGGAACTTCCGGACGCTGTTCCTCTCTCGGGAAAAACGACATATTTTACCGTGGTGCAACTAAAAATCCCCTCTGTTCGCAAAGCCTCGACGTTCGCGAGACTGTTACAGACAAGAGGAGAAAGAGGAAGAACAGGTTAGAGCCCGGGGCACCAATTTGGGAAATGTATAATGTTTTTATATCTACCCAGAGCGTATAAACGTGGAAGAAGCTGCGACCGCGGTTACAATACCAAGGATAAAACATTCCGTGGTGTATGTGTGTATACGTAAAAAAGAGGGAATAGGAAGGCCAAGGATCGTACCGGAGGGAGGAGCACGAAGAGGACCTTAATATAATAGCAATAAAATACACAGCGACGAGGATAACGACGCGTTGGCCAACTAGCGCGATCGTCAACGAATAAAGAGACGTAATACTCATACGCAAAGTACCACTCGGTGCATTTTCATCTCGTCCACGGCAATTGTACGACACTACCGTGTGTTCTTCTCTCCCCGGGTCCCAGATGACGTTCTACGATTCACGCATCGATAAGTTGCCGACTTCAACAAGAATCAAATATACATACTCCAAAGCGAAACGTCCCATAGACTATTAAAAGAAAATAATCTCTTTCTTAGCTGGTGAAGAAACGTAAATTGAATCGAATAAACGAAAGGTCGAAAAAAATAGTTGGTACTCTGATGCAAATAAGTTAAAACTAGCGTGAAACGCGAGACTTCGTAGGTGAAAACTCTCATCGTCCCGTGGCTCGCTCCAATCGAGTTCGACTCACGATCCAGACGTCCTTTCCCCTACGAAAGTCGTTCGACTTTTCATATACGATACCAATACGGAGGATTACGCCCGTGCCTCCCTCCGATCTACGACAGCAGCTGCAGCCTCCTCTTTTTCATCCTGCAGTTTACTAACTCGCCAAGATCCGATATCTTCCCCCTGGGTTTCACTCTTTTTCTCCTCATCCCACGGTCCTTCGACGACGCTCGCTAACTTCTATTATAATCCAACCCTTGGGTCGCTCCTCTTCTCCGTTATGATCTCCTTCACCTTGATATACAGGAGCTTGGGAAGAGTCAACTTACCTGCTCGAGATGAGAGGCTTTTTCCAACCGCTGCACTTTTAATCCGAGCTTCCATAACGCCGTATCCTCCGCTATCGGAGCATCGACTCTTCTTTAACTTTCCACCTCTCGACATCTTCGCTCAACCCCGATAGCGGATTTTCAGTGACGCGAGTAATCTTTTTGACCTCGAAAGCACAACAAATAGAAACACGAGAGTACGATGCGTCAATTTATTTTCCTCTGCATTTTATTGGTCTCGGATACAGTCGTAAATGTTACAGTTGGCAATTTCATCAGCGATATATCGATAATACTATGTACAAATATATACAATGTCGTGTACGCGTAGTTTACCGTCTTGAATCCGTGCGGACACACGTGCTCAGCTTCTTTCCCGTTTATCTTCTTTTTATAGTACTATATCGGTGGTTTAACAATCGACAACTTACTCGGGATATATAATGATAATTCATCGCCATATCGATGCCGGAATCGTGACGAAGCCATTCTTTAACGATCCGCAATCATCTGTCTCTTATGGAAAGCTACGCTTAAATTCGTTGGGCGATTGGAGGTACGAGGAAAAGAAATAGGCGCTGAAGGGACTTGGGATGTAGTTGCGGGTAAGAGGAAGTTGAGGAGGAGGAGGATTCGTACGAAGACTAGAAAAATTGATACTCATTTTGCTGCATTTTGTTAAACTTTTTCTGTTTCTGCTTCTTCTTCTTCTTCTTCTTCTTCTTGTATTATTATTCTTTTATACACCGTGTGCGATGCGTGACGACACACCAGTCACGAATATTTATAATATATTTTATGTATATCTATGATACTGATATCCTTAAAATTTACGTCGTTTAAATACGTTTCGATATGATAGTGGTGACGAATATCGTTGACGAATTTCGTCTCGCGTTTCTCATCGGTACACGTTGTACCCAAAATATTTGCTGCCTCTTGGACATTCGCTCGCGATGTTTTCGCATTAAAACTTAACACCGAATAAAAACGGCTTAAGAAAAATCTCTATAAAAGTTTTGACGATTATATCCGCGATCCGCATCGTGAAAAATTCGCAGATTCGTTCGTTACGATCGATGGTTAAAAGAATTAGTCAAGAAAAATGTGTGATAAGAATTTTCGCATTATCGATTTTTCTTTTCTTTTTGTCTGTCTTGTGCAATCGTATTAAGATCAGTCTTGAATAATCGGACGAAGAAACTATAATTACGAAATATATTTGTAGTATATCCTAAATCGTGGACCATTTCGAATCAGGGAGGGCGTATTCGAGAGTATTTAAAATACTTTTCAGATCGAATTACTGTGGATAATTCTTAAAGATCATCAATAATAAGATTTTAAGACTAATCAACGGAAATTACTTTCCTTTGTTCAAGAGAATCTTGGTTCAATCATCGAAAAGTATTATCAATACATTTGTATTCGTATATTGCTGCCGGTATTTGTTTCGGATATTATATCAGCCGAACCCTCTGAGGATAGAGTCGTTCCATCTAACGAATCTATACCCTTTGCGTTATCGGTATCAGCCACGCGACATTCCTTTCTGGTCCAACGAAAGTTTTAGTCCCTCCGTAGGTGACCCTCTTTGCGTCGTCGGGAGCCCCTCAACCTTGTACGACTACCGGCTAGATAAATTAATTGTGTTCGTTGGAGCTTTCCTCGACGATTTTCTCGAGTGTGTGCGACAGAGTCGTCGACTGAGTTTCGCCGATAGCTCCGCTGTTCATTTCCTTGCCGATGATACTCGCCGTCCTGAGCTCATACTCGTTGAGCAGTGACGTAAAGGCGGACAACGGGGATTCGATCTCCTGGACGTTGAGGCCCTTCTTCAGGACATTCAGGTACCCCTAGCTCTGAGCGATGTCACTCGCGTATTCTTCGTGAAGGGCGAGCAAATGTCGCGGCACGTCGATACCTGTGTGCAGCGTGACGGATACTCCGCGATTGAGGCTCACCGCTGGATAGAATACTCCGTATAGATCTCGAAAAGCGACGCTTCCCTGAGGCAGATCGTTGACGAAGAACCGAAGTGTATGGGTGGTGTCGAGATCGAGTAGAACACCTACGGTCGAGCCCTGCTGTACTCCACCCTCGGCCCTCTGGGCGTGAACATCGCAATGCATAAACCACGATCTTTGGCGGTCTATGTACATGCTCCAACCCTTGTCGTCCTTGCCTACGAACATGTTAAAAGGGATATACGAACGGGGATCATCGTGGACTAATACATTTCCTGCGGGTTCGATGGTTTGCATCTGTGTTACGTGTATGTGTGGAGGGGTAGGGGTACAGAGATAGAGAGTGGCAGAGAGAAAGAGAGAGAGAGAGAGGTGTATCGTACCAGGGCAAAGTGGGACAGAGGAGGACGATGTGTTCGTTAAAGGGACCTACCACCGACCCTGCTGCACAGGGTTTCGTGGTGCTCGGGTTTGCTCGCTATCCCTTGGCGTAATGCTCTTTGCCGACATGCTTGGTAGACACAGGTTAGGAGTCAACCCTGTGCTGTACCGTACACGCGGTGTATCTCGCTATATAATGAAGAAAGAGCGGAGCAATTGAGGGATCAAAAATCCTGAAAATTTTTAATAGTTTCTACGAACTCGTGACAAGACACAAAAGAAAAGTACCAAAAATTTTGGAAAGTCTGTGTGGAAATGGTAACAATTTATCTTATTTCGAATAATTACTTTTATCACTGATTGAATTATCTCGATAAATATTAAAGATACAGTTATTTGTTGAAGTGAGGCAAATATTTTGAGGCGTTGAATAACTGCTACATCTTTGTGCTTCGAGCTATCACGATAAAAAAAAACCTAAAAGAAAGCTAAGACTTGGCGCTTTGAGAATTGTTTTCAAAAGTCATTGTATTCCTAAGTGGTGAGGCAAACGATTCATCGAAGTAAAATCATGACATTCCACCGCGCTCTCTCTCTCTCTCTCTCTCTCTCTCTCTCTCTCTCTCTCTCTCTCTCTCTCTCTCTCTCTCTCTCTCTCTCTCTCTCTCTCTCTCTCTCTCTCTTGACATATATCAAGCCGTACATTCAACGTTCGTTTCTATTCTCTCTGCTCTGATAATTACTCAGGCTAACGAACTGACTTTTAGACCTTTAATCCGATTACGAGCAATCTCGTACGAAAATTTACATAGTTCAGAAACCAAGTCGGTGTATGTCAGACGAATGAGCATCTCACAACTTACCTAACATCTGATCTCGAGCTACATCGGCCCTGGCGATTCCGAAACAAGGATCCGTGTCGCTGTGGTAACGGTCGATCGTCACTTCCCAGTAGTGAACACCTCGTGAGAATCCGACACTCGAGAGGACGACCCGATGCTCGTAACCCTCGCAAGAGGCGCTCATCGCATCCTCGGATATCGATACCTCCTGAGGGATGCCCGCAGCTCCGGTAGCCCATGAAAACCAGGCCACTGTTAAATCCAAAAAAGAAAACCGATTACTAACTTCCTACTAAATTTATTACAACATTGCAATTATCTCGAGCCACTTACGCTCCGCTGTTTGCAGTCCTATGAGCTCCGAGTATTCTCCTTCTCCAGCGCTGTTGAACGCCCTAACCCGAGCATTATACAACGAATTAAAGTGGAGTCCATCGACCGTGCAGATAGTTTCCCTTCCGCAATACACCTCCTGCACAGAAACAGATATTTTGTGGTGCGTTAACTGCCAACGAATCGGTCGAATAGACCGGTCCTGCGCTCGTTCCTGACACCCAGCACCGTGTAGTCGGCGTTGCGAGAATATTCAGAGGCACCGGAGAGAGGGCGTGGACCGGAACTAGCCGTTAATCCATGCAGCGAGGGGTCGAGGTCGGGAAGTAACGCGAAATTAACGAGCTCGTTCTTAGTTCCAACGCAATACGCGTATGTTCGAGAGAGTCTATGCGTTTACGATACGAGGCGTTAAATACGCAATGTCAAAGTTGTGAATAGTCGAGCGGTGAGGCACTTAAAGCTACCCCGTTTCCGATTCTATTTAGAGGGTTTCTAAGTGCCTCGCGAAATTCATGGACCCTCGAGGTCTTTGCATAAGCTCGTACACCTCGTGAATCCATTTATTTCACAAAAACAAATTCGACCAACGAGAAAAGCTTCTATCGAGTACAGAGATCGAAGTTTAAAGTGAAATCATCATTTTAGCGTAGTCAGTGTTGCTCACGAAAAAAATTAACGCTCTCCGCATTCTTTCCCGGGAATATTACGAAAGTTTCGCGTTACACAAACGCCCAAAGGTTTCGTGCAATATTTATTTCTCCTACAGGTAGAAACTCCAGAGTTCCTTTGAACGCGGATCTGTTTCTCGTCCCTTCCGACCCTCTTCGAGCTGTCTCTCTGTGCAACATGCTCTATCCGGACTTCCACGAGTGTGAAAACATTAAAGAAATAGCCTCGCTCTCGGGTATAAGCGCTCAAAGCGCGTATCTCTCTTGCCGAGACTATAATTATACACTTGCAAGAAAATGTCTTCTCAGTGGTTACAACTCTCCGAGTTGTTAAAAAATGTTACCAGCGTCCCATATCGCGAAGAAAGGAAATCAAAAGTTTCGCAATCGATTATCTTTCAATTTTGAAAAATTATTTTACATTTTTTCGAGTCTCGTACCATCGAATCAAATATATTATCGAAAAGAGGTGAGAACGAAGGATCAAAGCAATGAAAGAGAAAGAGCGACACAGAACCAGCAATAAAGAAGTCTCTGACTAGAGCTCGGACTCGAAATGGGTCTCTCGCAAACTCGTGCGGAGATTGTTTGTCTCCAGCCAAGTCGAAACTTGGACCAATACCGGAGAAGAACGTAGTTGAGAGTATTGGTAAAAGGGAGAGAGAGCAGAGTGAAACTAAACCGACCGAGGTATAGACAAAGACCGAGAGAAATCGTCGTCGGCTCACCCTGAACTCTCCACCGCATCCGTCGTCGAGTTCGAGAAGATAACCTTCGATGGCCGGTCCACGCTGACCGCATCCGATTCCGTGACCAGTCGGTGGCTGCCAGGCTACCGTCACGCTGTTGTTCTCCGCACTGCACTCTTCCGGAATTAACAGCGGTGCTCCTGGCGCTGAAAATTTCAATCATATACGTGTTTAACACATATCGTTATCATGATATCAAAGGTAACTTTACGATAAATATAAAAAAGTCAATTATCTTGCATTAAATAAATATAATTTCACAATATTTTACAAATTCTCTTTGAATTTGCTATACTCGATAGGTTTTAATTAAAAAATTCAATAATTTTTTTTAATAAAAAGTTGTAACTTATCAAAAAGAATAATTTGGCAATGATATTTGAATAAAAAAAAAAAAAAATTTAAGTAACTTGAAACAATGAAATTTAAAAATTCTAAATTTGTATAAAATAATGATAATTTGTTCTGAAAATTACTTTCTTTTTTTAAATCAATGCTCTTGTATCAAAAAGCTCTTTATTTATTATTTTTGTTTTGTGAATACGTCCTACGTGTAACGTGTGTGACACACCCGCGGATATTACCATACTATCGCGAGTTATGGTACCTGAACGACTCTCTGACTACATACATTGAGTTCTACGGAGTAAGCTTCACTTCCGTCGAGTTTCTCTATTACAAACTTCCCTACTGCCGCATCGTAAGACTGCAACGAGCGATCGAATCTACCGGCTTACCGGAGACTCTCCGAATTGCGGTAGAATAGTTGACTCGCTCGTCGATACTGCGGTCTGACTATTTACGAAATTTCTACTGATTTCTCTGGTACGTTCGATGCGCGACTGTTCGAGATCATTGAAAGCCAGGCAAGGGATAATACGTTCAACAGCAGTAAAACAAAGTTTGATACCGTTATGCAGATTGTAAAGAGCGAAACACATGTTGCAAGATGGTGAAATAGGTATAGAAGAGAAAAAGCAAAGAGCTTTTGTCATTGATAAAAATCTGGGCAAAACGTAAATTCGTGACACTCTGGCTACACGATCGATCGATGCTTCGAAGTAATTGGGCACGCACGCGTAAACACGTACAAAATCCAATTCCGTCATGGAGAGAGGGATAAAAATAAAATCTCTGCACGAAATTAGAAAAATGAATTTAAATGTAAACTATATGGGGTTAAATGTAATAAAACAGGAAGCAGAACTCCCGAAGCTACGGTCAACGATACAAGGAGAACGTCTCTGGAAATAAAATATTTTGCCACTTGCTATTGGTTTGCTACTGGATAAATTTCCCTCTCTCTCTCTCTCTCTCTACTACACTACGTTCGAAGAGAAATATGACGCAATGCAGTGGATAAATAAAGTGATTGTACAATCAAAGAAAAATGAGGTACAAACAACCGTTTAATTAAATGTTTCAATTTCACCTTTCAAAGATAGCAGTACGATTGCATTGTAGAACTGTGTAGTTTAGTTTCGAATAACGACACGAAACGTCGATATCAGGCTCGAGTACTGTTAACCCGATCAAGCGTTGTATACAAGTATAAGAGAACATTGCAGTCTAGTAATAAATGCCAGAACAAAGAGGAAAGAGAAATCATCCAGTTTTTTATTTACAGAACCATCGTACTCGCTCGCTACGCAGTCCGCTGCGTGTCGTATCATTTTGAATTTCTCTTTCAGCTACTGTTTTTCTTTGTCTTCGTCCTCGTTGCGGCATCACCGCGGCTCCGTGGCTACGTAGGTACGGAAAGGGCGAAAGGGAAACTAGCAAACCGACCGATGCGTGACGGATGAAATAAAATCTGCCTGTGTGTCGTTATTCGCTTCTGATGCTCGTGTTAAATAATACGCACGAGATCGGACTGGCGAACGGCATACTGTGCATCGATAAGCCCGTCGATGCGCTGAGCGTTATCCCTTTTCGGGGTATAAACGCGAGGATTACGAGGGATTCTCACCAACGGTATAATATGAACCACAATCAAAAATACTTGAACAACAAACACGGAGTCACGAATTTTTAAATGAGTTTTATTCAACGCGTTATTCTCTCGGCAAATTTTCATTGAGCACCCATCGGTTGTGAGATCCTTGACAACATTCCGTCGACGTTCGAAACGGGGAACCAAAAAAAAGACTAAGCGTCATTTTTTATTTTTTATTCTTTAGATCCCCCGAAATTAATCAGAGTCTCAATGTTTTGGCTCGGCGAAAAGCAACCCGGATCATAAGGAATACCCCTTAATGAATTTCTCGTAGGTAATCAATCGGTGAAGAACTAATTATTGATATTATCCATGCTTGTAGTTGTACGAAAAACGAATTATTGTGAAGGGAAGGTTTATAAACGTTGCGAAGACATTTAACGCGCTTTGTACGAAGTGTAACGAGCAAAGTATGGAGTTAGCTAAAAGCGTAGAAAAGTATAAAATATATTATGACGTCCGTGCTCCACGTACAAAGCACAGCGGCTTTGAGAGCGGAGCATGGTTTTGTTGGCTGCTTCGAGGATAATGAAGCTTCATTAGCGTTATCACATCCTTCAATGTAAAATATTTTTCGCCTTGTAAGAGAAGCGAAAAAGGATAAAGGAGATTGAGAGAGCTTACCGAAGGTGATATAACGTGCATGAAATCGTTAACCGATTTACGTGCTGCTACCGATGCTGCTACTCCTCTGAACTTCAGCGAGGTCGCCAAGATAGCTAATTAATCCGCTTTTAAAACGTTTATTACAAGGCGAAACAGCATTAAAGAAGTTACCCCGGGCGACGCAGAAATTATTAAGTAAATCCTGACGGTACCTCGTAGCACCGACTCGCCTTGTCCAGACTTCTCGGCCTTCGTTTTACGAGCTTATTCTATTATTATTCTACGCATCTTGTCAAAGCGCAAGCCCTTTCATCTCTTCGTTTTACCTGCAGTGGGATAACGATCCTCTCCTTCCGAAGCTGCGTCCAACATACATTTAAAAGTTGAATTCAATCCAATTATACGTAGCATACCAAAGTTCATTAAGGATCCCAAATAAACATTCAAAGTGAGAAAAAAATTTGAGATACCGACGAAACAAGAATCGGTTTCCAAGCACGCCAAGTGTCCAACAATAATTTATCGAGCAATTCACTTATATGATTCCCGCACAAATAATTTTGCTAACAATTATATATTTCCGCTCCAAAGTTATATAATTTAAAGAAATATATTTTTTCCGTAAGGACCATTCCACGATTCACATATATTTCAAAGTCTCCGGTAGTTGACGCCGGAATACAACGTTTCTAGGAAGTTTTTCAAGTCCTGTTTCGTCATTGATACATATTATGTCGATAGAAGTAGAAGACAACTATCTCGAACGTTTAGTAGTGAAAGAATGGACAGACTTAGACGATAATAGTGGTTAGTGCTTTCTTTTACTGACAGGACTCACGTTTCAGCTGGACGAAAGTGAGCTGATCGATGGCCCGTCGCAGAGGTTTGTCGTCGAGTGTCAAATCCAAGAGCGGAAGACGAGCGATTTCTTGAACACCTTCAGCCGCGCCCCATGAACCTGCGGCGGTGGATGCTCTTACCGAGAGCATACCACCGATTTGAAGGAAAGCTGCACTGTCATTCTCCTTGAGGGCCTCGATGCAGAATGTGAGAAGGGCGGTGGTGGCTTGAAGGTGAGTCGCGCACCTCGCAACTTGATCTCGAAGCGAACGTACCCGTGCCTCGCGCGTTTGTCTCGCGGCCTCGATCAATCGAGCTTTTCTCGACTGCAGAAGACTCACGAGATGAGCAACGCGTTCTTCCACTTCTTCCTCCAGACTTACGCATTCTTCCTGAAAATAAAAAATCAAATAAACATAATTTCTCGTCGAGTGACCATCGATTATCAGTTTTCGATAATGCATTTCGAGCTCGATAAATAATAATACTTATTTTACAATAAATTTACCACGAATATATTTCTCCCAATGTTTAGTAATTTATTTTTTGTTATTTTCAAATCTGTAGTTAATTTTTATTGTGAAATTATTATTTTCTTTTTTTAATTTCATCGCAATGATTTATAGATTTTATTTCGACACGACGATTTGTTCGTTCGTGAAACGGCCCCCGAGTAAGCTCTCGAAGACCACTCCATGTTACGTATTGTTAATAAATTCACATTCACCGTTACTAACATTTCACGCTAGATCGATGAAGAATACGAAAAAGAAATCTGCCTGAGGTGCGGCCAACCCTACGGCCGCGCCTCTAAAAGTATTGACTTATCTTCCAGCTTTTTCTAGCTTCAATTTACCGATGTATCAGCCATTTTTATGAAATCAAGATCACCATCAACGTCGTGGAATATTGATTGCGACGTAAAATAAAATTCTCAACGTTAATGCGAGCGGCTTGAGTTGAGCAACGAACGCTGGCGTCTCTCGTCGATGCTCGGTATCAGCTCTCGGCACAACGGGCGGCTGTAAATTTCACGTTGAGTTCGCACTCGACTCCCGCGGGCAGACTTTACTTCCGTTTTATACGAGATGCGACGTAAAAGAGACACGCACTCTTCGTCTCGTTCCCATCTTGCCTTCCCCTATTCATTAGGCATCGCATTTCTCCCCAGAACCTCGATGAACTTGATTGCCACACGACACGTGTAGCCAACGAACTGCTCCTACACCTGATTTATATCTCGGATTAGATTTATATCTCTTCCGCTTCGTGCTCAGCGACAATTCGTTTGGTAATACAACGGGGAATGTTATTCCGGGGATATTGAAATCATAGTCAACATAAAACGATCGACGTCACGAGCAGCTTCCTTAATTAACAAGAAATTGAAATATCTTTATAATCATTTACTCTCCCACGGATAGATGTGTATCAGGAGCGTCCAGCTCGATGGTTATTAGCTTTCTTTAGGAAGACAATAGGAAATTTCAGTTCCGTATTCAACTCCCTGCGAGGTTGGCAGCATCGTTTTTTTTTTCTAGTGTAATAGACAAAGTGCTTATCTTCTCGCCGAAGGACTTTACCTATGACCCTCGCGACGTTCACTCAACTCAAACGGACTGGCTCAACATTATAATGTATTTTAAATCACCGATACTCAGAAAAATCGTCGTAGGCGTGGTTACTATTGAGTGACAACTATTGATCGCTAGTCCGGACTACTATTTTTATATTTCTTAGCAGAATCAACGCGTTACAGATTAGACGCGGAATAAGCTAGCTGACTGTATGCGCAACGCTTAGATATTATTTTAACTCGAATGCGTCGTCGCGTCCGTATCGCTCGACGTACAAGTGACGTCTATGCAAAGTTTATGCTAAAGTTTTTACAAAGCCAACTAGTCGCGTTTCGGTCGATTCTCGGTGAAATGACAGTGCGAGATATTTACTCGCGCGTCGCATAGAACGCGCGAATTCTACTCGACTTGAGTGTAACTCATCACTTTGAATCCGCTAAGATTACATTAAGTTTATCCAGTGTGCCCGTAACTATCTTTAATTAGTTGTACTACCACGATCCCTACAAACCGCTATTAAACAGCAACAAATAATCTTATATCATTTCGCACACGTATGCAAATAGTTGAAATTGAAAAAGCAGTCGCAGGTGTAGATGTAGAAATATCGGTAGACGGCGCGAATACTCACGTGCACCTTATCCGTCATTCCTTTGAGCCTCTGTATGAATTCTGTCGTGGATCGTGCTCGCTCCGACAACTGCTGCAGATTCTGCGACAGCTCGGTCTGAAACACAAGATGTTTGAAGATCGTGAGTAAACGGTAGTAAAACGCAAATAATATCAATGTTGCTGCTTCTCGTCGTCGCGACAGCTTGGCAGGCTTTAGGCTATTGAACTAAATAGTTATTTCTATTTTAAAGTACATTTTAAGATGTTTGCTATTGAATTTAATCGAAATCGTAAAAGAGTTTTTATGGTATTTTAAAATTGTTTTAAGAATAATTTACATTATCGCGATAACTCTCGTAAAACTTGAGCTTAAGAACCAAAATTTTTGACAAAAATGAATAATTAACCAGAGATGTTTGGTACAAAGTTCATTAAAATCGGTAAAGAAATTCGTATCTTTTGGGACTTTGAATTTTTTTTTTATTTGCGACGAAAAACTGCGAAAATTGCAAAGCTTCCGTAAATTTGAGGGCAATTAACTAGTTTATTAGCGCACCTGCTAACGTTAAAGAATATTTGGTCTCGCATTTGGCAAACATTAAGAGGTTCGAAAGCCATGACAAATTGAATACCTGATTTCGTTATCGCTCTAATTTTCAAAAATAAAATATCGCTAGATTGATAATCGCTTCGGTAATTAAACTAAAATTTGGTACGCAAGTAGAACAGTAGGATCTCTTTATCTATTACAATTTTCAATCAAATATATTTACACGATAAGATTTAATGGATTTTTGAATATCTTTTCGAATCGGAATTAGTGCTCGTCGTCGTCGTTGTTGTATGTTCGTCGTCGTCGTTGTTGTGTGCTCGTCGTCGTCGTCGTTGTGTGCTCGTCGTCATCGTTGTCGTGTGCTCCTCGGTGTTTTTAATATCTGATATTTCTTTCTCAGACACGAACAAGCCTGCAAAGTAGAACCCTGCAAATTGCTTTCTCATTATTTTACACCGTTCGTTATGCCTTCTGGATCGATCAACATACTTCCTCGTCATAGAGGTTGCTTTGCGAACAGTTTTAAATAATGAGAAAACAATTTGCAAGGTGCAACTTCGCAGGTTTTTGGTTCTAAGGTAATTTCCAAGACATATGTTATTGCGTGCCCTTTATCATTAACTTTCTCGATAAATATCTATGACATTAATCAACATTCATTTTATCCTAGTTGGAAATTATTGCATTTATCGTTAATTTATTTTTTGTCTTATCGGCTTTTTAGTACGAATTCTCAGAAAAACGAATTTTCAGACTTCATTATCATTCGATAAAAGTTATTTTGTCATATGAGCCGTCTTTATCTCCATGCACGGTTTGTTCGTGGACATGATGTTGCACGTGTTCAGCCTGTTCCAAAATGAGTACTTCGCCACCTTAAAGAACTTAATGCGTTACTCTGTTTCGGATTAATAAAACGAGTGCTCAGCGATGGTTTATGCCAAGTTTAATGCATTAATAATTTACGGTAAATGTATTATGCCAATTTGTATTGAAGCGTATGTCCTTAACTTAGAAAAACATTAATAATAATGAATTTGCAAATAAAAAAATACGAAAATGATTGAATACAGATTGAGTTGAGGTATTTCAAGGAATAACCCTCTTCAAAGAATAATATTCACCGTTCATCATAGTAACTTTCATAACGGATTTTACTAAAAAAATAATGTTAACCCTATCATTCATATGGTTGCTTCAACCTGTGCTATGAAATAATAAAAAATATGCACTTTTGTAATAATTTTAACCCTTATCCTCACCTTTGCCATCTTTCGTCATTCACATTTTGTACAGAACATATAACAATATTTTTTCTTTGCCTAATCGTACTTAAACTTTCTCGAACATAAAGTTGTACGCGTAAAGACTGAACGCGTATATGGAGATTAGTGAAAAATAAAAGAGTTGTAACTCAAGAATGACTTGAGCCAATGATATGTGATTTTGTACAATCGGTTGGACGCGCCCATTCGAACTTGTGAACGTTTCGCAATCTTAAAAATCGGCGCAGTACGACGTTTTTTTTTTTTTTACATAAAATTAGCTAAAGATTGTTGAAAAATGTTTCTCCATTCTGTTCCCAACTTATAATCATGGGCTTAGCGCGACTCGATGGTCCGCGAAGCGTGTGTCTTGGAAAAAAACAATTTATATTCCGAGGGCTCGGGTCACGTTCACGCCAACGAGAACCGCATGCGGCCTTCGGATCGATAGTCGCACTATATGTACGAATATTGCACTATAGTGCAACAGCATAGAAGGCGATGCCGGTCATTTTCGATAGTGAATATCGCACGCGAGCTACACAGTCACGCATCGAGAAAACGCATTCGCATCGAGCCTGGGGGCTGTAGACAAGCCGCCCCCGGCATTCACTGCGTAGTGCACCGTGCGCGACAGGTGTATTTGTTTACACGTGAATTTCTCTTGACAGTGAGAGAAATAAAACCCCAGAGAGATATGCCGAACTCTCGTGTTCTCGTTCACCAACGTATCGCCACGAAAATTGTCATCCCCGCGTCCTCCTTTCCACCCCGCGGTTCATCCATGCGTTAAAGAACCAAACGCCCCTGTTTGACAAAACGTAAATTACACGAGATTAAAAGTCCCTTCGACATTATTGGGGCGGGGGGAGGGGGGCGAATAGATTGGAACGAGAGTGCACGATTTTCAAGCTGTTGAAGCAATCGGTGCACTGCGGTATAAATGAGATACAGCGGAGGCGTAACACCAGTGATAAGGGACGCGAGGTATCACTGTCGCGATAACTGACTCGCACCGTCGCTTGATTTACCTTCACAGTTTACCTCGATGATGAATACTATAAATTTTCTGGTAGATAAGCGATCACGAGGATACTTGCACGTCTGCTGCACTTTTTTTTTTAAAGAAAAATGAAGAATACAACGGTGTCGCTCATAAATTCATCTGTATTTCGCTTTTTTTTCTTCGAAATCATGATTTTTTCTACAGTTGAAATAGTAAATTGATTTTAGCTATAGGAAAGAACGTTGTGGACTGGCATAGACGCTCGATTAAATATCTAGTCCTAACTATTCTCCGTCCGTTCATATTTAGTGGACTAAAAATTTGAAAAAATTGTAACAGAGACCATAAAGACTACGGAAGGTTCCCAAAACTCTTCGAAAATAAGTAAATTTGCCGATGCATTATTTAACAAAAAAATATATTTGTTTTCAAATTGAAACGTCTAGTGCCCCGCCGATTAATGAAACAACTATATGTCATATACCATTTTAAGGTTAACTTTAATTTTGTCGCTGTTTTATTCAGTTATCTCGAGAAACAAACCAGATATAATTTTTTAGAGCAAAGCAAAATGTTCTCCATCGATTATCCTACGATACACAAGTATCTCCGTCTCAATAGACATTTTAGTATATGATTAGCTTAAAATTTCTTATACTTACATTTTTTATACTCTCCACACATTAATAAATATCGTTGTATCACCCGAAAATTTGTAACAACTTTAAAATTCATTGTAACCGTTTCTCAAGCCTTTGCGATCACGGTGGTTTCGAGTTTCCGTGTAACTTTCTACGTTCGGAGGGCATAAAGTATTTATTGGTTACCGCAACAGTTATAGTACAGCGACATCAAAAATGGCAAACCAAGGACACTGTTCTACGGCATACGGCCAGTTTGAATTTGTCGACATTTTGGGACTTTCCGACAGTTTTGGGACCTGTCCCAAAATGTCTGGTGCAGCGGCAACACCGAAGTATCAGCAAGAGCATGGTTTCGCATAACGGAAATTCTCGTGTCTCCATCAGTGCTATCGGGTAATTAAGTTACACGCCTTCTCCAGATACTGGATAGACCATAGACTATATGTATGCAACGATACGCCATCTTACTTTCCTTGCTCTTTAGGTCTGAGGTCACAAGTTTAACTTGTGAGTTCCATAGAGCAGGTGCTATAGATACGAAATAATTTCAAATATAAGTAACGAGAATAATTGTTTTTATTCATAAAACACGATAAATGACGAATTTTGCAACAATACATAGCAACAATTATATGTACGGATAATTTATTTTCTCCAACATTAATTATTAACTTTGTGTTTAAATAATAAGCGTTCTTCAAAGTTATTTCCTTACTTTGGGATTTTTTTGCCTCGCTGGACGACATATTTTATGAATTGAGAACTTTTGAGGTTATTTCGCTCGTGAAAAGTCTATTTCCGTCATTGATTCTACTTTTACTTTTATGTGATTTATTATTTATTTGGATTGGACCAAGTGATGTTTTGACGATCATTTTCTACGAAGGTAAATCAGATTACAGCGGTAATCAGCGTCATCTTAAATATACATTTTTATTTCAGATTCGTAATCAGGCGCTCCAAATCTCTTGACACTGCATTGAATATATCTCTCGTAGGATGTCTTAGGGTGTGAAGAAAATCATTGTCTAGTACCATAACAGTGAGCTCTGTAAAGGTACAAATCTTTCGGAATTTTTCGAGTCAATGACTAATCATCAGAGGGCTATGCAATATCCATTGCTGTTGTGGCTCCGGGATCAATAAAAAAAAATAATTGTTACAAATTTCTCATCCGGAGCAGCACAAAAGTAACAGCGATTGCTACTTTCCTAACGAGAGTAACAATAATTATAATTATAAAGAATAAAATTGCTACCCAGAATAGTTGTAATTGAAGACGAAATTAATTACTTTTACAATCGATTATACTTATATCTGCGCCTCAGTCATTCATCTGCCTTCCACTGCCAGCGGTGTCGTACGATATTGGTGACAAATTGGCATTGCTCCTATATCGTTACTACAATATTACATTTCTGCTGTGACTGTTTTTTTTTTTAAATTTATTTTGAACCAATTTCTCTATTTCCTTCCCGTCCGTTCTATCGTATATGGACACTCAAATATTTTTTATTGCACTCATTTGTATTTATGTACAATCGTTTCGCATTACACCAACTATCATGAAAAGCAGATCACATATGATACATTTCACGCGGTCTCCTTGAACACAAAGTCTCCGAGATACCGGTTATGACATATTAATAACAGTTTTTTTTTTTTTTAGTGAAAGACTTTATAACACTTTACCTCGCTGTATATATCGTCTACCTTACGATACAGCGTTTATATGTACGACACCTGATAAACCGTTTCAGGTATATAGTCACGCGAGAAAACGGGTGAAAAAAAAACTAGAAGCCAGCGAGATTGCGCTCTAATCACAATAGAATAATTAGAGACACAAATCATTGTTTGCGTCAGTTTGGTAGAACTTACGTGGCAGTTATATTAACTCTTCGTGGCTCGTGCGAGAACGAGGAGGCGTCTCAGCCACGCCAAGACCTTAATTGATTGATTAACGCGCCGTGTGCGCAGCCAGACGGTTTCTCACAGGCTTGACTTTATTTCTTACTTTCTTTCGTGCTTCTTTGTATTGTGTTGCACGCCCTGCCAGGCTCGGACAATCGTTTAGTCTGCTTTGGCTTTGGCTGATTGCGTGTATCGCATTGGACTGGTACATGACAGTCGTACTGCAGATACCAAGTGAGCGGGACAAGGGAATAATTGATCGTCGGTCTATCGGACAGACCTTTCTGTCCTCTCTACCAGGACCGCTTACAAATGTACCTACTTCGCGTTTTGCGATAGTCCTCCTGTGTTGGTTCGCTTCGTCGTCGTTCACTTCGTTTCTCGATGACATTCATCGCGAACGTCACAAACGTATTATTCTGAATACGAGTATTCATCGCGTGGAAATATACATTAATCAATGGATATGGTATTGCAGGAGACACGAAGAGGCACTGACGATATTCGATAAAAAGTTCACCCTGGATCGTATCGGTGTTTTTCTAAGCTCAAAATTAAACAAAAGAATCATTGCACGTGATTTTTAAAGGGAGATTAGGGGTTGAAATTAAAAAATTCTGTACCGTCCTACATATGTACCGTCGAAATCTAGAAACTAAATCATCGTTGATAGATTTTTTCTCTCTTTCTTGATTGTCCCAAGGGTCTTTAACGATTTGTTAAAATTCATCATGACATTTTCTTAATTCTATAATCTATTTACCAGCATTGCATTTTGAAGACCAAAAAATATTTATTGACTTGTAATATTCGACAGAACACTTCTTATAATTAAATTTTTAAATCTTTGTGTTTTTCATACAAAAGTTAATATGCTAAAAGCATATTTATAAAATATACATTGCGGCGATTATCATTTAACAACTCTTGTTGCAACATTGATTATGTAGCAAGAAGAGCTCTTAAATTTGACAAGTCGGTCGAACAAAAACCTCGGTAATTTACGTTGTTCCACGTGTGTGACTGAATTCGGACGTAGGTGAGATAGTCAACGAGCAAAGACAGTTCCGGATGCATTTGTGGCGATCATGCGAAACGAGGAGTAAAAATCCGCTCTCAGGATGATAGGGTACGTAACAGTGGCTCGTATTCCGCAGAAACAATCGTTTGCTTCGGTTTGCCTTCGTGCCTAGGAATAATTGGTCACCGGGCCGCTTGCCACGCTGTTTCCCGTCGAGAAATTCATTCTCGCTTTCCACTATCCGCGTCTCCCTGCGTATTTGCTTGCCTGTACGGATGCGATATATATTCACGTCGACGTAAGCGATCGAGGAGCGCGCGAGACACGCAGCCGTCGCGCGTTATCGCTGGGACCCAGCCCACGCTATTCAACCCCTCGAAGTCGAGCTCTCCTCTCCACTCCTCTCTGTTCTCTCTCTCTCTCTCTCCCTCTTTACATGTTTCTGCCCCTCGTCTATCTCTCTCCACCGTCACTACCTTGTTTTACGATAACTTTCCCCCGTGCGTTTGTCTTTCTTTCTCTGTGCTATTCCCCTTTGAACGAATATAACATCCCCGTTGCCTAGTCCCTTCGCTGCTTCGTTTCACTCCCCTGCGCCTTTCCTTCTTCTCGTCGATCGCACTGCTGCAACAGATATACCATACACCGCAGCATAAACACGATACCGCTGCCATTCCTGGTGCACGGTTCATCGTCATACAGACAGAGAGTGAAAGAGGATGCACCGCTCGTATCCAGCGGGAACTATATGATCCTTTCGAACTTCCGGTATCGTTAATACGAAACAATATGCTATACATACGCTATTAGCTGCAAGATTACTTTCTGTAGAAATTTAAATAAATGTGAATCATAGAAAATAACGGAAAAATTAATTTTTAATATACTTTTTAAATATAAATAAATGTTTTTATTTATTGCTTTGACATAACACATGTATAAGCGGTAACCTACGAGGGTTTTCGCGTTGAATACGATACGCCACTTTCAGACGGTGCCAAAAAGAAAAATGCCGTCGCAAAAATTATCTTAACACCGATTTTTATTCCTAAATCTTTTCAACAATTTTTATGCATTTATTTACCTTCGAAAGGACGTACGACTGCATGAAGCCGCGTATGAACTTCATTTCCATTCTACTTCACCGACTCCTGTCGCCTCCGTTCCTCTCGTCGTTGACTTATGTGAGATTGCAGGCAATAAGTGGTTTGAGCTCGTTTCTCAATCGATTCTCGTTCGCGAGGGCATTCGATCCAACGAGTAATACGTGTCTCGAGTATCGAGTTACGTTTATCGCGTTTTAACGCTACTCTGATCTCTCTCTCTCTCTCTCTCTCTCTCTCTCTCTCTCTCTCTCTCTCTCTCTCTCTCTCTCTCTCTCTCGGTACCTCAATCGTGTAATCCTCTGCAAGTATATGTACGCCATCTCCGAGTCTCTTATATAGAAGGACTTTGTAGCATTCGTATACCAGCAGCGTTGTTCATTCTCGTATGTTGCGAATCGGATCGTAAAATTTCGTACGCCGCCTACAATCGCGCTCTACCTACTCGTCCCCTCCGTTCATGTTCCTTCCACAGTGTAGTACTATACTTTGTACTATGCTGTGCAGTGCTATATATGCTCGACAAGAGTTTATACGAACTTCCCCGAAAACATTGGTCACCCTCAACATCGTTCCTTCCCCTCGGGTCTCTCTCTCCCTCTCTCCCGCTCTCTTTCTCCCTGTCTATATACACCCTTCGCCTATTCCCCCGTACACTCACACAAATTCGCACCCACGTAAGCGCGCCTTGAAAGGGTCGAAATCACCCTAGAATTTCATTGCTCGAGTCTCGCGTAAACGCTGCCTTAAGCAGCGCATGAACGCACGTTAACAATCTCCTTAGTCCTGCCTCTTGGAAATCTATTCTTTTATTTCTTAACTGTGAAACGATTAAATGTTATGCTTACACATTGTTATCGTTGATATTTTTAGTGAAAGAGTTTAATGGAGTTTACACCAGTTCAATACAATTAAAAAATATTGCTAAATCAAATGATATTTCTTTACCATCAAATCACATTTTCCTCCTATTTTGACTCATTGATTAGCAACACTTATTAAAATTAATATTTAAAAAGTGACGATGATCACAATGAAGTTTGCATTATTTATACATCGATGATAATATCATATTATATATATATATATTATATATTAGTTATGTACGAGTATACACGGAGTAATTATTTTGTCGTTTCGACTAGTAAAGCCCAAAAAGCGATTCGTATATTTTTTTTTCACGTTCGGGAGTCGATATATGTAAATTTGAATGGAATGCATCGATAAGGTACTATAACTAAGACTATAATTTCGCGTCTCGCGTATGGGCTTAAACTCGCGGGGTAGGAACTACAAACAGTACGAAGCTAACGATACGGTGCAGCGAGTTGCAACGGCGGCGGAGGTGGAGTATATGGAACGATGCAATCGCAGCCTCGCGGGACCGTTCGACCGCTTCCATAGTTCATGGTAACGTCGACGTTGGGCTCGTTCGTAAATCCAACCATCGATAAACCCGTGCGGAATATCGTGTGCCGGTGGAGAACGGTAACGGCCCTGTACTATACGCTCAGGACGGGACGAACCACCGCGCGACCACCGAGAGGTCGGCGACTCGGTCGCACCGATTTCTCGTTCCTCTCTCGATCGCGGCCGACGCTGCTGCCCGCTCTCTCTCTCTCTCTCTCTCTCTCTCTAACTGGGACTTATAAATCCAGTGCAGACGCAAAGCGGTGTCGATAGAGAACGCTCGACGCCCGTTATCCAGCACCGAGCTCACACGGACGACGCCAGCTAAGCCCGAAAGCACTTCGTATACTTCACTGGTAAATCACAGAGTTTTGCAAATGAAAATTGACCAATTTATGTCAAAAAAGAAAAAGATCGATTTTATATTAAAATCAATACAAAATGTATTTAAATGATATTTTATTAGATTATTAGATACCGAATTAAATAGTTGATTATATTGCAATAATGTTCTATGATGTTTGGCATTGAATTTGATTTTGGAATCGATAAACAGGTTCGGAGTGGTACTAAGACGTTCAATTTAGCAAAGATCGGGAAAAGGGTTTTAAGTTCTAACATCTTACACTTACGAGATATTCTACGAAAGGAACTAAAACTTGAGACACGTACGTAATGACATTGACGGATTTTTGGTATATAATTTGGTTAAAATTGATAGAGGCGTTCGAATTTTATAGAACTAATTTAATATTATTTGTATAATACACGTTTGTCGAGGCTTACAAAAATAAAATGCCTGTAGTTCATAAATGAAAATTAGCTACATCAATTATGCGGTAAGTTTTTATTATTGATTAAAATCATCGTTAAAATATATTAAAGAAATGAGAATTTTTTTATTTCTCGATGACTCAATTTTCGTTGAATTTCAATTAGTATCATTTTTTAAAAAAGTAAGCCAAGTGAGATAGCAAAAAGATTTTAGGAAAAATATAAAATCACAAGGAAAAAATGTCCAAGGTTCTACTTTGCATCCTTTTTATATTTTATTTAAGAAATTGTGTTATAATTTCAATAATGAAATTAGACTGCACTGTACACAAGCGTATTGCGTTCCACGGATAAGAACGGATCGGATAAGAGTTCCACAGATAATTCGCATTATTGCAGACAGTATATAGGTAGACACGATATACTAAATACATCTGCGAAGTTGGAGGAGACAAGAGCGATTGTTACGAGAGCTCTGGCATGATCGGAGCAGCAGCAACGCCCGAGATGGAGCAAAGGAATTTCTCAACGAAAGGGAACGAGAAGGGAGAGCCTTCGCGAGGATCTCGGTGGAATCCCAAGGTTTTCATAGCAAGACTGCCAAAGAGAAACAAAGACGGAGAGAAAGGGGGCGCTCGACGCCCTCTATAGATGTAACGGCAGAGAAAAGGGTTCAAGATAGTTGGCGGTAGGCAAGAATTGTTCGGTGAAAGGCCACGAGGAGAAAGGGAGAGGCGAAGGGGTTTATTACAATCGTCGAGCGGTAGACTGTACCTCGGCCTCTCGGGGCCACGCTTTTATACTAAAAACAGGGTGTTCGTCGCTCTCGTTCTTCTCTACTATCGTACTCTATGCTTTTTTTCTACGCGTGTCTCGTGGTGCGCGAATTGCGCAAAGCCGTCACGAAAGTGCGACGCGAAAGATGATGAAAAGAGGAGAAGAAGAAGAAACGAAGGGAGTCAAAGGCGAAAAAGCAGAAAGAGCGAGAGAGGAAGGGCGATGACTGCGAGAGACCGAGTGAAATTAATCGTTCCAAGAAGCGACCAAGCCGTATGAGAGCGAAGAGGGATCGGCTGCTGGCTCTCCGACGTATTTTGACTTCATTTTGAGACGCGACTCTCTCACCGCCGCGATGAGAAAGGACGGTAACGAGAGAACACATTTCCCTCGTAATCTTGTCGCGAAGGGCCAAAAATACTATAAAAGATTCTACTGCAGTCTGAAATGGCTTCGACCAGAGGGCTAGAGAGGGATGAAAACATTATAATCATTGCGACACTCGCGAAAGAGAATTCAACTTTTCTAATTTCGGTTTTGGGATAGAGTTAGAGGAACTGTATAACTCAAATACTGCATCGTGCACCAGTCGAATGAATGCTACAATTAATATAAAATGTGTTGACCTCATTAATCGTATCTACTTTGACTACTTGAAACAATCGCGGCTTTTCTACTATCGCCGTAAATTTGTTGAAATAACAAACCAAAAAAAAAAACGTGTATTGTTTACTTTTTTAGAATTACTAAATTTTCGATGAAAACTTTAATTAATTAGTAATTAACGGACATTTGTCATTACAGAACTCGAAGTATCATTTGTATTTAAATATTTTAAATGAATTTCTATGATTTTTTTACCATATTATATAGAAATTTAGTCAAAGCCGGATTTACGAAAATTTTGAAGCATCGCATCGGACGTTTGTATACAATTAAAAAATTTAACTACCGATCAACAATCGCTATTCTTCAATAACAATGCAAAGCATTTAAATTATTATCTTTGAAAAGGCATATTTAGTTGGAAAACCATCTTATCTTGGGCGTAATAGAACAATCGCGAGTTTCAGTATTTTTTTCAACGCTTTCTTCGTTCAATCTTTTTGCTAACTTCTTCCCTCCTTCTCGGTTGTTGCTTTCTCGCGTACCTCTCATCAGCTTTTTTGTTCTCGTTGTTCCACTCTCGCTCGTACTACCAGAGGTATACGCCTAAGAATAGAAGCTCCTAGTCATCGTTCATCTTACACAGACGAATCGGTACATTTTATCGTACAACGCGAGACAAGCGGAGAGACATCTTGCAGAGCGACACAGAGCGCACGCTCCGAGAGAGCCTAGCACGAGTGGCACTCAGCGCGACCACACAGACGACAATCCAGACATTTTTAATTTATGGGGGGCCTTGCAACTTGATTGACCCCACAAGACGAAGTGTGACGCGCACTTGTAAATTCCTTAAAAAAAAAAATTCTTCGTTTCGCCTCTTCCCTTAGAAACAATGCAAAGTATAATTGCCACTTACAAACGTTATATCATTGTCGATTGCAGGAGTAAAAAAAAATGTTAATAGAGGAGGGCTCACTGTTGCGGCCTACGCTATAGCCATTATTCACTCGACGTCATCTTACGTTCTACTTCATCGTTTCATAATACTTTGGCAATTAATTGCTAGACAAGAGGATACAAAAAAAAACGAATCAATAATTACGAGAACTTTAACCAACGAAGAACGAGGCGGGAGAGAAAACAATGGGGAAAATAAAAAGGAGGAGCTCCTTTTTCTATATAGATATTCGAAAAGGAGCTCCTCCTTTTTCTTTTTCTCATAGAATTCAAGAAGAATTGAACGATAAGTCTCGAGTAATTAATTAGTAATGTCGACAGCGACGAAGGAGGGGAAGGTGATTAGCTTTCGGAACGAATGCAGTTAATCGGAGATGCCGATGGAGGCAAAGAAAATTTTTATCGTGAGGAAAATACGAGAGATGAAGGAATAAAAAAAAAGTAAAAAGCAACAGTACCGGCGAAAAATGCGTTAATTGGAAAAAAAATGAGAACAGCAGTTTACCGGGAAATATTATATTTTCCGTGCTTTCGGCGTGAATTTGGTCCATCGAGTTTCTCTCTCATTGTTTCGCTTTCAATTGTGGACTCTCGTATAAATCGCATGATTTTTATTGGCCGAGACGCGCCCGCGAGCATGACTCTCGCGTCTACCATCGGTCGGGCTGTATGGGATCGTGACACCGCGATCACGAGAGGCTCGTTACAAGACCGATCACGATCCGACCTTTGATTCTTTTTTACACGCTCCACCGAACTGTACAAATTGATTGACTGCGCGACCAAGATCGAGATATACTACAAACGCTAGTATTAGGTGTTCTCTACAGATAGATTCATAATCTAATCTTTATTGATTCGCTTCCATAAAATATTATTACCAGAAAAAAAACAAATCCTTATCCAAGATTTTCATGAAATTCTTCATGTTTCTGATGAGATAACGATAAATTCAATGAACCTTTCAATATTATTTTACTTTGAATAAATCATTTTGGTAATCTCTTTGTTATAATTTGATTTTTTAAATTGCCAGTAAATTAATTAATTAATTGTAATTATGTTGTTATTATAATATAATATAATATAATATAATATATTTTTAAATTCATTTGTATAAATTTAAAAAAAAAAAACAAAATTTATCATACGACAGTAATGAACATTAAATTCTGAATCATCCTGTATATATTCTCCTGCCGAGAATAAGGCGAGCCAATATCATCGACAAACGGGGAACCCGAGACCTCGACGACACAGAGACACGCCCGTTGCTCCATCGTACGTCTATCACTCAGCTCGGAGAGATATCTTATGGTATATAGGACACAAGAAAAAGGAGGAGGATCAGTGGCAGGAGGAAAGGCGCGCGAGCGAAGAAACAAATCGCAAACTGTCTGCGTATATATAAAACGAGAAGAAAATGCTCGAGAGTGACACTTGGACGGGATCAGAAGCTTCTCCTATTTTTCTATAGAGAGTATTTCATTCGTCTTTTTTTATACGCTTATTGTTCTTATTCTTCCTCGCCGGCTTCCGGGATTTATAGTAACAACGAGTGACGCGAGGTGACGTACAAGAAAGTGTCAAGTGAAAAGCTTTTACAACTTTTCGAAGGGAATAAATTTCAACCATAGTCGGAATGTCCTCAAACCAAAATATTTCAAGTGAAACGATTATTCTTTTGGTTATTCCTATTAAGCTTGGAATATATTTTTTAAAAAAATATGAAAAATTTTACCGACAAATTTAATTATCTTTTGATTTAGAATAAATCTATGGAGATCGATTGATAATTATATTTTCTCCAAAAAATAAACTCCAAAAGCAGTTTATTCGATAATACTTTAATATAATTAAATATTTAATTGATAATTCGGACTTTTCGATAACAAGAACCAATGGATGAACACTTTCCACGTGGAAGACGCGGAGCATGTCGATATATAGATATTCTAGCGTGTCGTGCGGCTCGAACGTTAAGCATCGTTGCAATTTATCGTTGAACTTCATCTGTTCCTATCATTGACACCTCCGTCCCAACCCTATCGACGAACCCGCCTTATCCCTGCGTAAGCTTCAACGGGGACTCGAAATATCCCGGGTCTAAGTGGGTATTTAGGTTCTAAGAGACACGATAATCAGGGCTTGAGGAAGACTTAAGTTTCAAAGGGTATACGCCATTTGCCCCCGTTTTTCTCGATTCTTCTACACAGCTGTGGCTGCTAGATATTTTTACAATATAGAGAGATATACGAGATATGGAACTCTTTGCCGCAAAATATTTATGTATCTCAGATGGATATTCTATACATCTGTATATTGTATGTATATGTATATTATATACATCTGAGATATATCTTGTTAGAATATATTAGGCTAATACGTAAAGAAAATATAACTGTTTGCTGTTATATTTGTATAATATATATTCTCGAGTATACACTTTATTTTCATAGAGATTGTTATCGTTCGCTGTATGGATTTCGAATATAAAAAGATAACGCGCGTGAAAAGACCTCGTGTATACCGAGCCATACGAATACTCGAGTTTCGAGTTGCGAATTGCGTATGAAGCACCTATTAAATACTCGAACCCTCGTTATGCACACGAGCACTTTATCCGTTTCCCCGGACGCTATAGAACGAAGCCATCTAGCCCTTATAGGCAACCTATCCTCGAGCACGACTCGAATAACGATAGACTCTCTGCCTCTTCTAGAATATAATAAACCACGAGTCTGTAAAAAGTGTAGCCAAAAGAGGCGAAGAAAAATGTTTTCTTTCGCTTTCTTTGCTACGCACGTGCGTCTATACGAAGGACGATAAATTCTCGTTGAAGATTTCTGACCCTAAGCTTCCCTTTGGGTTACGCATAAGCCTGGAAAAACCTTCATCTTGGCCACACAATGGTAGTATCCACGCAGTATAAATGTGCCAAATCCAGTAAATGCACGAATTTCGCGAATCATCGACGATGCCAAGTGATAAAAATTCTTAGGAATTTTATTTATTCCTCAAGAACTAAAAGTAACGCGATACGAGTGATTATTGTACAAAATTTTTCTATAAATAGCTCGTCTCGTTGAATCATGAATAATTTCAATATCTTCGAAAGCATCGAAAGCGATAGAGCGAGATAACGCAGCCCAAGTCTCTTGAACCATTGACGATGCTGAAAAACAATAAAGAAATGAATCGCGATGTCGTTTCATCGTGAATTATTCGACGCTCCGAAAGAGATTCAGAGCCAACGATCGACACCCAGCGAAGACGAGCACGACAGCTGCTGGAAAACAACTCACTGCAGCAGCTCTCGGGTCACGTGTGTATGGTTTGCGTGTTACGAAATAAAACGGGCTCTGCCTACTCTACGGAGACTTTATACTTCTTATGCTTCCTCTTTTCATCCCTATCTCTCTCGCTCTCCCTCTCCCTCTCTCTTTTCATTTCCTTTTTTCTTGCACGGATTTCTGTTCCCGTTTCGTCGAGTAGCTGCTCCGCGAGAGAGTTCTCACTATGTTTCTGGGTTTGCGTTTCGCCTCACCTCGAGTTCTTCTTCCATTCTTCCTCTTCTTCTTCATCTTCTCCACCTCTGCTCCTTTTTATTTATATACATGATGTATATACGTATATACTCATCCCTGCGCTTCTTATTCTTCTTTCTCTTTGTACCACGAGTTTTGAGTCTTCATAGAGAGAACGAGAGGGACGGAATACGAGAGAGAGAGATAGAGAGAGAGAAAGAGAGATAGCATGAAACATTACGAAGACACCCGGCAGCGGGACCAGCATGCGCGTGTCACCAAGGGCGTGATTCTAAATGCATCACCGACACGTATTCAGGCTATGCAAAGTCTCGTTAGGACCGACGAAAACCCCTACTGGTCCCTCTCTGTTATTCTCGACAGTCGCCGCGCCCAAACGTGCCACCCCCAAGTATTTTCACAGTACCTACACGCTAAACACACTCGGAACGAGCTCTCCCTGGTGGCACTCCACTCGAGAATAGGAAACTCAATGTTTAGTGACGTATTTCATTCGAAGATAAACAAGAGGGAATGACCTAGAAAATGAAAACTGTGGCGATGGAGAGACTACCGAAATTAACATGAAATAGGACCCACGAGTGTTAACGGTGAAATGGGAACTGAGTTTTGTTGTACTTTCTCTTGAGCGCCTTTCTTTTCTCTTGTTTATTGTGTCAGCACGATGTTACGGTCTATCACCTTTTTTAAGCCGAGTCACGAGTTTTAAGCATCGTCACGAATTTTCGTCGTGTACTTCGTTTGAGGGTGAAATCATTCGGTTTGAGCTTTAACAAAATGTTTTTGGTTCCTCATGAAGGAATCTTTGTTGTGATAATTAAAAAAAATGTGTGTCCGTATCCACTAGAAGAAAAAAATTGTTTGAATCTACCGAAATAGCTGTTATGGGTGGCGAACAAACTTGATTAATCGAAAGGAATACTCGGATGATGGATCGAACGGTTAGTCGAATTGAGTCTTTCTTTATTTACTACGACGATGATCTTCTTTAATCAACCATATATCTTGTTCGCTACCCATAACAGGACTTGACTCGAGAGATTTCCCCTGTTTTTTCTTCATTGTACAGTCATAAGATTTTAACGTTACTTTGAATTTTGTTAAGACAATATATTAACGCTCCGACTCGTAAAATTTTCGAGGTATCGGGTTAAATAGTTCTACACAACTGAACTAACATCGACCATCGATATGGCACTTGATGACAATAGATCAAGACGTTTAAACTTGATGAGATTTTCAACGTTGTGACCATTACTAAGAAAAATTATAAATTGAAAAAAACTCCCGCCTGCAATCCATTATAAAAGCTTTAAAAAAAGTTTTCATATGAAAATAAATCTAAAAAAGATGAAATAACTTCCGATGTCATTTTAGTTAACTTCATATTTAAATGACAATAATTCATTTACCGCTGTCACTACAGTCGGGAGATGTCTCCTGAACATTGCAACCGTCTTTTACATATCAAGTAACATGCTGACGTCCGGACTCTAATTTAAAAGAACATTTATATACGATATGGACGTTTTCTAATGTAAAAGAAAACGTTTCCCGATTGCAGTGACAGCGGTAAATAAATTATTATCATTTAAATATGAAGTTAACTAAAATGACATTGGAAGTGATTTAATCCTTTTTAGCTTTATTTTCATATAAAAAGTTTTCAAAGCTAAACGTCTTGTTTATTATAGTTTTTTTGCAGTCGAGAGTTGAACATTTTTAAAATTTTTGTTTGTATCATTTTTTGTTACAAATACTACGCACATATTTTATTGATAGTAGTTATATTTTTATATAATCTACTAATATATAAATCTTTTTAGCTAATTTATTAAAATGAACAAAACATTGAAACCAGTACTGTCAATTTAAACAAAGATGGAGAATAGAATCTTGTTTCTCATTATTTTCCATTTTTCACAAGCTTTCTCTGTGTATGAAAGCCAAAATTAATCAACATCCTTCCTCAGGGAGTGGCTTTATGAAAAATGGAAAATAAGGAGAAAGCGGTTTGCAATGTTCTGCTCTGAGTTCGTGTTTATTCCTAGTTAACTTTTGGAAAATATACTTTTTCTTTGTATTTCATAATTATTTATAGTTATTCGACTTAAAAAGTATTTAAGAAATATTTTTATTCGAATATTACAAATCTCTGAATCTGTGAAATCGAGAATGACGTTGTCGGTACTTTTAAATTTGAGAAAAAGTCGATATTTGTAGTTTTTGAGACGTTCAACACGGCAAAGAATCTCGTCGTTTAAACGTTGAAAAACTTTACACAACATTTTTCTTTCTGCTTGAAGATCCCATTTGAGAACGTAATCAGCACAGAAACTTAACGCTGTTTTTTTTTCAAGGTAAAAATTCAATCCAATTTTATTTTCTGAGGATGTCACAACCATAATTGTGACATCCTGCTAAAGTAAAATGCAGAGGTACTTTCCGACTAACTTCCGAGAGGGTAAATCGCGAATTTTTAATGCTCATAAGCATTTGAAAATGATATTTAATTACTAGGATTCACTCGGAATCATTTGATATTTCTCTTACTCTCTCAACTTAAACGCTTTTAAAAAAATAAAAGTATAAAGGAGTAACTCGTATATCTCTCTCGAGTGGTTGAGGGTGCATGCATTAAGGGTTTATACAAGTATGTATACGCAATTTCGCAGTAAAACGTACTGAACGACGAATATTCATTAAATTACATGAAACTTCTGAAAGAACATTTTAATTTGTGTGGAAACCTGACGAGGACTCTGCGGTTTACATTCTCAACATCAAAGGAAGCTATGCTTATTACTTCGGGGACACGAATAATTGACATTTAGGTTTAAATTTCGAATAGCAGAACTTGTATTAATTAAAATGATCAAAAATTCAGTGCTACGCGATTTCTAATCTGAATCACATTGTCAGTTACCATAAAAAAATTATTTCTCGCGCATACTCGATTATGTATTTTACCTTCTCCGTGAATTTTTTTAACGCTGTTAATGTTGGGCATTCAGGACATAATTTCACATCCGTTGTTTCCTCTTCGTTCACTGCAAAAATGCTGGTAACAACGAATTGCCTATAACGCTATATATACTTTTAATACGAACTGTGGAATACAGGAGAAACCGGGGTGAGACGGTGCGATTTTTCTTTTAATAAAAACCCATTTTTTGCCTATTGGCAAAAATGAAATAAAAAATAACCTGAAAACTTGTGATTTCAACTTTCGTTTAAGATTTTTTAAAAGCCTAGGCTTCTGGAAAAGTTACAGTGTCGATCGTCATTATAATTTTTGTCAAACTCAAATTGATCGTAATTTTATGTTATCCTCATGATAATTGCATGAAACAAGGATAAAATCAAAGGTAAAAAGTTGCTCTATAAAATGGTAGTATGGTAGAAAGTCATTAATATTAATTCCACGCCATTAATTTATATGATTCTCGACGCTCGAAACTAAGCTTAAAATGTTATTTCGTCGTAAAGAATGATGCTTTGACACTTTCCGTTACCGATTGCTAGAAGTATCTTGGACACTATTCCCTTTTTTGTAAATGTTTAATCCTTCGAATTGTCTACGGATGGCTGGTATTTCTGTTTGTGTATTATTACGCCCCGATCTCCTCTATCTATGAGGAGAAACGTATAGAAAGCGAGTTCGTGAATCGATTTCCCGAACGAGAACATACGTGTCACGTAAAAGCGATTCGCGAAGCCTGCATGGAAATGAAATATGCGATTGCAGAGAGCCGACCGAGCGAGAGAGGCTGGAGTACGACGACGAGGAGAAGGAGGAGGATGAACAGAGAGTACAGCCACCCTCGCCTCCGGGTGGCGATGCGATCGCTCGACCTCGATCTCTCATTGCTCAGCATCTACCGCGCCCGTTCGTCGCTGCAAAGAACGCCGCAACGCCTTCGGTGTGGATCGTGGCTGATCGTGAGATTTTGCTATACAGCCATTGAAGCTCAAACTCCAACCTTAAATTCGAGAGGACTCCTTGAGATTCGATTTTCCCCTCCAACCCTCTCTCTCTCTGTCTCTTTCTATCTCTGGTTATCGCTCTCAGCGTCTCTAGTTTGATCACGAGAAGAGAGTGCAAACATATATAGCGGAGAGCCGATTCGGCCGGAAGTTTGGAGGGGTAACCCGAGGGCGATAAAAGTGGATTGAAGAGATTTAAACGAGAGTTGGACGCGAGAAGCCCGCGTCGACCCCTCAATCTCCTCTGGCTGGGGTAGTCCCGAGAAATATTTCTCCGCTCTCTTGAGAGTTATGTAATGCTTTTGAAAATTGATCAGTTCCCTCGCGTTCGCAACCGAGTGGTTCAAACCGCTCGAGTTTCAACAGGCGCGACTACATTTGGATTTATGTGATTACGAAACTGATTTAAATAAATGTTAAGTAAGTAACCATACGGGCTACTCAGTTCGACCGTTTCAAATGTCTTTGCTCCGGATAAGTGATTCGGTTAAGAAGATAATGGTATTGACGCGTGAAATGTCTACTGAAAATGAATAAATCTTTGTACAAACTTTGAAAACCAACAGTTTGAATAAAAAGGGCATTTTCCACCGATATAATTATATTCCAAAATTTATCAGAGCTATAGATATTTTTAACGATTTCATAATAAAAATATATCGAAGATTTAGAATAGTTCATCGTAAATATATTTCATTTAATTATTTTTTGGAATACCGAATTATATTTGAACTAAACGAAATGATAAAGGACCAACGAAACATATTTGTAATTGCATTATACGTATATACTCATTTCACCGTAATACGTGCCACCTTACGCACTTGCACTTTTGTTCAACAACGTTCAGCACGAGTGAATCGCATAATTGATTCCCTTGTTGTGTCCTGCGTCTATGTGTGTGCGCATGGACAATTCAATCTCCTCGAATACACTTAGATGTGTAACGACATTGATTTCATTAGGTATTGATTTTTGTGCATGAGGGCCAGGGCCCTGTCGACGTGAAACGCCTCTGGTGTGGATTCGGGGCTCAGGAATATATGAATACTGATGATGCTTCGACGTTCCTGGTCTCGATTTCGTTCTATCTAGCTCTGTGCTCCACATAATTTGAGCCCTTCGCTGCATATTATGTATATGCTATATGCTATATATCGTACATAGTTTTATGTATAATTCGTTCGTCGGGGTCGAACGTGCGGAAAACCCTCCAGGAAGTCCTACCACACCGCATACTATAGTTGTGAAACGGAATATTTTTCTCGTGATCTTGGCACTCCCCTCGTTTCTACTTTAACCGAGTTTTTCATGTCATCCTCTGGCCCGATTTTACCATTTTTTTAATGCGGAAAAGTTTCTTATTCTTCTCGTTCTTTGATATTATCTTAAACCCTTCCGACTTTCTGGTTTTAAGTGCCTGACAAATGCGCCGTCTAAGTATTACAACACTTGTTCGCTTTTTTTTTTCGTTATTAGTTTAGTTCTGAATTGCACTTTTATGCGTTGCTGTTTGACATTAATGTCAAATATATTCCGTCTGCGTTTATCGTTAAAATCAACAAACCACATATAGCCTTAGGATAGAATGATCCAAATAATAGTAAAATGGATTTAACAAAGAGAGGCGAATGGAAAACAATGTAAACCGAGCTTCATATTGTACCAATAACTGTGGCATGCACCCTTCAAATTTTTTATATTAAAATTAATATACGGATACAATAATCTCGGATGCATATACCGTATATTAATTTTCATTTATCGTCTACATTTAATAAAACTATGTTTTAAAAACGTAAATATTAATTAATGTGCGGGTTATGTCTCTTGTCTCTTTTGTTTCTTGTACGAATAGTCCGTTTGTCTTGCTTTGTATAAACTTTTTGTACAATTTCGTTGACTTTTACAGGACACAAGTCCCCATAAATATAATAATAATAATACTTAACAATGTTATATGGATTTTACAATATCTGTTTAGATTTTTTTTTGCGAATAACGCACATAAAAATTCATCTATGCTTGATTACTTGCAGTATGATTTATTGATTTTCATATACCTAATCTTTGAAAACTTCAGCTACCAATACACTAAAAGATGAGTAGGAACTTTTGGGAATAAAGTGTAACACAGGTATCACATATTGTTAGATAAAAATGAATATATGTGTGTGTTCGATGGTGTTGTATGCGTACGACATATCTTAAATATCAAACGAATGTGTATTGAGGATTCAGAGTTATTGTATATGAAAAAAAAAAAAAAAAAAACGAACCCAGTAGTGAGCGTTTGTGGTTTACCGATAACGAAAATCGGATTAAGAAACGTCAGTAACGATATAAAGTGTTTATTGATAACGTCAGTCAATACGTCCTGAAGCAAAAGCCTTAAATTTTTTTTAGTCCAATACGCACTAAATAAATAAAATAAATTAATTACTTGACATCTTAGGCGGCCTTGTCCATCGTTGAGCGTACGTCCTATAATGAACTTGGACGCAATTCTGCCGCCGAAAGAGTCAGTAAACACTAAATAATTTATGAATGATACAAAAAAGAAAATGTTATTACTAAAGTTTGGCATTGAAGTTTCATTATTGGCTGGATCACTCTCCAACTTTTCATCACATAAAATTAAGCTCCGTTAATTCACGAGAACGCGATGGGAACGAATCCATCGATTTTCTTAGGGTGAAGCCGAAGCGTCTTTCAATTAGGGAATAGTTTTCGAGCTAGTGATTAATCAAGCATTATAATCATACGTAATGATCCTTCATTTTGGTAGCCAATAGGCCTGATTGGTGTGACGGGTACCGGGTTAAGCGTGGATACTCGCGAATGTGAGCGCGAGCGTCGGCGAAAAGGTGCTGCCTTTATAATCGACGTCCGACCGCCGCATTTCCGCACCCTCGACTCTTCCTCCGACGACTCTTCTCTTTTCTCTGTCTCTCTTTTATGCTGCGAGGGAATTGTGAATTTTTAGAGCTGTCGAAGCGTAAATTAATTTTCCGCTCTCATCGATGCAGGTGGCGGAGGGTCGGGGGGAGGAAGGCATTGATCCATTTATGTCGACCCCCGCGAGTCTATCCAGCTAATGACTACTGCCACCCGTGAATACCGTAGAAACAGAAAAACAGGAAAAAATACAACAGAGGTAGCAGTGAGTTCTGGCGACAGTCTGATTGAACGTCTAGTCGTGGCGTTGATGCGCATCAAGAGCCAAATACGTTGTCATATTTTCCATCTTCTCTGACAAACTATTTTTTACGTTGAAATTCTCTATCGGATTGTAAAAATCCGTTGGAATAAATGCGATTAATAGCCGAAGCGGGTATATCTTTCCTGTTTACAGTTTCGATCCAGCAGCTTCAAAGACTCCGTACAAACCAGGCAACGGCAATAAGAAACGTACACAGAGCGTTAAACTCAGGCTCTCCGAGTCTCGGAAGGAAAGGTAGAGATCGTAAAGTACAGCATAGACTCCTGCAAATCGCGTTACGAAATCCCGTTGAATTCGACGCCAAGGAGAGGGCCTATACGACCACGCGGATGAGGGAGAATGAAGCGGAGGAAAGTAAGAGAAATAGACAGAGACAACTGGAGGAGGAGCTGTTGGCTTTTCGAGATGCGACAAGTAAAGTTGACGGTCTTCTCCTAAATTTAGAAAGCCCGCTGATGTATAAGCTTTCCTGACTGGCGCACGTGTTTCGCCTGCTAAGAGGACCGAGAGAAAGAGAAATATTAAAGCGGAGAAGAGGGAAGAGAGAGGAAAGCACCCGGTGTCATATATAAATACACAGAATCCTCCTCTCTGCCCTCTCTGTCGCCATTTATCACTGCGGAACTATAACTGTGACTATATACCTGAGTCACCCTAAACCTGTGAGAATCCGCTCGCTCTGCGTAGCCCCATTCATGATTTTTTTTGTCTCTCAACAACGAGTTTTTGCATTGAAGATCGTCTAGCTCGAGTTACTCAACCGTGAATCAGAGTAGCGACGCTCCCATCACTTCTAAACTCACTCCTTTTATTAATTTATTCCATAAATTATTGATTATTAATTATAAATATTCGTCAACAGTAAAATATCTCAATATTTTATTTGAAATAAAACTTCAATCGTTTTTTTTTACAGGAATTTGCAACAGAATACCACGAAAGAAAAGTAACGAACATAGATTCATCGAAGAATATAATTGCCTATTACTCCATTAATTTAATTTTCATGGCTTTTTAAAATGATTAATTGCCAAGAAAATACTCTCTTTTCGTTTCAATAAAATCCTCGGATATTTTACTGCTATGGTTATCAGGGCTTTTGAAAAGATAATAGGAAATAAATAATATACGAAAGAAATAAATAAACAGAGTTGGAAAGTAATGAGAAAGTTGCAATTTTTTTTTACGGTTATAGAGAAATAAGGTAAGCCCTGTTGCAAGGTATTTGTGCTAAAGGCATTCTCGTCAATACGAACACTCGGTGCATTCGCTAGAAGCACTGTCACGGTCGATGAATTTTGGGAGCTGCTACTGCTGCTGCTGCTGCTGCTGCTGCCGTTACTGCTATAGATAGAGGAACACGTGAAAATATTGCGACAGCGACCCGTGAGCTTCGCATCGCCAAACGCGCCGACAGGTCAACAGCAGCAGGGATCGTCCGGCTTTCTTTGAGCTTCGAAGTACATTAAACGGGACTTTGTGCGTGATTTGGTAAAGAGGAACGTGCTGCACGAGCTTCCGTGTATATAGCTTACTTTCTATGTTCTTTTGGCTCTGATTTCCAGACTGTTGATCCTTAAAAAATAAAAAATGTATTTTTAGAGCAATTAGCTATAAAAAAATGTTATTAATTGAGAATAAAAAAATTTTTTAGAAAAAAGTTTAATGGCAATGACATCATAGTTAGCTCGATCGTAATCCCGCTTAGAAATACGAGGAAGAACCATCGATATAAAAGTTGGGATAGAGAGTATTTATTTATAGATTGTAGCACGTTGGATACGTGGATGCTCTATGAAATACCGTAGAAAACAACTTTTTATCTGTCGCACGGATAAAAATAAGTAAGTATTTTGTCATTGTCGGACAAAGACATAACATGTTTTTGCTTCTATCGAGGAAACCATGGAATACTCAACGAATATTCGTAATGTATATATTCATGGTGGTAGTTTATAACGAATAGTAAATGACGTTCCTTCATTTTCCTAATATCACGTCCCTTTAAGGTACAAATAATATCGGAGAGTAGATGCAAGAGGTTTTAAGATTGAGAAAGTCTTAACGGACGTTCGTACAAGACCGGTTGGCCCTCCAACTCGACGAATGCACAAAGCGTTCGTGCACAAGGCGAATGAAAAATACAGAGAGAAAGAGAGCTGTTCCACAGGTTGTAGGTGTCTACGTTCTCAGTCACTCAACTGTATTCTCTCAATGCGCTTAAAAAATCCTTCTTGATATTCACTCGTTCGTTTTTTTGCGGCCCTCATGGCCATGCGGTCTCTCACAATGTCTGTCTTTCTTCTTGCCGACTCGGGTTCGTGCAGCGAATGGGTGCAGAGGCATTCCACGTGTAATACTCCCTCGTCACACGTACGTCACTCTCTTCCGACACAAATGCCTGCTTCTCGTCTTGGCTCTCCTCGTATTTTCACGAGGCCGAAAAAACCCTTCGCTGTTACAGCGTGAAACCCTTTACATACGTTCGGAAGCTCTCCAATCGATTAAACTCGCGCAGAATTTCCAACGAGGAAATCGCACTGTCTCGATACAGGTGTAGTATCACGGTTCACACTCGATATTCCTGAGGATTCTACACAAGAACGGGGAATAATCCTATCGAATCCGATGGTATAATTCCATTTAATTTAACAGCCAGTGATTACAGCGTATTTTCTACCCTCACGATCATCTTTGGTCAACTGGATCGTATAATCGTATTTCTCTCACACCGTGTACCACGATTTGCACATGGCACGATTTTCCTTCAATACTTTCCGCCAGTAAAAATAACCGTTATCGATAAAACGTGTCGCAATACCCTCACAATGTCGCCTCACTTAAAATAATTCTATCTTTTTCATAATCCTACAAAACACAAACCACTTTACCGAATATTACGAAGCTCTGTACCAAACACCGCTGAATAGTATTTCGTTTGTGTAGAAAGTTTTAACTCGGCAGTCCAAGTTTTGCATAACTTAGTGCGATAACGTAAGTTTTTTTTTTAATTAAAAATTCCTGACTTGTATTATGGTTACGGACAACTAAAATGCCAAATAATCTGGAACATATATAAAATTATGAAAAATAATTTGGCTCATTCGCCCACGAGCACGAATACAAATTCCAAAGTCATATTCAAATTTCCAGTAAATCTAACGTTCCAATATATTTTAACGCAAGTTGCAATTCATAAAAAATTCTTACTGCATCAATTGCGTGTTCAATTTTAGTTCGATCGCTCAAATAATTCTCAATCTATCTCGTAACGTTCGAACCTCTTTATCAATTTTTCCCAAATTTTATACCAAAGATCCTTGAACTATATTAGGTATGTGCAATAAATTCTGGTTCGTTACCTCTTAATTCTCGGTAGTTTGATACGTTTTGTTGAATATCACAAAAGTTTTTGTTGAATATCACAAGAGGGATTGATACTTTACTTGTGTTGCCAAATTTTTATTGCTTCAATGATTCTTGAGTTGCGGGCAATTGAATTTTCAAAGTCCGAAAATATATGCGGAGATTTTTTCCAATCGACTTTTCCCGACGTTTTCGATCATTTTGAGTAATCGTAGCTCGGAATTTATTTGAGAAAACAAAATGAACGCGTTGCGATTCTACATTGGATTTTTCGGATGTTTCGCACTGCGGTTATATCTATTGCTATAAATTCTTCGACGCTGCTTAATCTTTTAGGAATTTATTAACCTTCGGGTTGTACACAGAGAAATATATTCTTGAAATAATTGTCGTATACCGGGCGAATGCAAATTTATATTTAATTAAAGTATAATTTTTCTTGCACTTGATATATTTGAATTATTTTAAGTAGATATTTCTAGGGATGAATGTAATAAAACGAAGGCTTCGTCTACCTTTACCTTAGAAACAAGATGGAATTGCCATTTCATTTGACGCCATTTGTTTTACCAATCGTACAATTTCGTTCTACGAAGTCGAGACTCGCTGTTAATAAACAAGCAGCGTAAGTCGTGAAAAAAGTAAGTCGAAGCACCGAGCCTGTAACAATATTTGCCGAGTTACCGCTCCCGAGGCTTTCATAGTAGCGGAGTAACGAGAAAAAGAAGAGGATTGCCCGAGCAAGAGAGCTAAAGATACATGCAAATGCGGGGAACCACTAATTTCTGTATTACGCAACGCGCGAAAACGTTTTACGGTTTCCCGGTAAACCGGCAGTGTTCCATCTCCGTTGGTGTTTCTGTTGCGAGAAGAGAGCGAATCGATTAGCCCCGAGTTCCGTTGAGCTCATTACCAACGGCAGAGCACGCAAAAGTACCATCTTCCATCCAATGAATACTCGGCCCCGCAGCTACGGTAGAAAGATTTCAGAGTTATTTCGAGAAGATGAAAGAGAGTGGATCAGAGCTAGGCGTATGGGTATATAATGAGCTCGCGAGCGCATATATTTCACCGAGTGAGAGAGATGCTACGAAATAGGGCGAGGAAGAGAGCGTTTCCAAGGGTTGCGAGAGAGAAAGAGTGGCTCAAGTGTTTCGCGCGCCCTCTGCAGAGTGCTGCGCACGAATAGGTGAGGAATAATATATTTCAACGATGGTCGTATATTCATTCTCTCTCTTAGGCTTCCGTCGAATGTTCTCCTTTCTCTCCTCTCCTATGTTATTCCAGCGATTATTCTCCCGACCTTCGCGACCCTACCGACCCGACACGAACCCGCCCAGACGGAATAATGCGAGCCTTTATATGTATGTCGCCACGTGTAGATATTACTTTGCCCGCGGAATATTACTTAAACTCCCTATACCGCAGAGAAACTCAAAGAAAACGTGAGTTCTTTGTAACACGGAAATTCGAAAATATTTTATTTCGAATTGATCATTCGTAAAAACTGTCAAATTTTAACTTTTTATCGTACAGTGTTGCTACTAGATTACATTTTTTAATTTTATCTTAATCGTTGAAGCTTTGAATTAGCGTTGTTATCATAAGGTTACAATGATTTTTAAAAAAATTTTCCTTGCTTTTTTCAACGCGTGGATCAAGCTACGACTCGGGGCGACTGTCCACTGGCCAAACCTAACTCCCAAACGTTAATAAAAAAATTAACTGTTCGTTCAAATGATAAATACTTTTTATTCCGATAGACATGGTTCCTCATTGCACAGTCATTAAATATTGCTCCATGATTCGTTAAGTTCTAACGTCTGAGCCCAACGCGAGAAGTGTATCCATCGGGACGAAAACGTAAGACGAATACGGCAAATGTGAAAAGAATAAAAATAATAAAAGACCTCTCGTCCATCCCACGCAGATGCTTATCATGGCGCGATGATGCGCATGGGACTGGAGAGAAGGCAGAGTAAAAAAGGTACGCGAGAACAGCTTTTGCGAGAATAAGTATGGGGTAGTGAACGGGACGACCCAAAACGAGACGTAAAATTGTACAGCGGGGCAACTTCGAGTAGAAACCCCGATCTCGGGCGTTCAGCCTTCGCTCAATGTTCGCTGAGCTATATACAAGTTTTGTGCTTCTTGTATAGGTAACTATCGGTGAGGGAATCGCAGTGAGGCGACCGCGCCTCCCTCGTTTACCAAGACTCTCTCGATCAAACCACCCTCTCTCCTTCCACCGAACCCTGTACCGCACACACACACACGCGTATATATATACATTTATACATCGTATATACGTGTTTATACATAGAATATAATACGTGTATTATTCTCTGCTCACTGCTTTTCCTAAATATCTCTGAGCAATTTAGCGAACGAGAGACTACGCGAACTAGCGGATAAAGCACGCTGTAAAGATGAAGTTCGCACGAAGATAACTACGGGTGCCATCAGCAGAACTAGGATGTACGCCTCGACGTAAGTTTTATTCGCACTAAACAATTTTCTCCCTCGTTACTGCGCGGAGCTCTAAAAAAATAATAAAGAATAATTACACATTCATCTACCTTTATCGTAATTTCGTTTCTGAGTGGAGACTCCTGGATAAAATCTAGACGTAAACTCGTCATCGTAATACCGAACAAAGTATATATAGATTTTATAGTACAAAAAATCAGAAGTCACGTGACATGCTCGATTGCACGTGCCTGCGTCCCGTAATGCCTTTGCTACAATGCTCAATGTGTCCGCTCCCACGTGAGCCCATTTGCTCTAAGTACAGGGCGGCGCCCGACTGTACCAACACTGTGGAGTGCACAATAACCACTGTACAGTGAAGAATACAATATAGCGTAGAGGAAAATGTTCGGAGAAGGAACAAGACGTAAAATCGCATGGCGACCGGAAGGTTCGAACAAATTGCGTCCTCGTGTCTCGCACCCTCGTCTCTTGTCGTACGTTTGCCAGCATCGATCGTCACTGAACCTTGCAGTATTGGACACACGGTTATATTCGATATTAACGCTACGATACACCGCTTATAAAACAAAACACAGATAAGTTGCATTTTATATAAATATATGTCCGATCGATAGGATGAATATCTTTTGCGAAACACAACTCATAGTGCGAGTTACGTGATCGCGATTCTAAGCGCGGGAATGAGAGGCCTAATTCGAATTTCGTCTTTGACAATTATTACAAACATCGGGTCTAATTTCTTGAACGAATTCAATGAAAACTGATCGAGCAACCAGGTTTAATGATTCTTTAACAAAAGAAGTGCGAAAAAAATTCTGCAGAGATTCGGGTTTGAACCGGGAACATCCAGAATCCAAGTCTGGTGCGTTACCAATTACGTCACCGTGGCCCTGGCAGAATCAATCTCACGGTTCCCTATTATTTTATAGACAATATTTATTAACCATAGTAATTCTAGGCGAGCCCTGAATGGTTTTTCGGAAAAAATATCCATCCTACCGACCGAACATTGACGTTATATCTATATAAAATATTAAACTTACTCGGTCGCTTACCTAGAGTCACTACGGATAAGTTGCTCTCATTAACTTCAAATAGATATTTTTAAAACTTTTTTTTCTCACTTAAAGATTTTTATTGCGTTTCAAAAGAGATCTGTAGTGTCTGCAACAACGCGCTTTAATTTTTCACCTCTCATCTTATTTTTCTTATGTGTTTCGCCATACGGTATCCTTCCTCTTTCACGAGCCTTCCACCTCTCTCATGGAGTTCGTAATATATCACATTCGAACGTGAGTACAGGATTACTACGAAACACTTGCACTATATACAGTCGGACCTTTCAGGGACTGGTTTTTCTACAGGAAATCACAAATTTCCAGCGCAATTCAACGCATGGCTAACCGATCACCCATCCTAATAATGCCAGTACGAAATATTAACTTTTATGTAATTATTATTAATCAATTTAGTAATTACTATTTCGTAAGATGTACTTTCAATCTCTAATTGAATCTACTAACAGTTAGTAAATGCAAATACACCACAAATTTAGCTGTAGAAGATTCTTCTTAAAGAAAGAAGAATTATTACATTGATTCTGGGCAAAATAAACATAAAAATTTTATTTCAAATTATAGAGAAAATATTTTGAAAATAATTGGACAAGGTTGTGTGTACTGCTTTCAGTGGGTTGGAAATAGTGACTGAGTTATAGCTGTTGTATTTCTATAAATGCTACAATATAATAACAATAATAACTATTATTATTATGCTGTGTTACACTTGCTATTTTTTATGTGTAAACACCATTGGAACGTCGAGCGAAGATTCAATCTATCTTGGTGCTCGAGTGATACCAACATGAAATTCGTGCACCCTCCAGATGGGACTTTCTCGTTACACACATGTACATACATCGAGTGCGAGTGACATCGTCGCGGCGTTGCATCAGCGAACTTCTACTCAATCTCATGCATCTATGTATGAGAGTCAACGTGCTACTCAACCTCCACCAAGCATTTTAATGTCTTGTGCCTTCTCACGTGCGAGCCAAGCCATACATACAACATTTATTATAGCTTGTTACATATGTGGCCGAAACAGGATTACGTTTGCATTATTCTTAACGTTTTCAATTAATTCTACCGCGTACCGTGTGTGGAAAGTTACGAGGCTTCGCCCCGGGCATATCAAACCGACGATTTCGTTACCGAAATAATTGTTTCCAACAGAAAAACCAAATTCCCATATATTTGCAATAAAAGAAGTAAAAAAAAAATGTACATAGTTCACACAGTAAGAAAATAATTTGAAAAAAATGAAAAATAATGTCAAGCAATAAATAAATTTGTCGTTATATATATTTTTTTTTGTGCATTATTTATAATTAATCATTCGCTTTATTCCCGAGACGATGAATTTTCCTTGAATTTTGTTATTTTTTTAATGCGTAAGCAAAACCAGAGCAACGACGAGTATTCTCGTCTCCGGAGAATTGCGCTGTCTGTTAAAGTTTTCATAGTACGACTCAGTCTTGAACGGAGTAGCCACAGTTCCGCTCGACAAATACATTTAGGTACAAGCGAACCCCACGCGAACGTTGGGGAGAAATACACGCTCGGTAAAATTATTGACTTTCGCTGACTGCATTTTCCGCTATCAAATTCCGAACGAATAAAAGCAGATTGGGGGAGTATACGAGCATTCGAAGAAGCGTGTAGAGTACCACGCGCTCACGAAGGGGCGACGCAGCGAGTGGCCCACCGCGCTATATACTCGGCATCACGACATATGTCGTGCGTAAAAGCACTATGTAACTAACTCTCTCTCTCTCTTTCTCGAGTATTTCGTCCCTGTGTGTCTTAGTCAGCGACCAGAAGAATCAGAATAACTGAGCTAGTTTGCACCCTCCGCTCTCTTTTGCCTGCGTGTACAACTAGCTCTGATCTAGTGCCGCATACGCGTCTACGTATCGTATACCGGAGTGGTGAGTCGCCGGTACTTGCCAGGGCGATGGGTTAGTCCCATAAATATTTGAGATACGGTGCTCCGATATCCCGTGCCACGAAATTTCGTTAACGATTTTTCGATGAAGCTATCCGGCCACCTGCGACTCGAGACTAAGAATTCTGCCAGCTTCGGTAAAAACATGCCAACCGGAGCACCGAGAAGTTGCCTATACCTGATCAATCGAATGATCAGCTATAAATATTTCACGGTGATAATAAGGAATTTGAAGTTTTTATCAAATTCTAAATGATTATTTGCCGAAATGTCTGTTTAGAAAAAAAAAAAAAAAAACGTTTATCGCCGTTCGAAAAGTCGATAGATCAAATATTGGCTAGATATAAATATTTATTGGTAAAAACAACAAAGTTGTAGGCATTTTTGTAAACAACGAGCGACCGGTCTAACCAAGCAGGCCAGTCGCCGTCCGATTTCAAGTAGTTCGCAGCGTTTCCGTGTGGCCTATGCAACGTAGTGCTGCGGGACGACGAAGTTAAGCGTTAGACGCGTGAAAGACAATGAGCTAAAGAGACGTTGTGAGTGACAGTGTAAAGCGTCAATCTCGACATATCCACGACTAAAGTATTTTCTACCATCCTGAAGAAAAGACTGAGTGTATCAAAATTAATCTATATGTGTTACCATAAGCCCCTACAAATTTCAAGATTTTTCCACATCCCAAATGCATATTAGTCCGAGTATGTGGACCTATATTAAAAAAAAGAAACGTCGCTTGTAAAAGTACAAATAAATTTTTTAAATGGTTCACCACTCGTTTCAGTTTATCATAATACAACCCAGAAATATTAACAATATTATGACTATCTTACCAAAAATTAAATTCAACGAATAGACAGATAAAAAAGGGTTAGAAAGTGGCAAGCGACAAAGAAACACAGACATTTGGTAAATTTATATAACGATATATCTGTGCGCTCGTAGAGTCTGGAAAGTGCGTCGTGAAGTGACTGGGACAGCGAAGGTCTCCGTTTACCCCGAAAAAAAGAGAAAATACCAAAGGGTTGCTGACAGAGCGCGTGCAGTCTCGGTGCAAGTGATAAAGACACATAAAATGTGGATGCAAAGGGCGAAAGGGTAGGAGAGGCAGGCGGGGGGGGGGGCGAAAGAACCGGCGAGAGAACGAGCTTACGTATTCACTGTAGGCGATAAAGAGGCACGAAACGTAGATACGCAGCACGTAGTACCTGCATATTTATGTTTCCACGAGCTCAAAGTACCGAGAGAGTTCGCACGACCACACTAATACTATCTCCTTCTTCCATATCGCGTAATGCTCTTCGTGCGTTCATGCAACACGAAGGACGACGTGGATTCCTCGTATCGTGTGCATGAAACACGCTTCCCCGCGCTTAACACTGCATACGCTGCAGGGCGCATATATATCTCCTGTACTACACGGACTATTTGCCATAGAAACCTTACTCGCTTGAATGCACCTATGTATAAATACACACGAGTACCTGTACTATCTGTACGCTGGAGAATTATGTTTTTCAAGTTTTGTTTCGCTGCTAGGGACAAGAGAGTTCGGAGTGCAAGTTATGTACGTTCTGTGTGTGTCTGCAGAGCTGTATGATACACAACGCGAATATGTTCCGGAGAACATGCGGCGAATGAGCAGGAAGAACAACGTTGGACGTTCAACGAACGGATCCCATCGAGGCTGAGATGCGATTTATTACACCAGATAGACGATTGTCGGTAATGCGTTCACGTGTGAATTATATTTGCGTTCTACACGTATTACGAGTGATACCGCTGCTTTGTTTCTTGGATATATTATGGATACGAATGAACAAAGATGCGCAACAGTTATTACTTTGAAATATAAATTCATTTGACAGTTTTATGGTATCGATCATGAAAATTTTCCGTTTCTAGCTTGATTTTGTATTTAGCAACGTTGGAAATATTGCCACAGAGATGCATCGTACATGTACGCTTTGTATGTACGAAGTTGCGGTGCCTGTACACACATTTATCGCTGTACCGCAGAACCGCGAGTCCCTCGACCTTCGCGCATGTATTATGCACGGTCAAACAGAGGGTCGATGCTGGGTTGCGGCTATTCCGCAGTGTTGGGACGTACATACTCGATGCAGGATGCGGAAACTCGGAGGACATGAACTAATAAGGGTAGTGGTATACAAATGAAGAGGTCCGTTGCTTTCAGCGATAGTTTCACCCCTAGTCCTTGCTTAATTTCTTATCCGCTTTTGCCACACGTGAGATTAGCACGCACGCCAGGTGCATACTTTGAAAGATTTAAAAAAAGCAGGAACAAAGCGAGTGATAATCCTTTCAGCGTTTATCATACTCTTTAGTCCGGTAGTTCCCTCTGTTTGTATCTCTTTGCCGCTACATACGTTACCCTTCATTGAATCTAATAGCGAGTCGCACTCGAATATTTTTTCGTTCTTACCGCGTGATTTATGTAATGAAAACGACGAGTAAAGAAATATCGTCTGCGCTGATACATTTGAGGGATTGAAAATTCGCAAAAACGAGATGTTAATCGAAGAATTCGGTAACGGATAACGAAAACTGCCAAGGACCTGGAGAAATTACTCTTTCCTTTGTGACGATACACCAATTGTTTCCGAAGAAATTACAATCTTTCAAGATTCGATCGTATCACCTTTCGATAGTTGATACGCGACGTCCGTCGGTCGTAGACTGTTTTAGAGAGAAATTCAATCTCGTCGTTGCCTAATTTATCTTAATTATCTCGAGAAACAGAAGAGATACGATTATTCGAAGCAAGACAACATTTTTCACAGTATTCTTACTTTTTTTCGGTAATTTTATTTCAAAAAACGAAGATGTCGTGTCTCTCAACAGTCTTATAAATTGGTTTATCAATTGCGGTCTCCGAGTTTACAGATGCGTTGACGAACCGATTTCGATTCGAACTGTCATCTTACAACGGAAGTTACATGCTTACCGATGGAACCTCTTCGTATGTACCAACATAGTACTCACGTACGTTTATTTACAAACGGTACGTGCATGCGTACGTGCGTATATATACGGACTCTCAGTCAGCGTGGCAAATGTTGGCATTGCGTCAAGGCCTATTTTCGTTTCGAGAATACCTATGGAACAGATGCTCTCTGCTTCGATGCTGACTCCGCTTCGCGTGTTCCAAGGCTGTGACGCTGTAACAGTCTTGGAGCATATTTTCGTCATAGCTTTACAGTCAACCCACTATTTTCTAGAATAGACGAGAGAAACGTCGCGAAGCTTTGGCGCCACTGCAGTGTACCTCACAGCGTGACCCTCGTCCCAAATACAATCTCGCACACCCGTGACATCGCCGTCTAAAAGTTGTTTGCGATCTGTCTCGATTCGCAAGTTTCCGACCACGTAGACTGCGGAAAATACGAAACCGGTCACTGATCCTATTCATCTTGCTTTAGTCAGACCGTGGGCGAAGAAACTGTCACGATTTATCAAGCGTCGTCCACTCGAATCAAGAGCTAAGCTTCAAAAACTTTCTCAACCTCCTTCCTGACTCTATCATCACGGTTACCGACTTATATTCAGATTTTTACGACGAATAAAAGAAGATATTAGAACCTGCTGCATTTATCCTTTCATCCTTCTTACCACTAGCAACAGGGATAATCTACCTCGCTTCCTTTATCTCAAAAATGGAGTGCAAGAATGGAGTGCAAAATATCCTAGAAATCCTGTCGATTCCGTCGATTCCGGAGCTGCGCATCGAAGACGTAATAATATATTTTACACGTCACTTCAGTTGCTGGATATATTTCCAATAAATCGATAAATATATCGACACTCGACTTTTCTCAACTCCTTCGAGACTTTAGCACCCTGCTTTCTTATAAAAAAAAAGCCGTGCGGTTCGAGTTCACTCAGTCATCGACCAATCCCGCTTTTCTTATATCCTTTAGGTAAGGCGCAGTTGCCGTACATTATCACCGTCCACTCGATGGTCCATCATCGCCACGTCGAGTGGGATCGCCTGGCCTTCCTACTTTTTTTTCTTTTCCTATTGAAAGAGAGAGACGGTACCAGGTGCCAATCCTTCTTTAGGCTTCCATGCACCTCTTTCTTCTTTCTCTTTTTTTTTTCTTAGCTGTCGTCTTGTCACACCTTTTCAACGGAGAGGGTGCAGTGAGAGGAGATCCCTTCACCGACTTACTTTCATACATCCAGAGTTACCTCGGCATCGCGAGGTGCCGAACGATCCCCCCCCCCCCAACCCACCCCAACTTCGTGCCAGTCCCCGTGTGTCGTCGTTCCGTCGATTAATCCCCCTCCGACCTTCCTCATTCGCCCGACGTGGACCACAGCAACAGCCTCGTGAACAAACCATCCCCTGCGACTGGATTTACCTTCGACCTGGTCGATAAACGTTTTGTAGCTTGTAACGGAACAGCCTTGTATGCACCCAACTGCGTATACACTGCGCTCTGTAGGCGACATCGAGCGTAACGCAGTATCGAGTGATGATAGCGATTCGCCTCACCGGTGAAAGCTGTATACCAGCAACAGTTTCAATGCGGTTTAGCGAACACTAATATTCTCTGCAACAGCTGCCAACGTATTAGCGTGTAGCCAACCGAAGATAGATATAGAAAAAAGTACGAATTCACCATTACCGCTCGTTTACCAAATTTTTTAAGAGGGATGTATTTACCTTCACTTTATTAACGATTTTTACTGGCTTAAGAAAAAGAATAACTGCCTAAAGTCATAGCAGGTCATCGAGATATCGAATATTTCCTAAAGAGACCTTCAAAAGATAAAAATTTTCGCGTGTTTTTGTTGTGATGCTAGTTTATCATTTTTTTAAATAACTTTCACGATGTGTTATCGATTAAACGATCGAATTGGGTTCCTTTATGAAATCGTTTACATCACAATAATGGAGAACATGAATGCAAACAAGACGTTACATCGATTATATACATCAGGGTTTCGTACGAGTCGGGCACTAAGCTCCCTCGCAATCTGTCATTGCAAGTCCTATATTCATAGGACCTCGCCTCCCTGCACGTTTTGTGTGGTAACCCCCCCCCCCCCCAGACTACACTACATATTATACAAATGTATTATACATTTTGAACCTTCTTTGATCCTCCTTGAACCTCAGATTAATGGTCCCTCTGCAGTATTGACAGTGGTAAAATTTCGCATGAATTATTGACACGGCGACGGCGAGATATCTTTATTATTTACGTTAATTTCGTACGGCTCGAGCGCTAGGCTCCCTCGCAATCTATCAAACTATTTTCCCTGTCCCTATCATTAACACCTCCCCCTGACACTATCATTGAACTCCCTGTCATCGGCCTGGAGAGGGGGGGGGGGGAAAGCTCCAAGGGGAACTTAGAATAAAGCGGGGCGGGAAGGAAGTTAGAATAATCCGGGCCTAAAGGGGCCTTCAGGTTCTTTAGGCTCTAAAACACAGAATAATCAAGGCCTAAAAGGGTTTTCAATTTCTTTAAATTCTAAAGGACTTAAGATAATCAGGACTGATGTGGTTTTTAGGTTCTGAGGTATTCTCGATTATCCCACACAGTGACAGCTGTGAAACAATTTTTATAATTATATAAATTTATAGTTTTATATTTATTCTATATATAATGAAAAGATAAAAATATGCTCAATTATTGAACTGTTTGCACGGTACTCAACATATTTACAATAGTACTGAAAGGCCCCCACAGTAGGAAAATATCATTATACGCGGCATCTCGGGTGTGTGCTTATAGTAAACTCGGACCAAAGGGCGGCGGAGCTCATTTACTCGTTCGTTTCGTGGAGCGTGTAGTTCCATTTACTCTCGTCGACGACGAAATAAATGTTTGCTCGAGCAACCATCGGAGCTCAGCGAAACCGCACCGCATCGAGAACACGTCGCGATGTCCGACTCACTTATTTTTCCTTCCCTTTTTACTTCTGCGAAACTCGTCAGTTTACTCCCTGCTGTTTCGAATTTCGGTGAAGCATCGCAAGGGACAAACTAATTTCGCTAATTCAACGTTATCCGGAGAAAGTGGGCTCCCTCTCCTGTTCACTCCATCCGTCATCCTCGGTAATTCTCATTCCTTCATTCGTGTTTTATAGCAAGCAGTATTCATCCTGTATCCACCGAGGCCATATATCGAAGACTTCGAGAGAAGCTTCCACGTATGATTGTGTTTGCACGTGCATTTGTACGCTCGAGTTTTTCGCGAACAAGAGTGTGCAAAGAGAAGATATAACAAGGATTGAGACGCGGTGAAGAATACACGCGTAGGGAAAAGGAAGCATCGTACTACCAAGAATATACATCCGTTTAGAAGCCTTCCGTAGAAAATATTGACAATCTTGTAGCCATCGTTGTTAAAAAAAAAAGGGGAAAATTGTTGCTAAAGTAACATAAAAGCGAAAATAATTTTTGTTATATTTTGGGTGATTAGTTTGACCGATTGACCGATTAATTTGGTCAATCAGTGTTTGGCGAAGAACGAAATGTTTTTAGTATTTGGATATATGAGACAAAAGTACGATCGAATAACTATTTTCAACTTTTTCATTTTTTAAATATACGACAACCGTTTTATACAATTTTATAAAATATTATTCGTCCACTCGTGACACTGGAACCGCTACAAAAGAAGATGTAGGAAGGAAACAAGGTTCTCGAAAGAGCGTTGATAAATCTTTTGAATTACAAAACGGTGTCACGCGTTATATTCTATGGTGTAGAGATTCAATGCTTGTCTGGCTGTACGGAGGTAAGTACCGATGAGAATAACCGATTGTTCTGTTATAGTTATAGCTAAGACGGCGGTAAAGCAGCAGTTGTTCGACGAGTTGAAGTATTCGTCGTCTGTGGTTATCTATATAGCTACAACTGTGGTTAGTGTCGCGTCTCAGACTGTTTTTATAACGGAGAAGACGGAGTGGAACTGGACAAGCGATAGACCAGAGACGGTTGTGCGGTGTACGAGCGTCGCTTACGCATTTGTACAAAATAGTATTGTATTGCACATTATATTACGCACCGGTTGGTTGAAATTGCAATGGAGTCAACCACGCGTGTGAAAGGAGCTTTATATGCGGCGCTAAGAGCGGCGCGGTTCCCGCCTGCCCGGGTCGCGAGCACATTTACGAGCAAGTTTCCATTTATGGTACTCGGGGCCTGTACAAACCGTCTAGAAAGTCCTTTACTCGCTTGGGTTTGTGATATTTGATATCTATATACACATTGAATATCTTTGCCCCAGATTTTTTTTTCTTAACCGATCAAGAGACAAGTTGTGCAGCCAACGTGTCTGTCATTAAAATCAACTCGATGCTTCTGGCAAAGGAAAAATTTATAAAATGAGGTATTTTATTAAGCGAAGACTGTAGAGATGTTTTGAATTTTTAAATCTGTTTCCAAACAAATTTCATTAAAGTATCGGTAAACTTTTTTTTTTTTTTAATTTGTCTTTAAATTTGACAGCTTTCAATCTATTATTTGTTGACGTATCAAGATGCCAAAGAGAATATTGGGATATTTTAGACGATGTTACTTTTCGGCCGACATTTTGAGGATATTTTTGATTTTGAAACGAGATACGAAAGAGAAATTTTAATGATGTTTCCTGTAATGATACTTTAGAAAATCTTATTCTTTTATTTTTATGTTCAGCTCCTCGTTTAAAAATTAAATTGAGCCCCATATTTTGCTCTGGTAAAAAATAGCCCAATTATCACGGAGGATACACCATTGCCAGATTAATACCACAGAAATAATGCGTGTGTCGCGAAATATCGCGTTTTCTTTAGTTTATTCACCCTGTCCTGGTCGGCAGCTCGCACGGTGCGGTGTGTCAGGTCGGGTCAAGTGATCTTACCACTTTGAACCGTTATCTGAAATGCCAACGCGCCAACCGCTGACGTGGATGAAACGACCACTTCCACACCGACAAATAATAGATCAGCTCGATGCTTTCATCAATTATTTTCATAAGCCTGTAAGCTGTAGGGATGCAAAATAAAAATACAAAATGTCCATCGTTGGCTTACGACAAAAGCGTGATCGCCTTAAATATCGGTGCAACCTTCGTTCGGACGGTTGTTCGTATTAAAATACAATTTGTGAAGGTCCCATAGATCAAATCCATGGTTGAAGCACGAGCGTTCTTTGTAATCTTTTCCCTCGTCCTCTCTCACTTTCTTCCGGGAAAAGTAATTTCCTGTCGGAAATCCACGCGATTATCTCCGCGAGTGGAATAACATTGAGGGATCACCGACCTACCGCTGTTGCTGAGGCTGTTACCTTTGCCGGAGTACTCTCAAGTCTGCGAATGGGCGAGTCAGAACTCTCATGGTAGATCGTACACTGAGTAACAACGGAGAGAGAAGAGGATGCTGGGTCGCGAGTAGCCGAGGGGCTTCAGGATTCCGCGCGCCCACCGCGACGAGAGAGAGAGAGAGGTCCAGCCATTTGCAACCTCGCGTATACCATCGTAGCATGGTCCATTGTGACAGCATCATCAGGAACGGCACATGCTTTTCCGTTACTCTGTACAGAGTCCGCGAATTATTGATCACGTGACGGACAATGCTATAAGATAAAGCTTGGGATAAAACACAAGCAACTTGATGCGCAGGAGAAAATTCTGATTCAGTGAGAAAAAAATCAACCTACCAGGGTCTGTATGGCTGATGAATCGGATATTAAAATAGATTAGAAAATGTATGAATTATTAAGGAATTTAAGCTGTGGAGTCAAGTTTACGTCACAATTAAGCAAAGGTGTCGAGTAATAAATGATGATAAAAGTATCAATTTTTACGTTTGTTCGATAATTTTGCTTCGTACTATTTTTATTATTAATTTAAATGTAACCAAAATGTAGAAACATTAAGCTATATGCAACATGAGTGATAAACAAACGAAAAGTACGTATTTCACAATAACTAAGGATCCCTATCTCTGTACCGAAGATGCGTAATTTTGTTCTCATAAAATGATATCTAATATTAAGTCGGTCTTAATATAAACGTAAATTGACAAATCTTAATTGAATCAAATGAAATATAGTTGATTGTTCTCCATTAGATTGACATGCGCAGGATTATTGTTGGTTAATTTAAATGTATATCACTCATCCAACTATAGACATAAAATACCAAATATCTATGCGGAGACACGTAAATTACCTGTCACGTTGTACATTCGGTGTTGCGTACGCATTCGCAATATTCTACACGGTGTATATCCACGTGACAACGAGACCGTGCAATGCATACAACGGAGCGTAAGCGCAGGTTTTACGCAGAGGATCAACGAGAAGGATTTGCTAAATTTTAACGAATCCATAAAATAATTAGCCCACTGGCATTGTCGTTCGTGCCTGCTCAAAACAATACTGGAACATCCGATAATCCCTCAATTGTTTTTCGTTAATGCCCGCACTCGAGGGGCATCCGACGCTCCATCAATTCCGACGATGCTGCAATAATTTATATACGTGCGCACGTTCTTGCACATATGGGTCGAATGGGCGCGCGTTGTACACACATCGCACATATAATATACTATTTTATAGGATGTAGGTACGGTTGGTACGGGTTTGACGAAGCGCGGAGGGCGTGAACACGAGAGAATGGCGAATATCGATGAGCCGTGGAAAACCCGGATATCCGGGAACGTGTCATTTATAACAATCAAGAACAAGGGGTAGCTTGTAAAGTTAAGAAACACGTAAAATTGCTTCATTTTTCAAATTTCTTTTCAATTAATAAAACGGCAGGATGAATTTTTCGCCAATCAAATGTAATCGTTTCAAAGTCCAGATGCAAGAAATAAATATATATATCTTAACTGACGTTTGCTTTCTATTGATACAGAGTTGATATTTATCAATTCTGACTCCCTGTGTCAAATTCTAATAGCCTCAAAAGTCTTTTGTACACTTTGAAACTGAATTTAGAAAAAAAAAATACATATCGCTGTAATTCGACGAATTCTCAATTGTTTCGTGTTGTTAACATTTTTTTTTGTCGGAATGGATAATATTCGAATAAGAATTAATTGAAAATATTTTTCGGTACGAATATCTATGAGCAATTGATAAAACTAACAATTTTTTCAATATAAAAAAAAGATTGATATAGTTCATTTTTAACAATTATTCTCAGTTACTTAGTCCAAAAGATATTTCGGAAATATTTTTATTCAAATTCTGCTCATCCCCGGTACAGAGTAAAAAGCAAATCGAGTTGCATATTTACATTATTATGTCTCTCGTTAGGTACATCTGTGTCTGAAGCAGGCAGACCCTCGCCGCTAGTCTTACGACGGTGCATAATATAATCTCTTGTTCCTAAAGTTATGAAAAGTTTTGTCTGAAACTATACGCGATTGTACATCGCTCCTGGTACATCATGAATATTATTATCTTCTACTTCTATACATAGCGCTATATCCGTCTGTCGTAAGCAGTTGTGGGGAAGGAGGCTCACTATTCAATTAATTTTATGTCTTCCTCCGCATAGACGAAGCGAAGAATATAAGAAAATGTTTCCTACAGTGTAGTAATCGAGGGATATACCGGTAGTCTGTCGATATGTTCCATACTATAGAACAAGTACTTAGTCAATCAATCGCATGCACACGCAGAGTAACGACATAGATACGTAAGGAATAAAAAAAATTGCCAGGCTACCGGGATATCTCTCAATTACGACACCGAGTATAGGAGCAATTCATATATTTTCTTCTCTGTCTGCGCTAGCTCAACGTTGGATTAAGTCTCATCTATATGTAATGTATTCTCATCGACTTGTATTACATTACAGCATTTTATGGTGTATAATACCAGGGTCTTCTGAAAATAACAGCTTATGTGGTAACATCCATCAGTCTATATCAACGACTGATAATAAAAAGTACGTAACTAATGTTTGTAACTTATATGGATTACGTCCTTTTGATTCTTAGGTATCGATATATGCAGACTATAGTTTTCTGTATCGTGTAGCGTAAACCAAGGAGGGCACAGCGATTTTTTTATGCAATTTCCGCCGTCGATGAGGAGTCGCCGTATCGTGCGCGTAGAACATCCCCCCTCGTGTTAGCCACGGGGGGTTGTGGAAGGGAGCTGAGCACGAACGTTCACTTTGCGAGCAATCGATTACCGCGATGAACACAGGCAGAGCGGAATAGAACTAGATATAGATGGTACCTGTGACTCTCTACGGTTCTATCTATACTCGTATCAGCTATTATAACGTGCTGATGGATGAAGAGCGACGGTAAAGTAGATGCTTGCACCAGACGGCTGTACTTTACCTGCAGTTTCTATTTTCTCTATGGGAGAATTTCTCATTTAAAGCCGATTACCGCGTTATATCGAGTTCAAATCAGTCTGCGGGCTCGTTTGCGAGGCTGCAACTGTGCAGAGACATGTGCATAGTATAACGTAATTTTCACATCAGTCTGTAGAATCTAAATCGACTATAGAATAACATTAGCGAGGGGTTGGTAATTAACAAATTGAATGGAATACATAATAGTGGTAATATAATTAAAAAAAACTATGTAAAATATGATTTTCGGTAATCATAACAAGTTTTTCGTAGTTATATTACATATTTGATAACCTTGTTACAAGTAAAAAAACTCAAAAAATGTAAATAAAAACGCAAAAACTTCGTATTTCTTTTCACAACTGAAGTTGTTCTACACAGAGTTGAACAACTTCAACAAAGGGAATTGAACAGCTTTGAGTTTTGGTACAATTGACTTGGTGATTTAACGAGAAAAATTGTGCGAAATAAAAGAAAAATAAAGTAATGATCCCAGGAGTTATTGCACGACGTACGCAAACTCCATACTCGTGATGCTCATTGTACAATCGACGTAATTTCATGGAGATCTACTGCGCTACGAAGTTTCCAACTATTATCAGCGGAAGACGTGATGCCCGGAAGCTTGTCTACAGCAGAAACTAGCTATACCAACGACCAGTGGTGTTACGACGATTATATAAACTTGGCATTAACTGCATGTATTAAACTTCTGGTTGACTGCAGATGAGTAAGGATTAGGCTAGGTGGTATTTGGGCGAGAGTAAGGTCGGGCGTTCTCGTATTACAAGACGTGATCACTCAGATCCTCCCATAGGAGAAGTTTTGGAGACTACCGAGCGAGAGAAACTAGTCAGTCGAGAATTCTCGTGCACCTTACAACGTTGCGCTAATACCGACGATGTTTTAGAGCACGGATAGTACTGTGACTAATTACCTTAATTATCAAACACTCCTTTAACTTGACCTCAGAACTTATTTTGTGAAAAAAAAATCATTAACGACAAATCTAATAATTTGAGATTATTTCTCGGAAATATAGTGTGAAACGATTATAGTACAATCACGTGCAACATATTATCCACGGTACCATAACCATTTTGGAAGATTTTTCGCTAGCATACATTTATTTATCATTCAATTAATTTCAATTTTCATGTTTTACCCAAAAACAGAAAACTGTTCAAAGATTTTTCCCTATTTCTTTCAATGAAAATATGTGAATTTGATTAGAAATTATTTTATAAAGCCAACTTTGGGGCATTTTATTGGTAAATTTTTTAACCTGGCTACGGTAAGCTCGTAACATAAAGCAACTCGGTAACGTCTAATTGAGATCCAGAATGGCATTCGGTCGCGAGATAGGCCGCAAATATGGCTCATTTTTTGCACGAAAGATCAAGTGCTCCACTCGCAATGATTATTTCCACGAAGGTACGCTTCGCCGATTGCTCGTATCGTTTTAAAGACGAGATACATTATTATTATTATTATTATTATGAAAGCAGTGGAGAGCCAGAGGCTATTACATCGCAGTAGTTATATATATCGTACAATTATGTACTACCGTATATAGTTCATTTCTCGAGAGTAAATTATTGTGCACTCAGAACCAAGATAGTTAATTTCCAAAATATCGTAATGACGAGAAGCGCCTCTCTCTCTCTCTCTCTCTCCCTGTCATATACTCCAGCTTTTGGCAGACCACAGGCGAGAACTATTGGTCCACAAACTCCGATATACGTGACAACGAGCGAAATTAATATGCAACGGTGCCCGGCGTGGTACCACTACCACAGCCGGCAACTTCCACTACTGAGAGGGTTTCCTAAACCACTTGGCACATTGAGCGCATAAATTTGTCGACTATATCGTGAAAGATCCACGGTAGCATGTTCCATATATAGTCCGCAGCGGTGAATATTTGACGCGATTATTATCTTATCCGCAGATGCTTTTGAACTCAGTTCCTCGTAAACAATTTCCACGTTAAACAATGGACCTCTCATCGTCTCTACGTCGAAATTGTAACTTTCCGAAACGTAGTTTCGAAATATAGATTAAATATACATTAATGTCCAGTCTCTGATGTTTACCAAACTACCTGGTCATCGCAACTGCTGATCGATTTTCAAAAACGGCAAATCGTTAGTCCAACCCTTTTATCCATCAAGCGATTGTTATTTTACGATATTACAAAGTAACTTTATACACGAGATAATTGCATTTCTATTCGATGAATCTGCGAAACCTTGTTTATAGCTATGCATGCAACTGATGTAAAAGGATGAATCATGCGCAACAAACATTTATTTGAAATTGCCTCCAGGTGGTACATACGTTTTAAACGTATCCATGGGAACGTACACAAAAAATATAAATTAATTCAGTACGTAGAAAGCAAATATGTGCAATACTCTAGGAAATTGAACGAATATTTATCATCCCTGGAGGTATATCGCAATTCGTATATTAATTTTCTACAAACACGTTTTGTTAAATCAATTTAATCATTATCGATCATTAAAAGAAAAAATATATATTTTTTGCTGTGTATATCGAAACTTCGATTGAGTAGAAGGATCGCCAGTCTCGTTGAAATAAAACTCCGTCGATCAATCCCTCTCGTCGATGTAATTCTCACAACATTTTAGGTTCTACAGATGTAAAACAAAATCTCCAGCATTGAGCTCACAACACGCCGTATATTATCATCAACTCGTATTATCATTTCCACGAAGACCTACGTTATAACTACGTACGACTGGCGTCGTTGTCAGCCGGATTATCAGCACCATGCCGTCGCTGTTATCTTTACGCCATCGGTCACTCATAGAAATCCCAAAGCACCGTGTTGCAATGAAGCACAAAGGCTACTCTTGTTCTCCTATAGCCGATAAATCTATAAAATGGCGACAGGAAATTATTAAAACTATTCGAAGAAGAATTCCAGGCGAAATTGCCTTTACAAATGAATTTAGATTATACAAACAGCGACTGGCACTGTTCACGCAAAAATTCTTTTCTATAAACGATAAATTACCTCTGATGTATTCCTCATAATATCGGTCGCTAATTGGCGAAGCAAAATGTGAGGATTCATTTAATTTGGAAACGAGGAACCCAAAAATAGTCGTCTTCCAAAAATGGCATTTTAGAGAACGTTATTTTTTAATTTTTAACTCCCTCGGTCGAAATTAACCCTTTATAAGTCACAAGACTATCTTCACTCCTCGGTTCTGCCGTAAGAACGCGTTACCACCTCTCCGCTCTTCATAAATCCTATTCCGAGACGGTTTCGGGTGGCGTGACTGACAAAGGGTTGAACAAATCCACAATATTTGCTTGGCCGAAAAGCAACTGAAATAATTTTAAATCGACGAAACGGTGAAGGCCAGATCTCCTATCGTCATATTCTGACGCAAGACCGTTCAATCCTTCTAACAAATAATCTCTTCCTCCATCTCAGCTCCGGACAGGCATTCATCCAACTGCTGCAGTAACACGACGACTATTCGCTCGCGAAATTCGCCGCGTTATCAACAACCATAAGCGTTATTATCGACATCTCTCTTTCCACCGTTCGATACATTCGACCTGGGCTACTAAAGCTCCTGGATTGCGCTTCAGCAGCTGGATGTTTCACCCATCAATCACCAAATTGCAGGAACGTCGGGGGTTGGTGCATCGGTGCATCACGCCATGCCAACGAGCTATCGGTCTCTGCATGGCTCTCTCGTCTAGGATAGTATACTACGGTCACCCTGGGCTACATATACTCCAAGCTATGCCGGTGGTACATCAGGCACGCGGGGTGTACCAATTTATCAGTCTAATCGCGGAGGAAGTGATTCCCGAGGGTGAGGCCGGCCAGAGAACCGATGTATATTGGATACAGGAGCGTTCCGGAGAGTGAGCCGAACCGAGAGTGGGTGAGAAGCGGAGAAGGAGAGCGAGGGGCTTGTGATGCACGTTCCATATGCCAGGCGAGTGCAACAGAGGAAGTAACCAGGTGTTACGGATGGGGAGAGGGAGACCACCACCGAAGAGCGAGGAAGAGAGTCTCCGGCTCGATTTCCTTCTCTATCCCTCTGTGTCGAACGCGCCCACGCGACACGCGATATCGCGAACAGCTGTCGTCCACGACGAGGCATCGACAAACTCATATACCCAAGTTGTCGGTTGGTACAGCAATGTCATAGTTATACAGCGATTGGCGCCTTAACGAACGGTCGACGACAGGGATATTGACATAGTTTCGTATCTTTGTCTTCCGTGTGTCACCTAAGACGTTGCCTGCACAGTGGCCGGCGACTGTGTCGGTTGGATTTTGGTTGAAACACGTAGGAGTCGATCGTTACACTACCAGGGGAAATAACGTCTACCGGACACACCGGATGTGCGAAATAAATCGTTCCTTCCTTTGTAAGACGATCTACCGGCTGTCCATGCTTGATTTTTATGGTTTTTGCGTAACGTTCAATAGTATTTAGTTACGAAAAACGAGAGTTCAATATATACATTCAATATATACATAATTCAACAATATACATTCAATATTTCAACTGCTGCTTTACCAGCACCGATTGGTCTTCCAAAGTTTCTGTAAATAACGATAACGTCTTACTAGACATTAACAATAATATTATCGCCTGTTTTGTTCTGCACGAGTTAATACGTCGGTATTGTACTGATTAATCTTCGTCTTTATCTTCGAGCAATTTGATCTCCTCGTAAGCGAGGACGTTCGATAATAACAAACATCGAATGAGTCGTTAAGAACCCGAGTGCTTAGCGACCGAGTGAAGAGTGTCGTGACGTACCTTCTGCGCTTTGCAGGCAGCAGCGAGTGGCAGAACGTCATGTGGATGAGCCGCGTGTCTATCACGAAGACACAGAGAACACGCGGCAATCTTGCACAGAGCACAATAGAGGCTTACGGCCTCGCCGTTGTGATCCGAACATATCGGAGTACCATCCGGACCCAGACCCCTCAAACCCCTCGAGCTGTTGGATTGCCAGCTGCCGCGAGGAGGGCCCAGATTGTGCGTCGCCAAAGGACCTCTCTTGGGATGACAGGACTCTCTGCATACGTCGCAATAAAGAACCTGAAAAATATATAAAACGTTAATATATCAATGTATGTTATTTCAAAACGCTTTAACGATTATTGAGATTAAAGATTTGTAATAATTTGTTTTTCACTACATTATCTTGTTCTAAAAGGTAATTTTTCTAACCAATTTAACTAAATACTCGATAAATTGTGTACGATAAGCATAATATGTTTGTCGTTATTTAATGAAAATTCCGAATATTTATCTGTATTTATTTTTATACAAAAATTTATATTATCGTACTTGTATTGTTGTTCGCTATTGCTTTAAAAAAAAAACTATAATTTCCTTTATATTATTTAAGTATTATTCATTTATCTGCGTTGCAACGAAAGATAATGTCAGATGAATGAAAGCGTCGAAAAAATCCTCTGCATAATTGAATCATGAAAGAAAAAATATTCAACGAATAATGAATTTAAAAAGTCGATGGCTACCGAACGGCGTTTTGAAATTAAACTATCTACCATCGTAATGTTGGAAATGTCCGATAATCGAAAAGAATGGAAAGAACGAAAATGCTTCCCGCCCTGAAAATAAATAATGCAATTGTCCCAAATACAATGAGGTTGGCTCAACCTAAAAATAATTTGCTAAACCTCGCGTGGAGTTTCGCTGCAAGGAACTATTCCGTTATCAGTATAATTGTCATCGTATCAGAGACCCAATCGTTTGGCTGTTCCATTTGTATCGACGTTCCAAACACGCTAAAGTACTTTTTTTCTTTCTATTTTATTTTATTTTTTGTTAAAGTATAAAAAAAATTCGACATGCGGCTCGCCGACTGATGCGCTGCAGCCGTTTACGGAAGGAGAGTTTTCCTCTAGTCGTAACGAGCTATGCGACCGTTCGTTCGCGTTACCAGCCGTTTAAATAGAAAACCAATTTAATTAGCCCGCTTTGGCGCAGTGTCGTGCGAAGGCGGCGCAGGGTATATCGTCAAATACCGGGTTCTACGGGCCCTTCCCTCGATCACGTTCTCGCTGACGTCGACGGTGTGCGGCTTTGGCTCCGCGAACTAGCTAATTTAATGAGCTGATTAAGGAATTGCGCTCGCCTGTCAGCCTATATACGAGTCAGCCAGCAGCACGAATCTCTGCGGACAGTGACCGGCGATGTGGCTTAATTCGAAGAATTTGGGAATCCTCTACCAGCGGGCAACGGCAGAAATGGTGCGATGTGGAGGAAGGGTGCTGGACGATGAAGGGACGAAGAGCGAGGAGAGAGGAAACGGTAGGGGTTCATCGTGGGATGCAGCCTACGTTGGCCCATTAACGCTATAACGAGATCTCGAGCCTGTGAATTTTCGCCTAGGGCAGATGAGAAACGTCAGTGGCAGGAACCATGAAAGGCCTATGCCGTGATCAAACCAAATTCGTACTGTCTGTGTCTGTAAAATAAAGAGAAAGAAAAAAATTGCATCACGTACAGTGATGTAATAATCTATCGTTGCTTTATGACACAATAATATGTTGACTAATAAAATACAATAATTATCCAGTGTGAAGTGGCGGGAAATATATTTTTTAATCTGGAAAGTAGAACCTTGCACATTGCTTCCTCATTACTTAACAATTTTTACAAAGCTCTATTAGTAAGTACATATCTACTGATCGATATTGGAGCCTTTTGAAATGTTTGTTAAAGGTGGAATATAATGAGGAAACAATGTACAAAGTTCTCCTTCGCAACCTTCTTTGAATACTGCATAGACCCAACTTAGCTCCTCAAAATTTCGATAACTCATCATTCGATGGATTTTAATATTGTACGCCTGTACCGTTTGTCACAATATTCGGTTCTAGTAGTCCTTTCAATCTCTTTAAAATTTGTACATAGTATCATCTTTGGTCGATACGGGAACTTTATTATAGCAATTATGCGTAAAATTTGACAAATTTATAATCACATTAAGTTTAAACGGTTCGATATATGCAAGTTCCCCAAATTCAATACCGATAATCCATCCGTACTAGTCTATTTGTGAACAACTATTAAGCCCGATAGCTCAAAAGTAATAAGAGCAAACAAATACCTTCGAAAAAATTAATTTCGCTGAAAATTTGAGCTCTATCCGCTTCTAAATATATCAGTTCGATAGCTCAAGGTGTTCTCAAGATATATAGATTTCAATTTTTCAAATCGGACACACATACACTCGCGTGCGCGCGCGCGCGCATTCAGACATTTTTCTAAATGTAATATTTTGAACATTTTTAACATGATAAAAAGTTAACGCGAGAATCATTCGCTTGTGTCGTCATTGTGTATATTTAGAATAAAAAAATAAGGCGAATGTTGCCCGGGTAAGAAGCAGCATGGAAATACGCGTCAGCCAATTAGTTCAGCAAATATAAAACACGTGAGTGAAACTACGTCTAGTACGTGTCTCATAGATCTCGAGGTTGGTACAGCTGTCCTCGAGAAAGACAATAGTACGGAACATAAGAGGAAATAGGGTCGCGCAATCGTGGGAAGTTTGCGGAGTACTACAAATCGAGATCGAGGACGTACTATATCCAATATCATTACAATCTATCTATAACACATATTTGAAAATAAGACTCGGAGTGACGTAGATCGCGGATCAACAGCTGACCAGTGACGAACGATTCACGGTTAAAAAAAGTGTACGTTCCTGATTTTTTTTTTTTTTGGTCTTGAGTATAACGCAAGCGAGTGCGTTCGCAACACGGAAAAACGGCGACTGAAATAAGAAGATCTTAACGAATATAATCAGCCTAAACCGAAACATGCACGTTATTCATTTCTTGAATATTACGATATACGTAAATCTAGTTTAATACAGGATTATGACCGAACCTCGCACTGTTCGCAAGCGACGGTAGCATCCCTTGGCTCTCCCTCGCACATCTGACAAAGCATCCTGACGTTTCTGGCCTCCTGATACTTTTCGACGATTCTCTGCATCGCCCTGTACTTTGGCAAATTGTGTGCGCCACCTTCGTCGAAGTAAACGCTCTTTTGACAAACCGGACAGGACAGGCACAGAGTACCACCGGACGGTGGGAAACCCCCGTTTCCCGGGGTACCCACGTAACTTCCGGGTCTCGAACTTGTCGATGTACTGCTGCAGACAACACCGGAATCCGTTTCCGAGAGTATCGACAGCTTGTCCGCCTCCTGATCTGAACCCGGAGCGTTCGAGCAATCGGTCGTCGATTCCGGCGGTGAGTCCGGCGGTGCTTGAAGATTTACCGCGCACGGAAGGCAAAGCGCGTGCCAACACGGCAACAACACGGGATCCGCGAAAAGTTCCTTGCACGAGGGGCATCGTAACTCGTCCTCCATGGTTTTCTTCGTACTATCTAACGTGTCAATCCGCTCGAACGACTCTAATTGAAGTAGGTACGACGCCTGAGATAGCGACGCGCCAATTGCACACTTTACTGTAACGAGAGGACGTTCCCGCGGGTTTTAGTACGTTGCGAATAGACACTCGGCTTCCACGTTATTTACTTCATAGAGTTGATTTAACGAGGCGGAAATCACGGCGCGGCTTTAAGAAAAGCGAGGATAACCGTCTTATTGGTCCTGCGCTACACGTGGAACGAGGCGGCGCGCACGGTTTCACCGCGACCCGATTACAGCTCGGTATGCAACATAATAGGACCTTCGTACAGTCCGATCCAATCTTAGACGTTGTTCTGCTGGGTGAATCGTGAGACGTTGTTCCCGGTACAGGGCCGTCGAGCATCGAGAATCAAAGTCCTTGGCCTTCTTATTTTTCTTTTTTTTTTACTTAAGCCGATGGGTCGTAAGATTAATCGCTCGGCGGTCCTCCGCGATCCTGCCGTGGCCTTTACCAGAAATTCTGATTTGTCTTGACCTTAATTTAACGATATTTTAATCCTCGGTTTCTTGCACTGTTTTACGTATGTTTCGTTCACAAAAACGCACTGAGATTCACGCGACGATTATACGAGGATTTAGGCCCAAAAAATGTTGCTTTTCGATAGAAATCATTTTTGTTTTTTTTTTTTTTTTTTTTTTTTCTTAATTTTCTCAACAAAATATAACGTCGACTCTACATTTTGGTATTCAGCAATCAACGACACAGCGAGGTGTTGCCGGAACGCGAGGTTTCAGCAAAATTTTGCCAATTTTCCGTTACTGATGTCCTCGCATGTTTTGGGGTATTCGTCGGGGAATCGGGGAAAGAAATAATCTGTCGAAACGGCGTCTCCGTCGGAAGAAACGCTACGTTCGTTATCGGCGCTGTCGGGGGATGAACACACGGAAATGACTCGTGGATGCACTCGCGCACTCACCGCGCGTAGTACACACGCTGCTCTCTCGGAAGCTCCGAAACCACCGGGTAAACCGCTGCTGCCGTTTCACAGCAGTACTACCGTCGAGGCCGTCACCGGGTTGACTGACTCCCGGCGGAGAGTCAAAGAACCGCCGCGCAAGCGCAATGTGGCCACGCACCTCGGCTCAGGGCCGAACAGACGCCACTACCGGGAGGGGGGGACTTAATCGCAAAATTGATCTATCGGACTGCGCTTCCTGGTGTTTTTCAATGATCAATCGATCTATAGATCTATTCATTCAATCACCATTTTTATTCAGAATAATATGCGTTGTAAACATTTTTCGGCTATATTTTAAACTTTTACACCTCAATATGTCGAAGATTCTTTACAGTGAATGCAATTATATTTATCCGTTATAATATTCTGTACAATCCTAATGAGTCGTGTGGGAGATAAAAACAATTCGATTTATCTAAATACAAATAATAACAATATTTTATAGTAGAATAATTATTTTATCGTTAAATTCTCAAGCTAGACGAGAGCAATAAATTTATTTATTTTATACTTGGCTCCAAGACGTTACCGCGCCTATTTCTATTTATAGAAATTGTCTGCCCTGTAGCGTCATACTTAGTTTATGCAATTAGATAAATAGATGCAAATATTGAATCTCGTATAAAAAAAAAAAATTAAGGGCCCCGAGATTCGTTGACGCAGTCCTGAACCCTTGTCTCGTCCTCTCTCTTTTCGACGTACCGCGCAATCGGGGAAATTCGAGCGTCGAAGAGGGAAAGCACGAGAGCCTCGGAGTAGCCAAGGGTTAGGGGGAACGACGAGGAGGAAAGATAAAATCGAGAGAAAAGCTAAACAGAGAGAGAGAGAGAGAGAGAGAGAGAGAGAGAGAGAGAGAGAGAGAGAGAGAGAGAGAGAGAGAGAGAGAGAGAGAGAGAGAGAGAGAGAGAGAGAGAGAGAGAGCGATTGCACGGTAGAATACTCGAAGAATACACGGTGGGGAGAGCGTAAAGAGATGATGTATATCGAGGACTGGGAAGTCGTAGGTTTTGCAGGACGCATCGCATCCAGGTGCATTCATCCCCGCGCTTCCCCGCAACCGGTAGACTCGCGATGCTCGATCCTGTTTTCCGGTATGGCAACATCAACATCCCTAAAGCCCATATCAAGATCCCGCTCAAACTATTCTGGCTTAATCGAGCTGTTTGTTTTTACGTCCGATATTCTTTGAGAATTACTATAACAAGACGAATGCTTCTCGTTATCGGTAACCTCGTAAGGCTCGGGATAATCTCGAGGAACATATATTCATAATCGTTATAATAATCTCCGGATGAATGCCAAACAAATGCATCGCGTGAATAGTAAAATACTATAGTCATCGTCGTGAAGGAATCAATGCCTCGTACAATAACCACAAGTACAATGATAGAATAAAATAAAAAAGACTCGCAGCAATTGGAGCGATATGGAAATATTATCAGCCGAGGTTCTTCCAATCGACTGATAAGACAGCGTTCGACGGGATACTTACCTCGCGGCGCCACTCGACAGGCTGTTCGCCAACCACTTTACCCGCAAAGTTCTCTCTCTCTCCCTGCAATGCTATCTGGCTCTACCAGGGCAGGGACACACCACGTTCTGTTTTATTCGAGATATACCGTGGTCGATACACAGTTGTGACGGGTGAACCCTGCAAACAGTGTGTCGCGAGTGAAAAGAATTCTGCTAGTGTGCATCAAGGTGATCTCCGTTTTTTTTTTTCGATACAAGATGGTATCTTGATAAACTTCTATACATTTTTAGTGCATTATCGTGAATCGTGATAACGATACTAATACGGATTACGTCCTCTGGACCGTCTATATAGTTACGGGAGTGTATATTTCAACGCAGGCGCTCTTTAGAGTGTAGTTCCGCATAGAGGGCGACAGAAAGATATTCGTTTGATGCACTCACTTATAGTCACGTGATGCAATAAACCCGAACTATAGGTACAATTTTTTAACGGGACATTTATTTAAATTGAAGGACTTTTATAAACTAATTTTATCGTTATGTAATGACTGGGGACAAAATTCTGCAAAGAAGAATTAAGAGCGTATTGTCAAGAATTTATATAGAACGATCTAACCTTGTATAATCGAGATCAAATCTTTGTGATTAAATCGCGAAAAAGTTACGTCAAGTTACGAGAGACTCAATCTTATTTTTGCCAGGATAGATAAACAAGATAAATAAAAATTTCGTAACGTCGAGCGGTGACGGTACAAGCAGGTCGAGTTACCGAGCATCAACATGCTGGAATAACAAATCGACGCCCGTCTGTATTAAGGTGACGTGTCATATTGATGACCGAGTCGACACGAGTAGTGAGAGATCGCGATGGAGAACATCAGAAACGTGTACCACGACACGTTAAAGATGTTGTGCTACCCCTCGGTCGTCAACAAAAGCTGTAATCCAAATTTCTCCGTCAACGATTGATCTTTCGGATAAAAGAGGAGAACGGTCAATTGCGTTTGACAATTCTGCAGTTCACTCTTCTCGTTTTTTATCCGAAAGATCATTCTTGGCCGAGAAATGAGCGATGGGAATATTTTATTATCTCTCTCGCACGTATGCCGATCTCAAAGAGAGACAGACGACGTGTAGCGCATCATCTTCGGAGCTGCGGTGTCAATATTTCTCAACCAATTTTTAGGAAACTTAGACTGATGTTCGCAATTGGTTTTACGATAACAACGAGATAAGGTTTGAATCTGTATTCATAGCCATTGCCAAGTTAAGCAACATCTATATGACCTTCGCATGTTTTAAAATTGATCACTACGACCGGGATTTATGTAAACCTGTGGAAAGTAAGTGACGGAAATTTGCAGAACACACTCCGAAAATGTGTCGTCGTGTTCGGTGCCTCGATCATAACATTTCAATTTTTACTCATTTTTTTTTTAAACCACGAAAAATCGTGTTTTTGCGAATAAAAAAATGCTAATTCCCAAAAAATCTTGACATATATATTCATAATTGGAGCACCGAATAAGGAACTTAAATAATTAAACGATTTCTGATGAATAAACACGGGATCTGTATGTGATGAAGAGAATTACAAACGATTAAAAAACGATATGTCCAAAATGAGAACCAGGTAAAGTTAAAAATTTGGAAAAATATGAAGAAATAAAGTGAATAAACGGTATATCATTTTTTAAAAAATCATTTTAACACATAGTTATTGTATATCTAGTAGTGCATAAAATAAAAAAGCAACGTGCGTTGATTTCATTGACCGTGTTCGCTTACTTTCCGTCGTTATTAGCTTATTCATTTTCAATAGCGATACCACAACCAAGTTTTTTCAACCATTATTTACACGCACGTTAGTGTAAAAACCTTCGTAGATCGTGAAACGCAGATTGCTCGATACGATACAGAAGAAGTGAGAGATCGATAAGACAGCATATAAAATCGTATTTAAAATTTATATATTAAAAATTTTAACACGTACGAATTCTCCCACCTTAAACTATCTTATCAATTTCGGCACTATCCGTAAGTTTACATAACGATACATTTTTTGTAAAACGTTTTTGATGCAAATTGCAGTACGAAACGCGATAATTGGGACACGGCGAAACACCGCGTGTCTGAACGATGCACGTCTTGTTTCGACTGATGCACGTCCTGTTGCGACTGATGTACGTACGCTACGACCCAGATATAGAAATGTAACGTGCAATGGTATAATCCGCCGTGGTACAGTCATGTACAGTCCGTATGTGACGGCACCAGCCAGTAATTCATCGTGAATTGTAAGAACGGAACAGTATCGGTATCGTGCGGCCACACCATGGATAATCAAAGTTAACTACGATACCATTCGGTCAAAAGTATGTTTTAATTATAAGTTATACATCGTGGAATACCTTATTCAGCTTAACTCCAAGTTAAGACGAGATGTACACCGTCCAATGTACCAATAACCGTATATTCTCTTCTCTTATCGGCATTCAAGGGTTGCGAGATTGCTACCACCAAAGGATGGTCATAATAATAAGCAGCTATCACTAAAAGCAGAGCCTGTGATAATCTCGATGGGTTAGGACACCTACGAATGTTAGTCCCCCAGTGTGTAATCGAACCCGCGAATGTTTCGCAGTCTCATACACACACGGAGGTGAAAATCGCGTGCGAGAAACGCTCCCTTGGATACCCGAAATAGCCAAAACTGTATATTGTCTTCATCAAAAGTATATATTAATTAAAGGAATAGCTACAAGAGAAGAAGACCCTTAACTATACCTAGATGACAATTAGAACAGACCGACAAGGGCTTTTTGGTACTTGAAGACGTGCCGGCATTGTGCGGATACCATGCCGTCTCAGTGCGATTGTCAGCTCCGCGACATGCGTGCCGAACGCTTTGATATCTAGAGCTGTTATCGTGCTGCGATTAGAGTCTCAATTGATCTGCAAAAACGACACTATCGAAGCGGCAGAATGCGAATCGTTAAGAAACGTGGTGTTGCGCTGTGTCGCATTTATGGCGTTATCGTTATGTGTCGTAATTTAAACTTACGTCATGCCGAAATTTAAATACCACCAACATGACTCTTAGCGTGGTGTAATGATTACACGATACACTGTGCCGGCTTAAGATAACTCAATGCAGACGCGGATCTCTCCATTATTGCAGCATGGCGTGCCGCTGCTTGACGCATTTGTCATGTTACCGTGCCACCAAACGTCTGTCTAGATCAGGGGTCTCCAAACTTTCCAGCCTTAGGGCCATACTGATTACTCCAGTAAGTTCCAAGGGCCAAAACCATATTATCATTGTTGCCGGTGGTAAAAAGTGAAATAGTCCAAAATCTGTCCGCGGGCCGAATGTGGCCCTCGGGCCGTAGTTTGGAGACCCCTGGTCTAGATGGTTGATGAAAATAACAGATCCGATTTCATTAAATGATTTACAGCTCGTCCCCCGAGTATCCAAACGTTGGCTCTGTCCTCTCCGTAAGCACTGACATTTGGTTTAACTTTAATCGCCTCAAAGAGAATCAGCCCCGATGCGATCAACACGTATAGTATTCAGGATGGCATTACAGATCCGTGTACCGCTTAGGAACCTGTAATACCCTCCTATACAGTAAAACAACTCTCCCGATAAATGATGAAATCAATCAATCGCCACATAAAATTCACTTTTCGTCATGGGAAGTCTCAGAGAGCCATGAAAATATTGGCCTAAGATCGCGAGGCTCTCAATCACTTGAATATAGTCCTCCCTGTCATTATGGAAATGCGATTAACGTTTCACAATGACAATATCAATAAATTTTTTAAATTTTCGAAAGTTATCAGCAAATTAATCCCTTAATTTCCTTGAATAAAAATTCTTTTTCTTTTTTTTTTAGTCTTGTCACAATGTCGACGGGCGTGATGAGGTCCTTGACCAACAGGACGATGCTTCGTAGCTTGGGCATCAATCATCGCCACGGATCAACCGGAAGGTTGATACTCTCATTATTAATTTTTTTTTTTAATTGGAGCCTCATTCGAATTAGTTCCATAAAAATTCAAAAAAATACTTTCTTGCCATCATGAAAATCGTCGAAACATTTTTAGCGCAGATTCTTGTGGTACGTACGACCTCGTGGTCGTGGGAGGTGGGATAGTGGGTTGCGCGACTGCACGAGAAATGCTGTCGAGACACCCTCAAATGAAAGTTGCTATCGTGGAGAAGGAAAAGGCTCTGGCGATGCATCAGACTGGACATAACAGCGGGGTCGTTCATGCCGGAATTTACTACACACCCGGTAGTATAAAGGTGAAAGGCGAGCCAATATATGGAATTTTACGATGTCGGAACAAAGATTCAAGAAAAAAATAACGATCTTCTCTATATTATAGGCGAAACTATGCGTCGAAGGATTGAAACTCTCGTACAAATATTTTTGTGAGAACAATATACCACATAAAAAAGTTGGTAAGCTCATAGTGGCTTCGACACCGGCACAGGTCAGTAGAATAGCGGAACTTCATGATCGAGGATTAAAAAATAGCGTTCCTGACCTCCAGCTCGTTGAGAAGGACTCCATTAGCAAATTTGAGCCGAAATGCCAGGTCTGTAATGTTTCCTCAATAAAATTTATCTGATTTTCAAGAATGACTCATTGTTTTATAGGGAGAAAAAGCAATCTGGTCCCCTTGGACCGGTATCGTTGATTGGGGGCTCGTGTGCCGCCATTTTGCCGAGAATTTTGAGAAAATGGGCGGTCACGTATATCTAAATTATGAAGTAACTGGATTTGCGGAAACCGCTGAATCTAAGGGAAATAACGAGTTTGTCCCTATAAGTGTCCAATCAAAGGATAGGGTAAAATTCGTCTTATCAGTTTTTGTGCAATTAAGAGAAAAAAATGATAGTTTTGTAGAATTTTTATCAATTCTACAAAAGTATCCATTAAAACAGCGATTTTGACACTTTTCGATATCTTTGCAGTGCCTTCGGAGTAAATATGTGTTAACCTGTGCTGGTTTACACTCGGACCGATTGGCAGTGATGACCGGATGCGATCTGAGTCCCCGCATAGTGCCATTCCGAGGGGAATATCTTCTTTTGAATGAAAATAAGAAGCACCTGTGCATGACGAACATCTATCCAGTGCCGGATCCAAGATTTCCATTCCTCGGGGTTCATTTCACTCCGAGAATGAGTGGAGACGTTTGGCTCGGGCCCAACGCCGTACTGGCTTTCGCCCGAGAGGGTTACAGGTCTTTATTAAATCTAGACTCGAATCACGGGCAATAAAACCAAAAAATTTGATTAAATAATAATAATACCAAGAAGAATATTATGATTCAGATGGAGCGACATAAACATAAGAGACTGCATAGAAATGGCGAAATTCCCGGGTCTCTACAAGCTCTGCCTCAAATTTATTGTTCCTGGAATGAAGGAAGCTGTAAAGTCTATTTTCTATCCGCTCGCTGTACGTGACTTGCAGAAATTCATTCCAGAGATAACGTACAAGGACGTCAAGAGGTTCAAGCATTGTCCGTTATAGTAATAATTTAATTCAATGCCGTTACGATAATCCTTTGAACTTTAAATCGCAGAGGACCCGCCGGAGTGAGAGCACAAGCCATGGACAACGACGGAAAATTGGTGGACGACTTCGTATTTGATAACGGCACCGGAAATATAGGAAGTAGAGTGATACACTGTCGAAATGCTCCGTCTCCCGCAGCCACTAGCAGCATGGCAATTGCCAAATATATTTCCAATAAGCTCGAAAAAGATTTCAAGTTTTAACTATATAATTATAGTATCGTGTAATCGTACCTCCATGATTCCATGATGCTCCTGTATAGATGTCAAATGAACGTGTATTGTAAAAATATGTAAAAAGAAAGTATTTTGCGAAAGATTTTTTAAACCAACAGACTACGAAATTCTTGCAATTTATAGGGACTTAACAGGAGTCTTGATATTATATATGTATCAACTTTTATTATCAGAATGTATATAATATAGAAATGTACAGATACTCTCCATAGAGTACTTTTCACATTGAAGTTCAGCATTTTACAAGCGTTTTAATGGGTACGTATATTTTCTTATTTAATCACCATTGAGACTTCAAAAAATATAGATGTATGCTGCAGATATATCACCGATACATCAACCTAATTACATATATACATACGAGTAAATATCATCAATATGGTACAATTAGTCGTTTAAATGTTTGCACAGTCGACAAATTTTTAGATATAATGTAAATAAAATTATCAACAAAGAATTTACCAATAAAGTTCAATTATTGAAATAATAAAAAAAATGTCAACCTCGATTACAGGACACTAATTAATTGATATCCTGTAATTGCATAAATGCCTAATTCTGCTTTTACGTATTCCGTCGTTTATTTACTTACGGAAAATTCAAATTTTTATCGTATCAAATTATTCGTATGCCATTTGACGATATCATTAGGCTCCTTCCAGCAAAATCCCAGGCTGCTGTTACATGAAAACTCATGTTACTCATGACGACCATATACTCGGCAAGTGCAAATAACGAATATACTGAAAGGTATAGAGAGCTTAGATGCTTTGAATCTTATTACTCGGTATCGGTGCCGATATCAAAACTTACCAAAAGGCTCACAGTAGGTGTTGTGTCTCCAGAAAAAGTAACAAGCCATGAAAATCGATGTAATGTTCAGAACCATGGATCTTGACTTCCACATCTGAGAAGTCGACTCTATAGAGTCTCTGGCTGGGCTACGACAATTCTTGGCAATGTAACACGTCAGGGACATGTGTATCAGCGACATTATGAGGAAAGTTATGAAAGATAACTTGTGAAAAGCTGAAGAATAGGAAAATGAATAAATTTCCTAGAGAAAAAGAATTCAAATATAAATCAGCTGTAAATACCATAATTTTCATTGGAAGACCAGAAGCTCAGAGTGACCAGGGCAGTATTTTCGATCGTGTACGTTACAAGAGCACAGTTGCTAATTCCTCGTGCCCACTGATAAACCGTCTCCCGATAGTAATGATAGTACATAGCTAGAATCAGTGCTCTGATTACAGCTTGAATCGCGATCGCCGCCCTCCAGACATCTCGCTGAGGTTTGTAATGACCGATCGCAGCGGAGACAGAGGGTAAAATATTGTAAACCTGAATACAAAAGTTAATCGTATAGAATCTTAGAAACAAAGACGTCAGAACAGAGTCCTACCTGGCAGTGAGTCGAGGTGGCGTGTTCAAAATTGTAGATTACCGACCAAGCGATGCAGAATGCAAAACCGATAAAAGGCAACGATACTGTAAACCATGCAAGCTTCGAAAAAGGTATTAACAATCTGTAGGGCGAAGTTTCCTCGCCCACGAGTGGCACGTAATCGGAACCCAAACGCATTTTATTCATTTTTCGAACGAAGCGAAACTTCCTCTATTGAAACTAACAACGAATGTTACGAGAAAACGGGAATTTTTTTTATGTAATACAGAGAATCACATCCCCGATGTCCGATCCACGAGCACGGTGATTTTGTTTTCGATATCATGGCGTTTGCACACGGTGCATTGATGCCACTTATACAAATACTACTGATAAGAGCGTATTCGCGTCCTCATAAAGTTTTAATTCAGTACCCACACACGTACGCGATGCCCACGTAATGATCAAAAGGTTAAGCATTGTCAGTCTGACCTTGATCTAAGCAACGCGATGCTTCACTCGTACGTCTGCTCCACGGTTACCGCGTACCGCCGCTTTCTTCGAAGACGTTATCAGTGCGGTGGTGGTGAATTCCTTTGCGTTTTCTTCACTATCCACTCGCACTTCGGAGGTTTCCTACACGTGTAATAAACCCGATGGGCAAGAGCGAGGTTCGTTTTACGTCAGGTGGTGCCACCATATTGTTCGCAATTTTTTTTTTCTTTATAAGCCTGGTGATGGTTCGTCCCCTGGTGGAAACCTGACCATTCTCTTCCGATTCTTCGTAGGTTTATTTAACCTTGACATCCATAGAGGACAGTACTATAGTCATTCGGCTCAGCCGCATCAGCTGTTTCTGTTTTTTGAAGAAAGCTCTCTTCAGCATGGAGATTCGACTGTTCTACGCATGCTCTAGTCAAAGTAAAATGAATTTCATTTTATTTATCGCGTTTACAACTAAATTATTATGTTTAATCAATTGATATACAATCGCAAATGACTAATAGCAGTTTATACATAATTTGCAGTTTCACAGGAAACTAAACATCGCTGCAACATGAAGTGAGGACAAACTGACAACTTTTGTTAGGCTAGCACATGATTTTAAGCGTCGAGAGATTATTGTTACAGTGTTTGCAATGAATTTTGTAACTGGACGAAGTGAAATACAGCAAAGTGCTTGATAAATCATTTCGAAGGTGCACTGGAATCAAGAAACTTATAAAAATAAGTGTAAACATCGCGTTATCGCGTTGCGAGGTTAGCACAAGATTTTCTGACGTCGAGGGATCGCTCCTGCACTGTTAATAATTTAAGGATTATTCAAAAGAATGTAAGTCTGTTAATTATCATTTTATCTATGGGAAAATACTTTAGAGCGCCAGAACAAAGAACTATATCCTGAATTGCATCATTTTGTCAATCTTGCTGTTCGTTCGTGGAAGTTTTTCAAATTTACTTTTAAGGAATGAAAACTATGTCCAATAAGGCTACAGATTTCTCATCCAGAAAATGGTGTTGTAGTAATCAGTCGAGATATTTATTAAAAGAACTTTCGATAACTTCATTCTTCGGTTACACTATTGTAAAGAGTCTACCATAATAATGTGGTGTACGGTATATCTTCTATCGTAAGTGGCCTGTATTTAAACTAATGCATGCTGGAGCACGCACGTAAATACATTAGCCCAAGCTCGAATAGACACAAGGGGACAGGTTACATTTGCAACAGTCTAAAATATTCAAAATTCTTTATGCTACAAATCCTCAAAGAACAAAATGTCTATACCTATGGCCTAAGCAGATGGTGCAACGATGATCCCTATAACTATTATCAAAATATCTATAGAGAAAAATTAAGGAGAAATAGTTGATAACTCTACATTAATATTCTTGACAATTTCTCAATGGCTATTTGGCCGAGTAACGTTCAAAAACCAAGAATAAGAGCCATTTTTGTGAGATACTCGTGATGTTTGCATCATCGATGCGCAGCAATAATCGTATGTTGCAAAACAAACAAAAATAACAGTGTTGTTAAAAAACTGCTTTCTTTACAATTATTATTCATTGTTAATCTATAATATATTTTTGGAGTACTCTGTAATTTGTGCGAGACATTAATTAATTCTTTTCTATTATTTATTGTGTTTTTGAGAAATTAAATATTGTTCTCACTGTTATAAATCCGTTTGCCACGCAGCACATTTATTTTTCAATATTTTACTCGGGTTTGCTTAAGTAAGCACACAAGACCATAAAATTTGAGATAGACGACATACCGAAATGCAGGTAGATGGCATACAACAATGTTAACAAATGTTTCTATGAAAAATGGATACCCTTAAGTAATTGAACTGGCTTGAGTCTACAGTACTAATCATTTCTCTCTGAAATATATACAAGCAGCGAAGAGTTACCTTTGTAATAAGTAAGAATCGTAATCTTATTTATCAAGTAATAAACTCGCAACATATTACACAAGATGGATAAAGCAATCTTGGATCTGTTTCACTTGTGTTTATATTATTACTATTATTTGATACTTATGGGATTACCCTTTAAATCCCCCGAGCAACTTCCTTTGGTCACACGTGTTGTCGGTGAATTCCGCATGTACCAGAATTTCCAGGGTTGTACCTCGTATGGAAACAATTTTCTGACTTTACGATGTTCGAGTTCAGTCATCGGTATGCGCGATAAGGTTACTACTAAATTCTTCTCCTTATTGCAGCATATGTACTCCGGGGTCCCTTGTCTCACAGCCTTTCCAGTCATATACATAAACGTGGCGAGCCACCGACTTGCATTTTCAACTAACACATCTCATTCTAAAATCGATACCATTTCACTATATATCGAACCTAAACGCACAATCTTGTACGAGGTGTTGTCGTAAAGTTCAAACCCATAAAATGACGTAGTACGCCGATTATTCTTCAAATCAGTTGTGCAGATTCAAAAATAATTTCGTGCTAAATCGTAGTGTCATTAAATTAAAGCTTTGTTAAATTATACAAAATCTTTTAGCCAATATAACAAAAACGATGCTCCAAGCTTCAAATTTTCTTAACAAGAATAATACAAACGATATATATATTTTTCTTTTTCATATAACTCGATAAATGTTGTTTCTATGTTAAATATCTCGCATTCTTCATGAATGAGAACCATAACGATTTTGTTATAGCATTTCCGTAGTTGAATAATGTATCTCAAGGGAATAAACGATCGAATCGACGGGCCGAACTCCATTAGCATATATTTGTTTGGCATTGTGTCGGGGTGGTTGCTGAATACGCTTTCCCGCGTTATCTACCAAACGCCTTGCACGTTGTACGCGTCAGTGTGTATCGCAGAGACGCCTTATATCGATGTGAACACGTTTATTGTCTACTCAACGCGTTTTAGCATCCTTAGTAAGAGAATCTGGGACGCTTGACAAGCCGAATATCGTCCGGGCTTTAGCGTCATTGGCAACTTGAATATCACCCACACAAGCATATTCTGACTAACGTTATATATACCCGCTCGACGCTTGCCCTATCTAACACGATATATCGTTCAAAGAACGTATACAGTGCAAGATGTTTAGTATAACGAGCCCCCGGGCCATTAGCTACACGCTAAAAGAGTATTGGTCTTGGTCGAGAGAAGCGTCGTCCGTGTCTCTTTCAATCAGCCGGACAAGCATGTCGCGTCCGGTTGTTGGCCAGCATCGCGAGCTCGTATAGACGCAATGCGTCGAGACGCTCTGCCAGAAAGGTCGCAATAGCGACAGCAAGCGTATCGGAGCAAGGAGGCAGCCGCGTGGTTCTAATCTTAAGATTCTCCTCCCGATCAAGGCGAATCGCTCTCTCGTCTCTCATAGTCATTTTCGTAAACACATATATAATGTGTCCATGTACAACAAGGTTTCACTCCTTTCTCGTCTCTCTTTGTCTTTTTCACCAGGTTCTCCCGATGAGCTGAGAATACGTATACTCGTATAGTACATCTCTGTAGGGTGAGTCGCGTGTCAATTTGGGGCTGCGTCATTGTCAATTATCGTTCTTGATACAACAATACGGTTGGGTCCCAGTGACTGTCGAGCGATACCAAATTGTGTCATTTTCAATGTATTCTCCCTCCGGACACTTGGAACGGGCGTATGCAGCATAAACTCAGGCGCAACCACGAATACTGTTTGACACGGGACACTCACACTCTGTCTCACTGCTTTGCACCAAGTCCTTCCTCCCACTGCGGTACTACGTAAAATGCCTTCGATCTGTCTTGCGCTTCTGTCGAATTTCCACTTACGCGTCATTCGTTGCGACATTCGATCTCCTAAAAATTCTACTGCTGCAGATTTATTTTTCAACGATTTTTTTTCTACGTCAATCTCGATAACATTTATTTCCTTTCGACTCGTACATTATTTGCAGTAAGAAAAAAAAAGCGATAAAGAATTGGTTAAAGAGAGAAGGAGGATGCGCGTACCTTCGAAATTTATTCCACCCGACGCTTACCAGAAAATCGTTCTTCTTTTTTGGTCCCAATGAAGCACTACGTAACGCGTACAGTGTGACGTTAATTTCATATTGAGTGTCGCATCTTTCTTTCTCACTAGCACACATGTAAAAACAATATTTTATCCCTGATTAATGAACGAAATTTGCCATTAGTCGTTATACACGCGTAGAACTAGAATCCTCGAGCTTTGAACGTTTCTTGCGTTTCTGTTGAAACATCACTTTAACGTTACTTCTGGAAACCCTTGATCTCCTAAAAGTTCTGCTGCTGCAGATATGTTTTTCAACGAGTTTTTTTTTCCGTCAATCTTGATCAACTTTGTTTCCTTTCGACTCGTAAATTATTTACAGTAAGAAAGAACGCGATAAAGAATTCATGATGGAGGGAGGGAGGGTGCGCGTATCCTCGTAATTTACCTCACCAGACGCTTACCGAAAAATCTTACTTCTTTTTTAGCACTACGTGTACAGTGTGACGTTAATTTCATATCGAGTGTCGCATATTTCTTTCGCACTTACGCACAATGTAAAAACAATTTTTTTACCCCCGATTAATAGCCGAAAATCGCCGTTATTCGTTATACACGAATAAAACTAGGATCTTCGAGCCTTGAACGTATATTGCGCTTCCGTTGAATCATCGCTTTAACGTTACGTCTGGAAATCCTCCATCTCCTAAAAATTCTGCTACCGCAGATTGCTTTTTTACACCTAGGATACCTACGTTAGGTATTTTTTTTTCTTTTTTGCTTTAAGATTAATCAAATTTTTTTCTCTCGGAACGTACATTATTAACAGAAAAACATGATAAAAAATTCAAAAGGGAAGGAAGACGACGACGACGAAAGAAGCACACGCAAAGAAGGATCTAATAAAAATAACGATGAATCTGGTAGAAACTATAATATATTTTTGGTACCTGGAGACTGCGTGCGACATTATGGCAAATATTCTCATAATATTAAACAATTTTCACTAAATGATATCGTTGTGTTTGCTGTCACAGATCTTTCCATAATCTTCAATAGTTTTTGATAGAAGATAAAGAATTTTTACTAGAAAATGTAGTAATCGATAGCGTCACTTTCGCGAATCGATGCCCTTTTCTCTTTAATCTTCTATCGACATGTGAGAGGGGTTCAGACTTTGCCCCATGCCCTTTTTTTCGTGTATCCTGTCTTGTGTGAAGAACAAATGCACGAACGCAAGTATCAACAACGATATTATATTATTTCGAATAACAATGTGACGTTAGACAAATAATTATGTCGAAAATAGTTGCAATTTCAAAAATGCTAATATAAAATCACCATTGAGATCAGTTAAAAATTTCTATGTACCCTTGTGACAATTGTTCATATCATCAGTGATGACGCTGGTGTGTACCACGTTGCTTTAAAAGTTTTTACCATTATGGTTTGACAATTTTGACCAAATCCGTCTCTCCGTATATCTTTGGAATTTGTCCACGAAACACGTCGCGGATAAGCTTCTCTCCTCTCTGCGGCGGCATTATCCGTATATCGTACGCAAAGCCCCGTGAGTTCGTTTTTTTTTTAACTTCCGACTGCCCCACTGACCTAAAGGCGAAAGTTATGCGTTTAATTTCAACCTACAGATCTCATCACGATTTTTTCTAATTGATGTTTGCAAAAAAAATAATGAAATAAATGTAAATGAACGTTTAATAAACAAATTGGCTTAACAACAACAACAAAAATAGCGAAATAATAAATAATTATTCACTTATCATATTTCCGAGATTTCTTCGTCATTGTGTGTGGAAAAAATTTCGATAAATGCGACTAATTGTTTATTATTTTCTTTAGAGTTTTCGAATGATTGCAATGTTACTTTTTATTTATCTTTCATTCGTCGCGTCTCTCGAATCACTCGCTACCACGAGTCGTGTTCTCGCGAGTGAACCCATTTTTTTGTTGATACTAAAATGCCTACGGATATAAATATAAAGATTCGCGGCACTGTCGTTGATACCGTAGGTAGACGTATTGCCATTGTATCTTAATTGTAAGCTTATTAAGTTACACAATTCAGTGACAGTTATGTATATGTAACTCTCACTGATTGGCTCCTGTTGGCCGATCGACGCTTCGGTAATTGCATTGAAATTGCTAATTAAAATACACGACACGATAACGGTTTCGCTTTTTTTTTTTTTATCGATGCTGATTGCCGTTGTATTCATTAAGAAGAAGAGACTACAGCGGCATTTTTATCGATAAAAAGTATCAGGGATGATTGAATATTCGATATTTCACGAAATTACTTGCGAAATTATTCGAAATTCAGAATTATTACTCACTTAATTATTACTTGACAATCATTGTATTAATATGAATTGACTACAGTCATATTATTGAATAATTAACTGTTTACAATTGTTCGAATCAGTGGTTTGAAACTTTTAACTGTGAGTGCATTCTCTTCGATTCAAACTCTATCCGAAAACTTTTAATGCTGAGAAAAAAAAAAACTTTTGTACCTCATTAAATATCACAACTCTGATTCACAGTTTGATCGTTACCGTAGACCTTTGTATAAAAAGTTATTTTCTGAATATTCAAAGTTTTCGTTGCGTTTCAGTTTAAATATTAAAAGCTATCGATCGGTTGTCGTAAAAGTTTACACTATCGCACCATCGTTCTATATTTAAAGAATCCATTTGTGAGTTGACTATACATCGTTAGAAAGAAACATTCGATTCTGGTTGAGGCTGTACACGGAGCTTCCCTGTTCCGTGCCATCCATTACCGCGTTTCCGACGATCTGTCACAGTACAGCGGTGTGTGATCACAGGCGTCCGTTAGCCTTGATCATCGATCCGCACGCAGTTCGTTGAGCTCTTATTGTTCAGAGACTTAAAGAAATCGTTGAAATGTCGATCGTTAAAAACGTTCGGTTATTCTCCTCCTCCCCTGCCCCGTATTCAGCATCCAATCGACTATAAGCTCGTACAAATAAAATAAATAAAAAAAAAAGGAATTTTCGCGAATGTTTATCAAATATTTAAGAAGACAAAACACAAAAGTTGGATTCCTGGACGGTATGTCTAAAGTTTCTCGTTATATTGACCTCAGAAAAAAAAAATTCAAGGCAAAGTTAAATGCAGACCCGAGAATCTGTGTACAATTGATAGATCGAATTCGAAGAATTTTAGAATACTTCTGCTTTATTCATCGGTAATGCGGTATATAAATTTTTTATTTTTTTCTCCGTGATTGGATGAAGGGAAAAGAGCAGGATGCGAATTCGAGTACGAGCGAGATGTAATGCAGTGGGTAAAGCGAACCGCAAGAAGAGCTATATACATGGCAGGGTATAGGCAGAATAGGAATACGAAGAGAGTTCGCGCTGCCTGGCTGGTTCGAGGGCCGCCTCCGATGTCGAGAGGAAGAATTCTACAAGCGCAGAGGTGGAAGCTCCGCGGGGCGCAAGCGCGAATTTAGCGTGTCGACGATCCGCGTGGCGCGTGAGTTAGAACTTGGCTTGGGTGCTTTTCAGTCTGTCTCCGTCCCTTCGTCCATTCTCTGGTCCTTCTCTCGACCGAGGCTCAACACCGACGAGAGACACGGAGAGAGAATAATCAACATCACCGTGTCCTCTCTCTCTTATCCTCTGGTCCAGCGGATGAAACATCCCTGCAAGTGTATCGTCGCAACTGCTTTATCTAAAACTCTGCAGAAATGACGTTCAAGATCGAGTATACATCACGTTTGTCGGCTGCCCAGGATTGAAGTGCATTCAGCGATGAAACAAGCCAAGCGAAAGAGACAAAGTCATACATCGTGACTATCAATCACGAGGTGTGAGGATCGAAAAAATAAAACAAAAGAACAAAGAAACAGAAGACTAAAATGATGAATGTTGGCAATGAACTTCCAAACCTTAAAATACTCGAATGAGGCTCCGAATCATCGAACGAAAAAACTCAAGTGTGATTCTGATCATTGAGAAATATGTCTCGAGAGATTTCGAATGAACTGGACGAGACCGTCTGCAAAGATTCTTCGAAGGGAACATCGAGGAAGGTCGAAGGAGCGAAGAAGGATAGCAGCAAGGCTCAGAGGCGTTGGAGACTACTGGCACGTGCTCTTACCCGCTCTCCCGAGCCGGTTCAAGACACGGAGGATGAAATTTCCGTTCGACGCTTCGCGTCCTTTGATCTGGTGAAGCCTGTGCTTTTGGAGAACGCGGTGGCTGATCCGGAGTCCACATGGTACGAGTACAGGACATCTCTGGACCACCACGAGATCTTTCAGGTCGAGATACGACGTATAAACAAGACATTCACCGCTAATGAGCTGATTGGCTTTAATAATACGGGCAATGTGTGCGTCTGGCCGTCCGAGGAGTGTCTCGCCTATTATCTTCTCAAGAATCAGGCAATCTGTCGTAACAAAACGGTGTTGGAACTCGGCGGTGGCATGAGCTGTCTCGCTGGCGTTTTCGTTGCCAAGTACTGCGGGCCAGCCGGTGTCACGCTTACCGACGGCAATGTCACCAGTGTTGACAACGTCAGGTGCATCGTTGCCAGAAACAACATGGCCGAGTTCGTTAAGTGCGGGGTCGTGCAATGGGCAAGAGCGGCCGCTGTACTTCGGCAGGATCCTATTGGCAATAGTATAAAAAAACGGATTCAGGTAATTGATCAACAAGGTGGATGTAGTAGACGTTGATGTACCGAGAGGCTGTTATCGTGGGCTGGGATTTAGCAATCATTGTTATAAATAATTCGACATTACTGCGATCCCTGTTATTAAACACGGAGGCGTTAACAATGATCACTCTGACTCCGTTGCATAAACAACGAACCGTATACGGGAGCTTCCGGCTCTAGCTTCATTCTCCTTCCGCTCATAGTTTGTAGCATTACGGTTCGGTGTTGCAACCTTCCTACTCGGTCTCTGTCTCTTCTTGTCTCATTTGCCGATCCAAGTAACAGAGTCGCGACTGTTTGATTACTTTTTAACTCAATCGATTTAATTATTTATTTTATTCACAAATTATTTAATATTGATTAATGGAAATTAAGAAAGGAACTAGAGAAACTGGGAGTGCGATCGTAAAAGAGCGATGACTCTGTACGCTCGAATAAATATTTAAAAAATATATTTCGATATAAGTATTTTTATTAAATTTAAATTTCTATTATTATAATATTAAGTAATTTATGTAACAAAAGTAATGAGTTGATGAGTAATGACTGGATCGTGACTCTGACATGCAGCTTCTAAGTTTTCCATTGCATCATCGGGATTCTCGTTAACCATCTATTCACTTTGCTTGTCGTTTCTCTTTGCTCATCGTTATTGTCGCTTTGCTTGATTGACGTCCTTTCAAGGATGATCTAACGAACGCGGTTCGGGTAAATGGATGAAATTTTCGGTAGACTTGGAGCATGGAGAGCGGGGACGAATCCAGGAGAACCGAAGGCCTTTACGACGTGATCCTCAGCGCTGATTGTCTTTTCTTCGACGAGGCACGACTAGATCTGGTCGAGACGATATACGGCTGGCTAGCGGAAGACGGCGTTGCACTGCTGATGGCACCGAGGCGAGGCACGACATTCCAGAAATTCGCGGAGACCGCTGTCAAACGGGGCTTCCTGGCACGAGTCGCCGAGCGATACGACGGGAAAGTGTGGTCGAGACACCTGGAACTCATCGAGCATGGACAGGAGTACTCGCCCGACCTTCACTATCCGGTGCTCCTGGAACTCACCAAGCAGAAAAAAATGCCGCCTGGCTGACGAGCCACGAATCTCTCTCTCGAAGATATTATTTTCTGGTTGACGACGATGCAGCTAACCACGATCGAGATACGCTGCTGATATATTCTATGCAACTACCTCGATTATACGATCCCGTTATTCATAATATTGAGATCATTGTTCGTTACGTTTTTACAAATTTTTCGATCGAATGATTTGGAAAAGATTATTAACGCGCGATGATCGGCCGACAGGGCCTACTCGGTCATATTCGAAAACTTATTCCAAATCTAGAGAGAAACGAAGTTACACGGTGTACGGACGGAGTAAGTTTTCGAATATACCCTTAAACGATTAGAATATTAACTATTTATTTCCAGAACTTAGAAAGCATCAAAAGACGCGACTAAAAGTCAAGAGAATTAGTTACTTTGACAATTCTTCGAACTCTCTTACTATCCCAATGAGATTTGTTCCTCATTTTCAACTCTAACGCCTTCGGTGCACATTTCTAATTGCCTCGGTCCTACGGATCGTTAAATAATGTACTGTAAATGATAAATAGTTTATAATTGTCGCGGCATGCCGAGCAAAAAAAAAGACGCCAAATGAATTGTGAGTGCTAAGTCGGGTGCGCAGGACGTTCCCGATTAAATTGGTGCGACCAGTCCGAGTATTCGCTGAATTCGATTGCACGTACAATTGAATTCAGCGGTACACGCGGTAATAGTTATATCTCGACGCGAAGCTGATCTCCAAAGTTTCATATACCGTGACCGAAGGGAGATCACCTCTCACCTTTGCCCTTCGCGATCGAGGGACATCGATGAGTGCCTGGATTGTACGAGGAGAAATAAGCGAAAGAAAAAATATATACTACCGGAGCTTCGAGTACAATTGGTCTTATGGGATGATAAACGACATCCTGGAAACAAGAAGGACGACACCTGTCTTTGCATCTGAAGATAACCGGATGAAAAATTAAATTGCCAGCCTATAACACACCCATGAGCCTTTCATATATAATCCATACAAGAGAACCTAATGCCCACGGATAATCAACTAACATACCCATCGCAAATAGAGTCGTTGAGCGACCACCCATTTTTATCGTTGTAATATAATGTTGAGATCGTTTGAAATTTTTACTATTCATTGTTGTAACGACTATAAGAATATATACTGACTGTGCGTATAGCATGAAATATAAATACTCGGATAGAGAAGAAAAAACTCAGAACAAATAATGAGTTAGTTTGTATGTAAAATGATAATTCCTAAAAATCATTTAGCAGCAAATGAGAGAGAAGGAAAAAGGTATTTAAAAAAAAAAAGAATTTATTCATACGAAGAAGAGGGACGATCGATCGTCTAAATTTTGATGTGGCACGAACAGTAGTTTTTGTGAAAAAAAGCAATCGTGGCTAGGATGGTTCTTTTTTTTTTTTTTTTTTTTTTTTTTTTTTAGATATTCACATTGTCATGGCGATATCTTGAGATACGATCGAATAACTTTGGTATATTGCCTCAAATATCTTTAACGAATTCCAGAAATTAGCGTTCGAATATCTTTGGTTCGCCAAAGTTATTTGATCACTAATTTTTTCTGTGAAGCAAATGCAGAACTGTTTAATTAGCTTAGTTTCTAATTAGTTATATGAACGATATAGAAATAAGAACGGCCTACGTGAAACGTTATCTCGTGCCTCTATAATTTCGCTTAAAACGAGTGACACGGGACCACGGGACAAAAGGTCGAAGATTTCGATCGCTCCCGAAAACTTGGTATCAGAGAAAAGAAGGATATCAAGTATATCGATTATCCTGTACAAGTGACCGTCGCTTGTATCGTCACAAACACACGCGCACTCCCTGCCTCTCTTCCACGCTTCCTCTTACATATTTTTTTTAAATTTCCTTTCGTAACATTGACGAACGCTACGGTGACAATAAGACTCGTATAATTCTGCTACGACCGCAGTTACAATTAATCAAAATCTCTCATACCGATCGTGACCGTCGTCGAGACGAAGACCCGCGGGTCTTTACACAGATAACACTCCATCGAGGGTCCAAAGTCGTTAAGCGTCCCGCTCCCTTCCAGACCTTTCGTCGGTCCGTCACTTCACCCACATAAATCCTTCAGTTTTCCGATAAAAATTGAGGAAAAAACACCAACGAAGCTGTCGGTGAATTCTCCGTCAATCACCGACCTTCAACCTCACGGTAAAGAAACGAAAATAGATTAAGATCTTAGTTTTCGTCGCCATTATGGTGAGTTATCTCCAGTCAAACTTGAGTCGAACGATTTCTGATGACTGTCAACGTCTTTTCACTCTCGCTTAATCGACATGAGATCCCTCACTGCCCTTAACGCCTAGCAACGAACACCGCCATCCTGCGAACCTCCATCCTTAAACTCTATTCGAAGGACCAATCTAGTTAAGTCTAGTCAAGTATTTCATCTAACTTGTATGAAATAGTCGAGTATTTTAGCTGAATTTGACGACGTGTACCTCTTATTATATATTATTTTCAACTACCTGTAGTCTCCTGCGCCGAGATGCATTGACGAGTAATAGGAATTGCATAATTATCAGTGAATGTACGGAAGAAAATAAATTGTTACAAAGAATAATAAAATAAAAAGTATTTTCGATTTATAACAGAATTTTTATACACTGCCATTACCACTCTACACTGATTACCAATAAGATGTATTTATCAATACGGTTATCGAAAGATTACGTCTCTTTACGAGTTAATTCAAACGAGAAAAAAGGTTCCTCGGAGTGGAACGAATGTTTCATTGGGTTTGATACTGAGACGCGATTGCGATCCATCTCGTCTCGTATAGGCAGAGCCTCATCGATGCTCGTTGCACTCTCAAAAACGCGACCGCGTCGCGCCAAAGATACGTCCGCTCGGCCTTGGCCTCCACTTCCGTTCTCGTCTGGCTTCTTCGCTCGACCCCTATCTCTTTGCGTCCCTGTCTCGTCGCTCCTTTCCTTTTTTCTCTTCTTTACCGTCCTCCGCTCGGCAGAATCTGTAGCAGATTCGGCGATGAAGATCGCAGGTAGTGACACTCCGGGGAGACATCTAGGTCGAACTACACGACATGCCTTACAAATAAATTCGATCATGAGACTGATTTTTAACCATGAGAAGAAATAATATTTAAAAAAAAAAAACGATTTTTTATCCATCTGCTTCGAGAACGCCTCACTGTCACGCCAAATTTTGTGCAACCTCTCAACACCTGCAACTTTCCCGTTATCCATTAATCTGGCTGACGTCTCACAGCTCCCTGCCTACGCGCTTAATAGCCCGAGCGACTACTCCGCTCTTTGTCATTTTTTTTATAAAAGCTATTTGCAAATAATTTGATATTAAATGTTTGTATATCGAAAACACATTTATCATACATAATTACTGGGAATTAATTTATAAATAGTAATATCAATATTTTTTATTTAGTGAACCTAAAAGTGTATCTACCTTAAAAGCTCGATCAGCCGAAGATTTTTGCGAGAGAGACGTGAAATTTAAGGCTAAAATAAAATATTAACACTTGAAAAACAATTTCTTTCGTTGAATTTGCCGAAACGCGTGAATTCAATTGTCGCGACGCATCATTTTTAACGATCTCGAATCTCAACCGTTGTCAAGTGTTGTGTTGCAGAAAGCCAAAAGCCAATTTAGGGAATAAAAATGAAACAATTAACCGGATTTTTGAAACAAAAAATCCCAGTGACCATTCGTTTGACTAAACTGATTAAAAATGTCTCTTTTCATCATTTATTCCACGACAAACTTTTCTCTAAGTCGAAAAGTAAATAGGATTTTCATACGTCACGCGCATAAATGCCTGAGGTGCGCTTTCAGAGCATCGGACTTTCACATTGGCAATCGGAGCCGGCGTCCATCCCGGCTGGTTTTGCTACTATATGCTACACGAAATATCTATTCCGAGCTCTCATTCTGTCTGGTGCAAAAACGACGCTTGTACACCGTGGATGCTACTCTTGCATGCTTTAAGCAGGCCAATGTTATTAGACTCGAATCGTTGTTAAAGTCGCTGCCAATTTTGTAACAACCCTGCTTGCGACTACCTTGTTTGCTGCCGAGGTTGTTTACTAAATATTGCGACGTCCTATCAAATCAGCCTGTTACTCCACAGGTAAAGTGGATGTCGAAGTTGATCAAATGTTCTTATTTCAAGTTCAATACCCGAATTTTAAACATTTTTTGTTGAAAAATAACTTTTTATGTCAAAATGACTAATTTGGATACCGAAATGCCTAAAGATGGCGTTGAAACTTCTATTGGACGATTCGTATGGTTGGTTCGGTGAACAAATCTTAATCTTGATCTTGATCTTAGTCATTGAACTGTCCACAAGGGTCGTATCTTAACCTTTTTTCGCAATCGTTCCTCAAGCTCATACAATGTTTATTGAAAAAATCATTCTCTTTACTATGAAATGTTTTTTTTTTTTTTTTTTTTTTTTTCAAAGAAAATTGGTGTTTCGATAAGATTTTAATCGCTTCAAAACAATTGAGATTCAGGAAAAGATTCCTTAAATGGAAGCTTAGCCACAGTGTATATACATATCCCGTGTCGGTCGCCTCTAGACAGTTTTATTTCGAAATCGTGGGCTGCCCGCGACTTCCCGTTGTATATCAATCGGTGGCGTAGTGGCGTGCATTAGTTTTAATTAGTTCCTAGACGACGAATCAAACTATAGTAATAACAACTATAGTGATACATCTACTACACTAGCAATGTAGCTCAATGTAATATACTCGAAGCTAAATTAGATTACGAAATTTAAGATTACGAAATGGAAGACTCGAATTATTATTTGGCAAATTATTCCAATGACATTGGGGAGGCAGCCAAAAGTTTCGTCTTTTAATGTTATTAAAAAAAGGCCAAATTTATGCTCTCTTACCGATCTATATAAAATGCCCCAGAGGTCATTCTACGGTATTCCGATATACTAAACGAACCACGGTATGTAAAATTCAAGATGTATGCGCGTGGTTCAATGGCGAATCCCTGTTTGCCTTGGCAGCTAGTTAACCAGAGTCAGTTGTGGCATTACGTCCTTCTCCTCATCGCAAAAGCTTCGCGCGCCTAGCCTCACTGTCCTGCAAAGATATTTCTGACAGGCCTTAGTTTCGAAATTACATTTGTTCGAAGTAGTTGCAATCACCAGGCTGACTGGTCCGTTTAGAGCTCGCGAGAGAGAGAGAGAGAGAGAGAGAGAGAGAGAGAGAGAGAGAGAGAGAGAGAGAGATTCATATACATCGTCTTCCTACGTGACAACCACCAGTAACTAAATTCCAACACCGAAATCAAACATAGGAAATAATCTTAGCCCAAATTTTAATTCGTTAAGTGGTCAGAAACAGTTTAACGACAAGTTACGAGCTTTTGCAATTAAAGAAAAAAAAAAAATTGGAACCAATGATATTAAAGACTGTTCAAATTTTGTTGCTAATTGTAAATATAATTTAATTAGATGAATTTCAACTAGTTTTATTTAAACAATGATTCAAACGATGAATTGTATTAATAATGAGGTAGGTTTAATCAAATTTATTACTTTGCGCTTGCGCAGAATAACTGTAGACACGAAAAGAGTCGTTACGTTAGTGAATTCTGACGTGTCAACATCATGATATTTATTTATCAATATTTTACGAGACAATCGTGCGTTACAGCTCGCTAATATTATTAATCTATGGCAGCTGTGAGAACTGCACGGGCCAACTGCGATCAACAACAGAGCGCTAAGAACGCGAAGGAGTGCAACTGCACTCTGCTCGGCATCAGCCTCTTGACTTGGTAAATCGCGGATTTGAGAATCTGAGCTGCGATTAATGTGCACGTGACACTTTTTTTCAGACACGTATCGCATCCGTCAGTTAAACCGCGATTACTGCGCTAAACAGGCTTCTATATCTCAGTTTATTGTTATTACGTAGCTGCAAACAGCTTAAAATACACACCGAATATAAGCTCGAGATTGGCAAACTTTGTTATAACTCGTGTATAATATATACATAGCTCTGCATCAAGAAATTCTAGTGCAAAATTGCAAGATGCAACTCTCCCATTACCGTTTTCTGTCAAGCACGAAAAACTCGCCACCATGACAGCGCTGAGGGTCTGTTAGTGACAAACAACCTTAGGTTTACGAGATTAATAAGATATTTACTACATTTTTCAGAGAAATCAATATTCCCATTCCATATACCGGATTACAATATTTAGTTTACGACTTTGAGTTTCAAACAAAAGAATAAAGTTTCAACATGATAATTTAGGTTAGCTCGAAGCATGTTGTTTGTTTGTTTCTGCCGGTGTAGCGAAGCACCTAGCGGGTAGCCAAGGCGAAGTATTTAGACAAAAAAATGTTAATTACTTTTCAAATTACTACGTTGTTTATTTGTTCTACAAACAAATTATTATTAATTATCTTTTCAAGTGTCCTATTCTATTGGTTAAGTAAAATATACGAACATTGCATTGAGAGGAAATAAAATGTTCTACGTGTATATTCATTTACAAAAATCTTGAAAATTAAATTAATGGAGTCCATTAGGTTTTGTTTAATGTTAGTTATTCATTACTTCTCTTTCGTGATATTTTCTCATGGATTACCGTGTAATGACGTGTTTTTTTGCTTTCAATAAAATTATTATTTATTTTACTGACAGTAAAATCGGATATTTGAACGGAAAAAAAGTTGATATTGAATAATTTAAGGAACAAATAAGTAAATAGTGATATAAAATGTAATGGGAGGATCGCAACTCTGGTCTGGAGCATAGACAAAAGTGGAATAGCTCGAAGGCAACTCTCTGGAGATATGGGAAAGGAAACTTGCGTACACGTATCGCACGTCCCTACAATATAGGATTCATGGTAAAATCAGAAAAATTCAGTTTTATTGGTACATAGCCCTTTCACGACTCTGCCTTCTAGGTTTTTTCTCGTGGCCAATACTTGTTCGCGGAGGATCGTTGACTTTATATCCCAACTTTCGTGTAACAAGATTTTCTCAGAGAAAATTCAATTTTCACGTTCCCGAGCGTACGAGTCCGACTCGTCAGAGTGACGTTATCTACAAGATAACAGATTCGTTTTAGCGGTGTGAGACTGAGAGAATGAAGAGTTCCGCGTACACGTACACGGATTATGAACTGTTGCGGACGGCATCAAGCAACAGAAGAAGACCCTCAAGTTTTTCTAACATGCGGTTAGTACTGTTAATGCGCTTGCGAGAATAGCTGCGCGTGTTCTACATTGCTACTTGGTATTTACACTATCGGAATCAACCCTATCTGCTTTCGGTAAATGTTATTTAATTCGATTTTTTAATTATTTATTCAATCGAATTCAACAAAAATGTATAGATGAACCGATTGTAATTCAATTAAATAAAAAAATGTAATTAAATTTCAAATCGAATAGAAATTTTTTAAAAATGAAATAAACTTTATTGTAAAAAAGTAATTTAGTACTTATAAATGATAATTCGTGTGAAGTATTGAAACTATTGATCGTGCTACATAAAACTTTAATCGCTTGCATTGTTTATGCATCGACGAAATTAGGAACTTTCCATGCAATCGTTATGGACGAAAGATTGTAGAATCGAATAAGACCCATAACTCGATGGATGATGTACGAAACGTCAAATCAGTGACGTATTAGCACGGAACCCTCGACTCTTCTCATCCCTGTCTCATTCGCAGAGTGAATAACTCGAGCGTCCTCGTATACCGTCAACAAATTGTTCGATCATTCGACGCCCTATTGAATACGATTGAATTCTATATCCGAGCGAGTTTACCGCTCCCGCTCTCTTGCGCCTTTCCAAATTCCAATTGAGGCCTTAAGTATACAATCCGCACGAAGGATCTTGTGCTTTTGTTCGTCGAAATAGAAAATTCCATGGCTCATGTACGTATATGTTTGCTTCACACACGAGAAATACCAATACATTCTCTACGACTATCTATTCCGTTGGTTGATGCAGCATTCACCCGCTGCTATTCGTTTCACTCGTATGTACCATCAACGGAAAAGGAGTCGATGTATCCTACAATATCAGAATCGAATGACTTTGAACTCTCTCTCTTTCTCTCTCTCTCTCTCCCTCGCTTTCGAATAACATCCAATTTTATCAATATATTTCATATTTTTCTTTTTAATTCATTCCTCATCCTCCTCGATGTTACGTATCGAGAAAGCAGTGTACGGACTTGACGAAATTTGGCGTTTTTTTTTAAATTGACGTTGGTACTTCAACTCGCTCGAACTTTCACTATTAAACTTATTTTTAATTTTGTGAAGATCGATCGAAGGATTAAAATTTTTTAAGTTTTAATTGCACGGACGTTATTACGTGCGTGATTAGCTAAAACTTTAGGTACGTACGTAAAAACGTTCACGTATATTTGATATAAAGTTTAGTGAAAATCGACAGAGGCGTTCGAATTTTATTGAAATTTCATTTTTACGATAGTCGCCACGACGCTTCTATAAATAAAAAAGCCTGTAAATCGAAAATCATTGAGGATTTGATGTAAAATTTGTCGCGTTTGTTGTGCAGTAAATTCTCATTATTTTCCACGGAAAATACTGACGATGCAATGTGTAAGGTTCTACTTTGGATCGTTGTTTTATTGATTTTCACAAAAAAAACCTTGAAAATTTATTTAAAAAGTAATTTAGGACGCAAAGACAATTACTTTCATCTCTTATGTGAATTTTTAAATATTACTTGTCTCAAATTAGTTTTCCGCAGTTTATAATACATTAATTTCGTCGCCCTTGAATAATTACTCATAGTTTTAAGGTAGTTGTGAAGTCACGAACCCTAGAGGCTATATTATTTAATAACAAGTGTATGCTGAATGTTGTAGTAATAAGCATGAACAATTGAAAGCTTTTATTGTGGCATAATTATGTGGTGTGGCCGAATTGTCGAACAATTTATAATTGTTAATGTTCATTTGACTCTGTTGAAGTTCTGATTATCATTAGATCGGCATACTAGTCAGCAACGTGACAACGTCGCAACCCGCGTTGATCGTATACGATGTACGGCTGCGCGATCCGCGAAACGCGATTGCTCGATCGCTGATGCGATGTTTAGATGCTACTCGTTTGTCCACGATACGCGTACTGTTATGTGAGGTTATGTTTTTATTTTATCCGAGAAAAAAGTATGCATCCAGAAGCTGTCGCTAAAGAGAATCACAATGTGAAGTCTCAAGATGGAAAGCCAATATATATTTGGAAAATATATTAAGTATATCGTTTGATTAGAAATTTTTTGGCCCAAATGTATGTCACGCGTAGAAAATTTATTGATGCACATATTTGTTTTTCGTGAAGAATCATTATAATAAATTCCAATCATTGACTCCCGACCTCAAAAGATGGATTGTTGAGCGTTTTTATCTACATATCTATTATTCTATGATAGTTTTGTGCTTACACAATGGTTCATTGGTATGATAACACACGTACAACGTGGTTCAGCCAAGTGCCAGCTCAAACGCGCTGTTGCCAAAGTTGCGCGCCATTTTAATACCGTAACGCGTACGTCAATCTCATCTATTCCCGTGTCCGTTAACGTGAAATAACTCCTTCAAATGTCCCGCGACCTCCCGTTTTTTTTTTTTTTTTTTCAACAACAAATATCCGTTAATTCTAACGAACGCGTGATGTATTTTTTATTCTATTAATCTCGTTTCGAGGTATGCGATTAATTGACCCGGAGTCACGAACCGATTCTTCTGTCGTAAGACCCGACATTAAAATATCGGTTTTAGATATTTTATTTAACTTTCCGATAGCCTACGATCGAACTTGAAATTTCGCTTATCTCCGTAATTAATTAAAGTTGTGTATATATAATAAAAAATTGAGGTACCACAGTTGATGAAAACGCTTTCACGACAGCTACCTTAACTAAGTATTGTATATTTTGAATAAATTTTTATTCAAATGTGGCTCATCTCTGGGATATCAAAGTAACGAGAGGTGCTCGTTTTCGATTGTGAACTATATATTTCTACATTTCGAGTATTATATCATTGCGGTAGCTGGGCCCTAACAAACGACCCTCAGCATCTGGTTAGAATGGATCGGTCGAGGATGCCTGCGAGGGTCGCGAGTACTCTCGTGATATGCACGTAATTCGAGCGAGGGAGCTAGGACCGAGAGGCTGAACTGTACACAGAATACTACCGAATACATAAAGTCCGCAGCTACTTCAGAGAAACTGCGCACACACGAAATAGGTTTGCGCAACAAGAGCTCGACGTACAACACACATCCTCGTTTCTCGTTTCTCGTTCAACAATCTGGGCTCCGATCTCATAAAGCAAAGTATAATTGTACCGAGTGATATTCACTTGTACTCTCTTTTGGTTCTCAAGTGAATTATTCAATAGCGATCAAAGAAGCTCCTCGAGCTTCTCGGTGTCAATTTAATCGTGTGCGAGCTTAACGATCGCGTGGTTCACTCGGCAGAGAAATTGAATCAGCTCGGACCGCAAACTCTCACGCAAGGTCGGACATGAATTAGATTGACCAAACGCTTCGGGCGATATTCTCGTCGATCCTCGAAGCAGTTTATTTCGACGAAGCGATACTGTGCTTTTGTAATAATTAGAACCTTAATAATCAATAATTCGATTCAATAGACTTTTATTTACTGCATCATTCGTGTGCCTTCTCTATTTAAAACTTAATATATACTTCGGGATATAGAAATACGGATAAGTATGAGCGATGCGTCAAAAGAAATAAACAAGATAACCCTGTGGAATGATTGCTACGTACACTCGTCACTCGAGGCCCTCGGTACGAAGGACGTACATCACCGAGTGCATTCTTCAACAGGGAGACAGGCATCTCTGGTGCAGATTGTGTACACTTCAGCTCGAGCCAGCGAGTACTTGTCGCACGCGACGACCATGCACACTTACAGAGTCCTTTGGCTTTGTCGTATCGTTATGTCTGTACCTACATGACAGGCCCACGAATAACTCAGCACACGATGTACCGTGTTATTTGTCGTTAATAAGAAGTGACATTCTGGCTTAGATCCGACCTTACGATATATCTCCATAGTTACAGTGGAGTCCAGCAAGATTTGGAGAAATAAATCCATTATCGGTCCTTTTTTTTTCCCCGACAAATTACGTTTTTCCGCATTTTATTTAGAATGCAATAAACCCTCGAGCAATTCTCGAAGCTCCCTTCGGCTGTATTAGCCTCAAGTTTCATGAGAGAAAAAAGAAAAGAAAAAAAATGTCGACGAGTCGTGTCGGAGATGATGAAAAAAGTAAGTAGAAAATAATTCAGAAATGACCGATGAGAGACGCAAATAACGAGAAGGTAAAAGAGAAGCTGGTAAGTCAGTTAAGTCGCCAGGAGCTACGAACGTATAATTGGAAAGCCGACAATTTTCTCATCCGCACCCTAGCAAACCGGGAGCGTTATGCCCCGGTGAGCAGAGTGCATATGTGCTGCCGACTACCGCGGCACAGTGGAGTACGATACACCTACTTCGTGAAATAAACGGTTTTCCCTCCGAGGTGGCATGATAAGTCTGCTTTTTGTCCCTTTTTTATCACATCCAGCGCAATATTCGTGGTATTTATTTTGCGAGTGCTAAAAAAAATTTAACTCTAAATAGTATCATCAATTTTTTTTCTTCTTAAATGTCGCATCGACTTGACTGTAAATTACGTTCGTTCTAAATTCAATGGCTTAATTACTATTTATTTTCGAGAAAACCGAGTCGACCCTTTAGCTTATAATTAAAATACCTAAAGAGTCGTTTGATCTTCTCAACAATTCTGTATTTTTGTTTTTCTCAATTTAATTTCTTTCAAGAAGATGTATGTCGATCATTTTATTACTTAATTTTGTTTTAAAATATTTAAATGTTATAAATAAACTAAATAGGGACTGAATCGATTTTCTATTATTTGTCGATGTAAATAGCTACGCGATTGTTACGAAAACTCGCTTACTACGATTTAATTATCGTTCTCTGTACGTTCCATGGAATTTCTCTCCTCTTATTCATTTTATTCAACATATTTGCCTTTCACGCGCGGACACACAGGCACGTACATGGTCCCAAAGGTTTCCGCTCTTTGCACCATATAAATAACGTGGCGTCGTGCGTTCGTTAGTCCATCTCTGCATGGTGGTGCTATTGCATCGAATCCTTGAGATCGTCTTTACCTATTGGGGAACTTTCACTGTTAGCTTTCCATTTTATGTATCATTTTATCCTACGCCGCTTTACTCCGAGCTTCTCGTTCCCATCAACGATAAAAAGGAATAGAGGGAGAGAGAGAGAGAGAGAGAAAAATTTACGAGCGACTCTAGCTCGTGTAAAATCGAATTGGAAATTCCCGTAGCATTCGTTCCGCATCATCCATGGTGATGCTTTCTTATTTCAATATACTTTCTTCGGCTGGAATCTTTCCGTCTTATCTCTAAACCCCAATTATTTATTTTTTGACAAAACCCGAGCTTACGATATCGTATTTTATTCTACGATAAACATTTTTTTTCTCGAAAATCCAATAAAAATACATAAAAATTATGATTATCTTGATAAAATATTTCTATTAATTATTCTGTGATAACAACGATAATCCTAACACAGTATTTAAGAAATTATCATGAATAATCTATAAATATCGAAGGCATTTGGCTCTTGGGCTTTTGTTTATCGTTTGTTTGTTCTCTTAAAACCAATTTTTATTTACTTTTCTTAATTAACGCTTGCTGCAGTATTTATAATGTTTCATTTTATGTTTAATATTTTGTTTTTGTTGGATCCCGATAGAATCTCAGTGGCACCAGCCTCTAATAAATTCAATATAATTCAATGAGACGTACAATCTTCATATTTTTAGATCAATTATCCACAAATATTTTATCAGAAAATTATCAGATAATTTGAGTGGTTTTTCATTGAAACTCATTTCCATTTGCCTCTCATCCGTAATATAAGCCATAATTTTGTATTCATAGAGTATGGATCAAAGAAGCACAGAAACAAATTTTTTAATCCTTTCGCAATGAGTAGATTCCAGCATCGGGGGTGGGATGAATCGCTGGGAATCAGAGAGTCGTCCGAGTGAAACACACAGACGCGCATTCATAGACCCTGCGCTCTATTAATAATGACTTCTATTAATAAACTTTCCTGTGCTATAAATACCGACCGAGTCTGGTTCCATAGTGAATCGTAGCGGATAAACCAATGCACACACAAGTCAAGTACGAATGTGTGTGCTTTTTTAAATGCTTCTATACCCATTGTACACACTTGGCGAAAAAGCTTATTCGAATCTCGACCTATTATTCATTTATTACATTGCAATAACTAATTATTACTTTAAACAATTGAGAAATCTTATTCAATGAAATGAATAATAATCAATTAAATGAACATTTATTTAATGAAAGAAAAAATATAAGTGTAGCAAGTAAAATAATTTGTTTAAAGCAAATTTATGATAAAAATTTAACTAAAATTTGTCGATAGGAAGGAACGCTTTTTATCGTTTATCCAATAAAGTAATTTTCTCCGGGAAGTCAAAGGCGCCGACGCGCTCAGAGTCTTCGCTTGTAACTAGTCAAATGGAATTAGAATCTCCGGCTATGGTTTTGATCTTCGCTGCTTTTGGTGTATCCACTCATTTTCTATATTCCCCGGTAGATGAAGCAGCAGCTTTTCTGTCTCGGTGAATCCGTCAACGACCACTCTCGTAGGACATTGATGATGGAGTAAAGCGAGATGTAAAGTATTCTCATTGGCGTCACGACGACGTCGTTCGCCGTGTCGGAACGAGAGTGGAGCTTCCTCCTACATTTCTTTCCTCGTGCTCGAGATCTCGACTTGTTTTCCTTTCTATTCTTTTTCTGGACCACCTCGACCACCTCGACCGTATAACGCTGAAACTGGCGTAGACAGGAGTTAGCAGATGCAACGTTAGTGGCATGCGACGTCTCCTAACTATGTCTGTCAGTTTCCAACGTCATTCCGCGAGCGCTCCACCATTACTTCTCCAAACTCCCTCGGCAATTATCGATTCCTTTTCACTTCGCGAACGTAAACCTGTTGCTGTGTGTACGACCGCGGTCTATAAACCTTAAGAAGACAGGCAGAGACCCCTCATCGTTGTTCGTAATCCCTCATCGTCGACGAAGCGAAGCCACTCCTCGACTTGGTTGTAGCTGAATCCTTGTTCCTTCCATGTATAAAAAACACGTTGGATTATTAAATTCATGGGATCGCAATGTTACAGAGCACTTGGTAAAATCTTCGTCAAGGGCCGCGGACAGGGATACCACTCGAATGAAAAAAGACCATTCGAAACACCGCTTTGAAAACATTATTACGAATAAACCCTTAAAAAAAAAAAACATTATAACGATCATTCACTGAAATATTTTTTAAAAAATGACATCAAAAAATGTAATGACTCTTAAATATAAATTATATTATTTATTTGTTATTATTATTGTTACAATATTTTTCGGAAAATTGTCCACTGTTATACAGAATAGTTATTAAAATGTCTTTTATTTATTTATTTATTTATTTGAGTATTTCCCGTTCCAGTCGAATCGTATCTCATTGAAAAAATTTTAATGAATAGGAATTCAACGACGGATAAAACCTTTCAATCTTCATCGAGTCCATCGATAATTTACGGAGATTGACGTGACATTATATTGCTCCATCAAAGTCAATCCTTCATCACTCGCATATTACATTATCATTGGAAAAACAATCGTGACCAAGTTACATTACGAGAATGTAGGTTGTACAATGATGAGCATTGATATATACACCACCTGCTGATAAGGGATGGGCAGAAGTAGAGTAGATGGAGGAGGAGATAGATAAATCAGATAAAAGCTATTCGGCTTGATTTCATCCAATCGATTACCGCTAGAACTATTTATAGAAGCACTTTAAAACTATTTTACTCTTTCGCTATAACGAGGTAGGTAACTATCGCTAACTATCCGCTTTTTGGTTTTCCCTCTACTTTCCCTTCACCACTGACTCTGATGAAAGTTTTTAATGGATCAGACGCGGAAGGGCTATTGTGTTTCTCTCGTCCCTTTGATTTCCCTGCTGCCTAGGTAACCCGACGAGCCGAATTGATCCGGGAATGCCACCGAGGTACATTGAAGTGTTGCAGTACGTGCCCACCGACGAAACGAAGCTTTTAGCTAAAGCCTTTCTAGGTCCTGTGTACCATTACTCAACATATATTCTATACAAATTGAAAGGATTTATCGATGCAGGTATTTATAAATTCATAGTATTCGGATTAGTAATTTACAGGACCAGAGACATTTTTAAAAAAAATCTCTGTCCTAAAAAACAAAACTAAACCCGAGCTTTTATCGATATTCGAAGCCGTTTTATTCGCTTCCTCATTGGTTGTCGATGGGACTGAACCTTTTTGCTCAGCGATATCAGTCAACTTCAGTTAGAATTACTTCCAACCATTGTTTTCGGAGAAAAATTAAAGTAAAGTTTTTCTATATCAGGATATTTAAAATTGCCTTAAACGTTCAGAGAGAAGTCTAAAAAATTACCTCAAAAATATCGGAGAATACGATACCTTGGAACTCTTTTACAAACGATCGGACTTTGTCTAAAACTGAAACTCGAAACATGGATTGTCGCTATTGAATTTGAACAAAATCTATCGAGTGATTCAAAAGTTACGATAATTTTTCATTTCACTGCATCGTTGAAAAATGTTTCTCTCATAACTTACCAATGACTTAAAGTGTCCTGATAAAATTTCATGAGTATGTAGAGCTTATGGTGGCGTTTAGCGTGGATAATTACATTAAAATCGATAAGATTAATAAAACTTCAGGAAAATTGATATTCTTCGTTAAAATGCAGAACGACGCAAATACAATAACTGGTACCAATTTCGAGTTATTAAAGTAAACATTTCTACACACGTGTAGTTACGGCCAATATTTGTTGGTATTGAGTTTGACAATGATTATTGAAAGCTATAAATTTGTCATTTTTGAAAAGTTATTCATACGTTAACTTATACAGATTTTAAGTAAAAGAGAGATAGATAAATGCATATGCGAAGTATTTAACGAAGCCTCTGAAGTAAAACCTTCCTCATAACTGTACATATTTTACGAAGCTTCCTTTACGAGGAAGCCAAAATCAGTCAACATACTTTGTCGTTAGAAGTGGCTTTGCGAAAGGTGAACAATAATGAGAAATCAATGTACAAGGCATTTCCAGCTTCGTCTATTATTTAAAAAAAAGTGATTTTAAAGGTAAAAGAACCTAATTTTTCAACAAATAGGTTCGAATAGGGTCTTGATATATAAAAAAAGACGGAGGAGCTGTCGATTTACTCGAAAAATTAAAAAAATAAAACTAAAAACATGTTAATTATAAGTTTTTATCGGGGTTTTTTTTTCAATATAATTTATTAACATTTCCATTGAAATTCTGTAATTTCTTCAATTTACTTAATAAATCCTTACTGTACATCGATTTTGGCAGATGAAGTCGTGTGAATGATGTGAGAAATGTGAGAAATGTGTGTAAAAAGCAAATCGTCGCAAAGTGATGCACGTCAGACGCGTGCTCCGAGGTTTTAAACAACTTTCGTCAAGAACGAAAGAGTCAAGTGCACGAGTCATTGACCCAGTGTCGACCGAGGAACGAACGCTAATTGCCGTCTAATGCGAACTCCTCTTGAAAGTATAGCCCAGAGAGAAAAGTTGTGTTCCTCCTTCTTATTTCCTTCCTTCGGTGTACTTTCCGACGTCAGGAAAAACTTTGGTAATTCTCTTCTCTGAAACTTGGTGCTTCCAATATTGTAACTCTTGCCTACGTCGTCACACCACATCCTGAGGTCGAAGATACTATTACGAAGGGCTCCCAAAACTCTGAATCTCCGAAATGTCAGGTAGTTCAAAGATGAAAGGGCTCGTCCGATTCAACACATCAGCAGTGCACTGCACGACCTGCCCTTCATCCACCGTCTACACGCGTATCAAAGTTTACCGGTATTTCCTCTCGAATAGCCATGCAGAGTAGAGTTGAGTTGCAACATAAATGCAATGAGAGTTGCTCTAAATACACTCATTAAAAATTTTTATATTATTTTTCAAACCGTTCACGAGCACGCTCTTGAAACATAAATAATAAATAAATCCGTAAATACATTTTAATTCAACTCAAAGAGTAATAAATAAAATAATGAGCCTAAAACATGAAACATAGTTTGTTAAATTTGAATGCGTCGTTTCACGAGTCAAGACATTTTATTGTTTGCTTGTGATTGTAATATAAAATTAATTCTAATATTATAACTTACAGTTGGATGATTCAAAGAGAAACCAATGTCGATTACGTATTCCTTATTTCCCTTCCTCTTTAATATTTTGCACACTCAATCTCCAAGAATTACCGAACGAGGTTGTTAGAGTTTCTGCGGCTGACAGGAGTTATGAGGGTAGATTCATTACAGTGCCCTCGCGCACTACAGTGAGGTCGAATAACAGACTCTCGTATTTCCACCAAACATTTCAACCACACGCGAAGCATTGTATCACCAATTTTCCTTAACGCACATGTTACAAACGTTGTGTTGACGTTACATAATTATTTCATGGATTTTACTTGCTTCCTCGATGCCAAACGTCTCTGAAAAAAAAATTATTAAATCGTTGATTACAAAGAGAAAGAATCGAAAGCATATGGTAGGACCTTATATAGAATATATATTTTTTTTTTTGCTAATTATAGATTAAATATTGAAGCGAGGAGCGAATGTGTACCGTCTCACCGGAGCTAATGCACTCTGTACTACTTAATTATCTATCTTACACCCTTTCCCTTCTGTCGCTTGCTCTGCCGAGTGCAAACCTCGGGACTGTGCTCATTAATGTACCCGAAGAGCGTAGGGTGAAGCATCGCATAACACGAAGAGAAATGCAGTAGGGCCGTCGAAGGTTGAACCTCTATCAACAATAGCAGCTACGTGCAAGAGAATTGCGTGTAACATCGACGTCGTTGTCGTACGGAGAGTTCGACTAACATATGTGCATCTAGTCTATCGAGGGTACGATGCAATTTGATTCCACTTCGTTTCAATCACAAACCATTCCGCGTCTCGATGCAACGAACTCGAGATACAGACGCGCCAGTTGCGCTCTAATTTTCATTACGAATCATTGGCAATTGAGTTTTTAAGCTAGAAAATATTTCAATTTTATCGCAAAGCAATCGACATGCGCGATACTTTCGCAGCAACATACACGTGACGTGTAACGTTCGTCGGACAAAACGGAGAATCCTCAACCGAAATAAAAATATTTGGGGAAAAACAGATATTTGCTTCGCAAAGATATGATTTTCAATGATATAAATATTGATTATTAATAAAATTGAAATAAAGATAATAGAAGAACAATTCGAAATTACCGAATACAATTGACAAATGTAAAATATTTATATTACAATCATTCTACATTTATCGGATAAGTGTATCTACAGTGTGTTAAGTAAGAGCGTATACAGCATAACTTGCAGTCGGTAAATGATACGAACCTGAAAATTTTTGTGTTTGGATTAGCGAACTTCCGCCTACGGCGCATTATTCGAAAAGTTTAAATTTTTGTCGATCTTCCGTCAGAGAAACACAGAAACCGCGATGAGTGACGTGTATTCGAAACGTTTTGAAGCCGTGGAAAATGGCATCATCACACTCGATTGGCCATCACAATCGCCTGATGCTAATCCCATTGAAAATGTCTGGGCCTACATGAAACAGAAGATTCGAGGGAAACGTCTCTTCACTTTGAAGCAGCTCTCTCGAGAAATTCGACGCATTTGGAAAGCACTCCCCCAAGAATACGCCGAAAATTTGGTAGAAAGTATGCAGCGGAGATGCCAAGCGATTATCGACGCTGGTGGTGATTGGATCCACAATTAAAGCTATTGCGCATTGCACCGAATCATGTTGAACGTGTATATGTAAAAAAAAAATTTGTTGAATAAATATTTCCTGAATAGCGCTGTACACGCTCTTACTTAACACACTGTACATCTGTAAAAAAAAGAAACAAAAGTACCGAGCAACTTATTCCATTTACACGGGCCTAGAATATTTTTATAATAAAAATTCACCATTTTAGTCACATACGCTGACCCACATTGTCCCCTGAGATACATTATCTCGCTCCTGCGTTAAAGCGCACGACAAAATAAAATTAAAAACCAGGTCATGCTGTACGTGCTCGTCTCTGCAACCCTGCAAAACAGTGTACCAGCAGTGTCCACCTCACTGGTATGTACATGTACGCTCGTATCTCTACGATGTAAGGTAAAAGGGGTGATACAGTTGTATACCAACGCTCTTTTTTTTATCTTACACGAGAGAAGCGAACACCGGTTTTAGGCGTAACTGTTATATGCGCTTTGTAAAATTGGTTCGTTACATTTTACCGCCGATTAAAATGATTCGATATCTACGAAATACGGTTGGGAGACGAGCGGCCTAGATTTATCGCAGTCTTTTGGGCCCTCCCAGGGAGCATCCATGAGAAACGGATGAACTTACCGAGTGATACGGTGTAGCGTTATATTTAGTGCGCAACGAGGGACGAAACGAGGAGAGGAAATTAGAGATCTGGCTATCGACTCTCCACGAGCCAATTACTCTCTGAACGTAATTATCCTCCGTATGTTCGAGATTCTCAATTTCGAAAATGAAAGATTTTAAACTGGTGTTATTCCGGATATTATTAGCCTTTGAGTAGGATGGCTAAAAGCCCTGTCGATACCTATATAGGAGAATAGATAAGTCTAGATAATCTTTTGTATATATCTGCTTCACGTTACTCGATGAGTTCCATACCTACAAAAATGGAATATTTCCGGATGAATTTACGCAAAGTACCGTCTACCGTAATGGCTGATATCTCAAATCTCTCACGATAGTACGATGCTGAGCTTAAGAGTATTCGAATAGCACTAGTAACCGTCGCATAAACCTCGCAAATCGTCATCAAGAATAAGAACTTACGAGAATGAGAGATAATAGGGCTGCTCGTCCTAACTGTTACGAGATCTCCTTCGAGGTGACACGGAAAGACGGTTGAAATTGAGTGGATTCAGAACGCAGACTCTAACACTGAACTTTGTTGCATCGAAACTCTACTGAAACATGGTGAAATTAGACATTTTGAAAAATGATTTATTCTTGAGAATATAAATGTTATTTATCGATAATTTCAACATATTCTTCAGTTTTTCAATTGAGATTGTAGACATTTGTTAGAAACACATGTAGCAACAGTTGATTCGTACTTATTTCGTTTTTTTTTTCTTGTTATTATTTCTCGGAGTAATTGTAGCAGTTTGATTCCAAGATTATGGAATTATATCCTATTACGAGTAAAATCATATAACAGCACAGTCCCTTTAACAGTTATTTATCTAATTGGAAACATAAAAAATTTGGTAATTCGGTTAATTGTTTTTTTCTGAAGCGTGGTTATTTTTTCACCGAATGTTCGCTGTGTGTGTTTCAGGGCGGACTACTGGAAATCTCAGGGCCGAAAGTTTTGTGACTTCTGTAAGTGCTGGATAGCAGACAACAAGCCCAGCATTGAATTTCACGAGAGTGGAAAAAAGCACAAGGAGAATGTCGGGATACGACTCAAGGAGATCCACAAGAACAGCACCAAGAAGGCCAAGCAAACACGCAAATTTGAGGATGATCTCAAGAAAATGGAAAATGTAATTAATTGCTACTACAATTAGTCTTCTTTCCTCTCTCTTTGAGTTTTGAATGATATATTTTTTGTTTTTAGGCTGCTATGGCCGCCTATCTCAAGGATGTAGAGAGCAACAACGTGGATCTCACCGCGGAGCAGATAATGCGCGATAAATTAAACAGAACCGAGAAAATCAAGGTGCGCTTCTGCAGAAAAACATTTATCGATCGCAAACTGACTCTAAATACAATTGATTTGATTTAAATCTTTACAGCCGGCGGAAAATCCTAATCAGATGCCTTCAGCCACTCCAGAAACGAATCCACGATACAATCCAAATAGGAGGAACCGTGATGTAAGTTTTATATTCCTAAGAAGGTAGAATTGGTGAGAACAGTGCCAAATAATAATTTTTTTGTACAGCGAGCAGATGCAGACCCGTGTGACACATACGCGCACGTAAAGCGACACTCGCAACCAAGGGGCGGTCCACAGGGGCCCGCAACTAGCTGCGAGAACAAGGGAAAGATTAAAGCAGGCAGAGATAAGAAGAAAGGGAAAAAGCCACAAGAGGAGGATCGCCCGAACCAACCAAGAGTACAGAAGTTGTGGTACGAAGCACGCTGTCCTCAAGGGACCTACTATTGGCACATAGAAACGAACCGTGAGTCCAATTTCCTCTTATACCTGTGCTGGACAGTTGCCACTACGCTTATCCGCTAGATTTTTGTTCATCCGCGCTTTAGCACAGCTATCGTTCCCTCTAGCCGGATATAAAATGAAACTTTTTATTGTAATCCTCCCGCAGAGTCTGTGTGGGAACCGCCGGAGGAAGGTTTCCTTACAATAGAGGAACAAGAGGAGGAAGTTAAGGAGCAAGCGATTCAGTCTGAATTTTTGGAGCAGATCGAGAAAGAACAGGCTAAGGAAAAAGCTGTGATTCTCGAGGAGCAGCGAGCCAACGCCGAAAGAGAGAAACTTCGGGAATTGAGAAAACGTAGAGGCGAACGAAGGAAAAAGGACGAAGCTGCGGAATCTCGAGGTGTCCGAGTCCACCGAGCACCGGGAGAGCTTGAAGACGAGGAGAAGGAGGTATCGGAGGAAGAAAAGGAAAAAATACCTTATAGACGCGACTACACCGTCCCCGAGAAACCAGATCCTTATGGACCCTGGCAAACCGTGCAAGTCATGTAATTACACTTGTTCTCTCCCTTCATTGACCAACTTTCCGGACTTTTCTGAAGGATTTACTTGACGATTGTATTTTCAGACACAAGAAACCCGTGGACCTTCAGCTTCCCAAGAAAAAGGCGTCTGCCGTTGTTCCCACCTTACAGAATACGGAAATACCTCCTCACAGGAGAGTTTTCGTCGAGAAGACCGTGACTCGCTTATCGACCGACAACAGCGACGACGAAGCAACTCCGACTACCTTTAAAAAACGAAAATTTGGCATGAAGAACGTGAGGAAGAGGTTCGACGACGATTGAGGCTCGTCTATTTTTATTTCTTCTAATTATTCCATTTATGTTATTTACCGGGCGCTGCAAAGGCCTAATAAATCGTCGAGTTTCAAAGTTATATTCGATAGCACGATAAATCGAGTAGAGTTTGCTTATGCTCGACATAAGCTGATTGTTAATCTACTCAGCGCTTCCTATGATGGTCCCTCTTGCGTAATACGAGATGAATAACGGAGCACTGCGAATTGAAAAATAATTACACCTCGCGTGAATATTTATTAGAATGTTTGTAGATGGCTTTGCATCATGAATCCGGCATTCGCGCGTCGTACGTCATAAAAATCACAGGTATTACTGCACTAAACGAGAGATTGAAAGTATTCGAATAAAAAATCATCTTTGTTACCATTCTGACGGAGTAGTGGCGAATAAATTATTTTCTTAAAAGTCCTAAAACGATATTTATATCATAATGTTCTTAATTAATTTTAAAAAGTCATTTTTTAACATTTTAAAAAATTAATTTGACTTGATTATGTCTTTAGAGTGTTTGGAATGATTTATCATTACAGTATTTACTATCCATAAGGTAAATAATTATATATTTATAAAATATTATGAGATACGTGTATTGAAAACACATCGTCTTGGAAGTACGATTAAGTATTATCGACGGTTTGTCGAAGCTTCGGTCGATCACACAGGGATGCACATTTTCCGTGGCTTACGGGCTGCTACACCGTCACGTCGAAGCGCTGCGGAGTTCCCTCTACCTCCTCCACCTTCTTCTATTATTATTAACTTGCTGTGGGATTAACAGTACACGAAATCGAGAGCCAAGCGGACAAGCACGGCAATATTATTCGCGGAGTATCTGCTATACGAAAACCAATTTTTTAAAAACGCGACGAATTATGATAAAAATTCTAATCTCAGTATTCGCTGAAAACAAAAATCGAAAATCTAGATTAATCGACGCGATAAACGATTTTTTCCTCGTTGCTCAATAACGAACGAGTGTCAACAAAGGAGAGACAATAGGCGACGAATTGAGCGCTTCCTTGGTGGCCCAACCCGCGATTGGGTGCTTTGGACCGCTGACAATCAAGTTCTAATTTGGCGCGCTCAAAAGGTACGAAAATTCACGAGAATGTCGTAACACTGCAATATTCGACTAACGTACTGCCACGTAGAATGCAGCTGGATATATTCTCCAGTCGCTAGCAATCTTTGTTCGTCACGGTCTTGGATCAATGACCGTTGAATATTCCGCGTTATTACTATAGAAATGAACTCATTACGTCGAATTAAATATATATCAAAAAGGGATTTATCCTCCTTTCGACAGGATAATTATAAAACGATAGAACCTACGAATTGCGCAGATTCTAGTGGCTCATCATCGATGACACAAAGAAACTGCAGTCGTACTTGCAGTGTATTACTCGTATAACTTTCTCCCTCCATGCGCCCAAAGCGGTATATAGACGACGGTCTTGTATGGGAGATCGTGTTAAAGACTTTTAGTACTGCGCGCGCCGAATTTCTCTGTTTCCTCATAGAGGAAGCTTTATTTTGAATATTTTTTTTTTCAACATTTTCATGTAAACGTATTCAGAACGTTCGACAATATCCTAAAATCGTATTTATATTGAGTGTATCGACGTGTGTGTCAGCTCAAAAAATTGAAACCTCTTTGTAACTCGCGAATGCCTTGAGCTATCAAACTGAAATTGATCACGCGTTTCGAGAGATCGATCCTCATCGATTGTTACAATTTTAAACGAAATCTATGCAGTCGTGAAGATTTTACGGGGTTTTTAGTTTCGTTAAAAAATGTCTGTTAGCACGATAGCGCTTACAATTTTTGAGCTATCGGACTTGATACTTTTACACAGATAGTCGAATGAGGACGGATGACCGGTATTGAGTTAAAAGCTTCCGACACATTTTTTTCGGACTCAGTTTTTCTGAAAAATGTCGGATTCGTGGGGATCACTTCGAGATACATTCAAGCAGTGAATCCCACTCATCTGACGTCCCTACAAAAATTTGGGTTCGAAAAAAATATGTTGAAAGTTTTTATGTGAACTGTCGGTATCGTCGCAACATGTAGAGGTGCGAGAGAAATAAAACTAATCTTGGGGTCTTGTATTTCTTCGCCACGATTGATCTGTCAGTTTAACCCTTTGCGGACGGAGCCGCAAAGTCTCTAATTTTATTGAGAGGCAACACTATACGAAAGATAAGACTTCATCACTACAAAGTCTCTAATTTCAATGAGAGGCAACTTGACTACTTAGACTGGTATACCCATGCGTATCTTATCGTTTAGAACGACAGACTTGGGCGGTTATATGCCGATACGCGTCCGCAACGGTAAAGAGGCTTGGGCGGCTATTTGCCGACACTCGTCCGCAAAGGGTTAAAGGCAAGAACGTTGCTCTGTAGAATTGTAAGATAGAGGGTAACGTTCTCGGATAAACTGCTTTTCATATTTCCTCATAGAAGTAGTTTAGTGAAAGGTTAAAAATAATGAGAAAGCACTGTACAAGGTTCTACTTTCCATCCTTGTTTTTTTTTTTATCATTCAATCTCGAAAACGAGATCATAAATCAATGCATAACTCTCTCCGATTGAACAATCGAAGAATCAACGACAATAAACTCATCTGAATTATGACGACACTCTTAAAAAACGAATGTAGAAAGGAAGGTGGGAAAAACGAATTTGTCATAGGATTCCATGTACGAACCATGTTTCACCTGAGATCCATAGGAATTTGAATTCCTGAGCGCTTACAATGGCCCACGAAAATGTTATTGGAAATAATCTTAAGCCTAATATAAATCTAACCACCGAAGATTCTTCTCCAAATTTCTATTGGATCTCAGTAAGCTTTCTTAGATTCGTATAAAAAAAAAATATTTCGCTTGGAGACAATAAAACGTCTCTTTCTCAGCTTTCTGGTCCTTCACGGAATGTCTCAACAACATGACTAGCACAATACTTCTTCCTGTGTTTATCAAATATTTTTCCTGCCATCGATCGTCATAAATTCATCTTATTACTTCATAATTGATTATTACGCGGTCGAATAATTATTCTTCTGTGTCATTTCCATCGGCGCTTTGACGTAATCTTTCTCGTCGAAACGTCCGGTAAAGCCGTTGAGTTCATCTAAAATAGATTCTATCGTTCTGCCCTTGGTTTCTGGCACGAGAATGAGCGTGAATATGAATGTGCAAAAACAACAAAAGCCTAGAAGGAAAAAGCACCCTGCGGCGCCCATGGTGTTCATCAATGCGGGGAAGAACTTGACGAGGAGGAACGCGAGAATCCACATGAAGAATTGAGCGATAGAATTCGCGAGACTACGGATATCGGCGCTGAAGACCTCAGAAGCGACGATAAACGGACCTGAGCCCATTCCGATATTATAAACGATTGCATAAGTCGACAGAGCCGCCACGGGAACCCAACGGAAGTAGGAAACATCGTAATCCGCGTCTTGCATAAAGCAAAAGGCACCGATTGCACCGTGACAGAGACCCATGCCTGCGCAAGATATCAACAGCAACGGTCTTCTTCCGGCTCGTTCCATCAACACCGTCGATAACCACGAACCAAAAACTTGAATAGCGCCGACGATAATCGTTGCGGTATCCGGTGTCAACGAACTCCCCGCTATTTTGAAGATCGTCGCGGTGTAGCTCACCTGAAAAAACGAGAACAATACAATCGAACGTTCCGCGAAGATTTTTAAAGAGAAATCTTAGTCCTGCTTTCATAGAATTTGAATAAACCGGATAACAGAGCTTCTAATATGAATTCAGCTGTTATATGCACAGATAGTTATGGATCTAATTACTAATATTGACTCTTGCATTTTGAATAATACGAAGATATCTTTTTTGTAATTTACGTTCTTCGTGCAGTTACCATGGCGAATATTCCGCTGAGTTGCTGTCCACCCAACAATCCGAGAGTTATTACCAGGCCTTTGATGGTTCCTCGATCTCTGAACAAGTCTTTAAGCCCCACCGAACCGTTCTGTGTGACCCTTTCGTTTTTTAGCACTTGCAGTCTTGAAAGCTCACGATCTACCATAGCTTTGTTGTCATTCTTTAGCCACATCAGCGATCTGTATCAGAGAATTTGATAAATTAATGGAAAATTCGTCCTGAGGAAGATAAACGGTGAAAAAAAAAAAACGATTGGGACTGACCTAGCAGCATCGTCCATTCGATTTTGTCGCACCAAATATATCGGAGTTTCTGGCATAAACACGAATCCTCCGAGGAAAAGAATGGGCAGGATAAGACCGCAAATTGCATAAACTCGATAGGACATCACAGCTCCGGTGACATAAGCCAAGACGATTCCAATGTTGATGCTGAAGACCAGGAAACTTCCGAGTTGACCGCGTATATTGTCCGCAGATATTTCCGAGACGTACAAAGGAATGAGAAAGAAACAAACTGCACCGCCGACTCCGGACAAAAATCGGGCGACGAAGAGGTAAGCGAAATCCGTTGCGAATATTATAAGAAGCCAGCTGATGCCGAAAGGGACAGCGATCGTGCATCCCGTGATTCGACGACCCAACTTTTCAACTATTATGCTGCAAAAAGGCAACATAGCCAACGCTCCGGCGCAGAGGGCACCCGTCAACCAGGAAGCCGCTTCGTCGGACATTGGCTCCATTCCCACCGGAGTTTTATCACTCTGGAGACGAGGGGTCATCGGCGAAGCCCAGCCCAACATCGTGCCGTACGCCAGAGTCGCCAGATTGACTGTTTAAGGAGAAAACTTTTTGTTAAAATGACTTTCCATGGGTAGACTGTAGAATTGTTTCAACGTTTCGGTGAGCTATTTGCATAAAAATTGCAATTTATGTTAAATTCAAAGTCAAATTGGTGTAAACTTTAGATTACTTTAGCTATTATTTATTGACATACGGGAATAAAGGAATAAAGGTCTGAAGCCCGTGCTATCAATGAGTTTAGCAGATATTTAACCCAGACATTAACAAGTTCAAAGCAAAGTTTCCTTGACGATAAAGTAATAACAAAATGTATTGCCAGATGCCTCAAAATCAAAAAGATATAAAAGATATCAATAATTGTATTAAGAATTGAAAAAAAAGCTTTGATGGATTTTCCAAAAAATGTAAAAAAAATTCACAGAGAAAATGTTATCGCTAGAATAGTTCAAAATGAAAACGGCATAAGAAATATTAACAGTTGTGTTACGGATTGTGAAAAAAAATCATTTAAGTACGAAGCCTTCTGATGGATCTTGCTTGCAAAGTGAAAATATAAAAAAATGTATTGCCAGATGCTTTGTGGGTTTTAAATAAAATATAATTTACTCACTGATGGCTGCTGCGATCGTTTGACGCAGCCTTCCCGGTTCCACCGTCCTGGACTTGGTCTCTTCCATATCTTTGTCAAGATCTTTAAATAAACGTCAAAATATTAATTTACGTTACAAAATGGTTCTCAAAAGAAGAAAAACAATGAATATTCAAGAGCCCAAATATTCAAGCCCGAGGAACACAACGACACGACAGAAACACTACTAACTACTCATCATTTTTGTTGACTACATCTGCACCCGTTGACCTAACGATAGTACACGCACAGTTTAATGATACCGTCCGAGATACGTCATTTAAAAAAAAACGGGGAAGCTGTAATTTTGAATCACAACAGACGATTACCGCCTACGTTTATATATCACTCGATTCATAGTCGCGAAGTATAAGCGAAGTAATCGTGCGATGGAAAACTGTAATTCGATCTCAAACGTTCCACAAATCTTATAGTCTTCTACCTTTTTGTTTTCTTCTGGGTCTTTGACTCTGCGACTCTGCGAGTGCGTACACTTCCGACCTTATACTCGTCGTATCGCTTTCGCTGTAATTCATTTTATAGCAATTGACGGCAGCTACCACCCCCGAGTTACCCACTGGCAATCGCTAGTGTCATCTTTTATCTTCGAGTTAGTGTACGTCGGTATGTATGACGATGTAAGAAGATGGCTCTATGCGTGAGAGCACAGAGTCGGCAGACTCTCCGCAAACAAAAGGAAATAACGAGTGAAATCTTTGCACGGGAAAGCTCGATGCGAATGAGGAAGGGTCACTTTCTTATACTTTACAAGCTCTTTCTTAATAAATAACGAACGAACTCGTTACAATAATATTTATTTTTTTAAACTGGCAGTTCGTTGATCGTTCGCCACGAATGTATGGATAATTATCATTTCAATTAATCTAAATTAATTCGAAAGATAATAATCTATATTATTATATTTTAGATTAATTTTCATTAAATATTAATATTATTACGAGTTGTATTTAACAATTTTTAGTTATTATAACGTTTATATGCAAATAGTAGGGATTCATACACGAACGGCAGGTCTCGTTTGTGCGTCAGTTTACTGTAGAATCGTGATTGCGTGATTTCAGCAAAGAGAAACAGGAAACTGGATGTATGGTGACGTATTACTTGAGATTTGCATGTAGACACTCTTTCGATGCTCTCGATTTCGTGTTTGTCGTACGATTTTCTATGTTTCATCTAAATTTGTGGGAATTATTTACGACGATGAAACACGTTGAGTCTAATTTATAAGCTGCCAGTCGAAAGTCACGAATCAACCGTATCGTTCACGAGTACACATCGTAAGCCTCTCGCAATCAATGTTTTTTAGAGAAAAGCACGTGCTAGCTCGAACATGCGCGAATAAATCTCAACGATTACGCGTATACCGAGCTAACAAATGCAGAGAGAAAAAAAAAACAGTCTTGGACAATTCCGTTTTTCCTACAAAGTCCGAGTAAACCTGAAAAAATATTGAAACGCGCGTGTTGTATCACACAGGTTGATATTTATCATCAATTTCGTGATAACGTCGGATCTGTTGCACGTCAATACGCTCGTATGTAATTAGTCGATGCACTTACGTTCAGCATGATCATCGATGTTAGAGGAAGATACGACAGGTAATTCCTTCACGATATCGAGGCTCGGATCCTCCTGACGACGAACAATAATCCGGCTGGCCGAATAATCGCTTCATTTTTGTGGCAATGAAGCAAGAAAAACCAAAGTAGCTGTATACGTGGTTGTACAGACGCCGCGCGTCGTGACATGCCGCATAGTTCGACTCGACAGGTTTATCGAGGTTGAAACATGACCATGCCCACCACCCGAAGTAACAGACGAGAAGAGTATAGAGACGTAAAGGTGCGCGTTCATACTCCTCTCTCTCTCTCTCTCTCTCTCTCTCTCTCTCTCTCTCTCTCTCTCTCTCTCTCTCTCTCTCTCTCTCTCTCTCTCTCTCTTGTCTCTTCAGCTGAACCGAATCGATATCAGCCCAGTCAGCTGTGTTTACTCCCATCGAAAATAACACATTCGGAACTGCAGCAGCCAAGAAGGAAACGAGACGTCATATTCCGACGTCACGATTAATCAAAAATACGAAAGTCTTTATTATAATAGTTGAGCTATCATTTTTTTCGTCTAAATATATAAAGATTTTTTTTATCGTACGAGTGAACATTTTCCTCCGTACTGTACTCGATCGTTTTTTTTTTTCAATTGGTGAATTTTTTTAATTTATAAGTATTTTGTGTTTTTCAGGTGAATTGAGAATCTGACGACTCTGTGCCTTATAAAGTTTGAAGGAATTGGGTAACATGACATGGCGTTGCAGCGGAACTACCAATGGGGAAATGATAGGGAAATTAAGAGGTAAGAAAATTTTTCAATCATCAAATAATTTTTACAATAAATTTAATTGATAACGATTAAAAATTAATATTTTTCATTCGCGTATTTACAGAAGCAGAAATACTGACGACGGACAATGCTGAAGCTGCGATGATCGCCGTTGATAGGGGAAGATACTGCCACGAGGCAGATCCCTACTTGGATCGTCCGCGTAAAATCGGTTACAATGTGACCATTAGTGCTCCACATATGGTATTAGCTGATACAGAACTCTCATTTCTATAACTTTAATCTCGTTATTAGTCACTGACACAAATTTTTATCATTAAAATGCTTTTTATATATTCAAATATCATTTTCATGAAATTTATGATACAATTATGAGAAAAGAGTCTCCAAATACTCTCGGAATGTTCAATTTCATTTTAAATTTCGATTCTTTCATTTCGTTGAATTATTTTAACCAAAATTTCATATATCTGTCGTAGGAGTTATTTTTAAATGTTCATCGATTGCAGAGCATTCGATCTACTGAATACTGAGATATCTTGATAGGAAATGGAGGATGAATTTTAAAAAATGCTCCATTTCAATACATATCGGATAACATGCTCGAAAAAGGAAAAAGGAAATTATACATCCAGATATAATGAAATTCCGAAGATGTTTTTACCTTTAATCCAGTAGATTTCAAAAGCGATGGGAAATCGATGTACGAGGTTGAAGAAACGATAAATCGACAAAGCGCCGGTACCGAGAAAGACAGAGAGATATCACAGAGTCTTGATTATATTGAGAGCACAATATTTGAATCCGGGCTATCGGCATTAACCCCGTTATCGCTCTGCATATCGCATTATTTATGTTTGACACATGCTTTTATCTACACCGATTGGAAATTTTCCCACTGTCTAATATAACGAGTATCGGAGACTAGAGTAGGCCATGAAGTCGAGGATATTGCATCGCGATGATCTCGTTTACAGATGAAGGGCTTTTGTATACTTAGGATATCCTCGATTGCTCATGTTTGCTATAAATTCCAATGAAATCTCTGTTCGATCGATGCAATAGCTGTAGAAAACAGATGCGTTCGTTCTCTCTTTTGCAGCACGCTTACGCATTGTCGATTCTCACAGACCAGTTGCAAGACGGTGCGCGAGTGCTGGATGTCGGCTCCGGTTCTGGCTACCTTACCGCTTGTATGGCCTTCATGGTGGGGCCCCGAGGTCGCGTTATCGGCCTCGAGCATATACCCGAGCTCGTTGAAATCTCGACGAGAAATGTACGCGATGACTGTCCTCGCTTCATCGAGGAAGGACGGGTGAAATTCATTGGTAAAGCTCTCTCTGAATCTGTTGAAAGTATTTCTCTTTGGATAACGCAATTGATCAGAGAAATATTTTCATCTGGGAAGCTTCCTGGATTGTTCTTTTAATAATAGAATCTAAGCTGCTTGATTTTAATCAAGAAACAGCTACAGGTTTAATTAATAATGAGATTGTAAATGAGTGCAGAAGGTGACGGCCGACTTGGATTTCCCGAGGGCGGCCCGTACGACGTTATTCACGTTGGGGCTGCTGCTGATTCTCTTCCTCAAAAAGTAAGCGAGACAATTAGCTTCCTAATTGTTATTGAGACTATTAAATGCGTTATATATCTATTTAATTTTCTTGTATAGCTTATAGACCAGCTGGCGCCTGGAGGTCGGATGGTTTGTCCTGTTTTTGCCTTCCAGGGCTATCAGAGGTTTCAGGACTTTGTACAAATTGACAAGAGTCAAGAAGGCGTTGTCTCGACGAAGAAATTAATGCACGTTTCTTACGTACTCCTAACAGATCCTAGTACCCAATTACGTAATTAAGTATATGCGATAGATAAATTTTCGCTGTTTTAGAACAATTTTTTCGCGCTATTTCACGAATATTTGAATTATTTGTATAAAGAAATCAGGTGTTGTGCAGTAATATCAAACGCTTACGCTTAACACATAGAATAACTTAATTAACGCAATTTACGTGTACTATTTACGACTGTAATATCGAAACTATAACATATATTTTCTATAAAACGTTCGCACCACTTTTATTCTGATTAAGATTATGTGGAACCCGTACGGGTGCGAGCGAGATAGAGGTATTATTCCGATTTCGAGTCGCTCCGCGACGGATTACCTGCCGAATAAAAGATGACACCGTTGTCCTTAACCTAACGATTCTGCAGGATGACGTTCTCGTCTTTTATCCGACAGATCAACCGTAGAGACGAAATTCGAGATTGCAAGATTAGTTCTATCTCTATTGCACCCATACTTGCCGAGCAATCATCCCTCGATGTTCCACGTGACACAAGGTGTGCTTTCTCTCTCTCTTTCTCTCGCACTAGTGCAATCGCTGTGATGCACGTCACGTGATTGAGGTACCATAGGGGTCGCGTGAGTGCAAGAAAGAGAGCGCATCAATTGTCACGTGGTACATCATGGGGTGAGTCGCCAACGGTCTTGTTTCGCCTCCCCTTAATGTGACACGAGAACTTCTGGAACGTTCTTAGAAGCTAGAGCTAAATAATCTTACTTAAAATTGACTCAAGTATGTTTTCTAAATAATATTAAATCTCAAAAACTTTAATTCAGCTTTTATTCGAATCGCTTTGGTACATTTTGATAACGCTTCGGCGCAACAGGCGTTTACATACAATTGGATAATCGTGCTCGATCGCTTTTCATCCCCCTAAACGTTACGTATTATTTTTAAACTTAAAAAATTCTTCTCTACGATGTAAAGCAGTTGTTGCACATTTTCTTTTTATTCCTTGTTACTATTTGTACGTGAAAAATGGCTGCATTCGGTCGTTACAACGGACGTACGAACAAGGACCTCGTACAGTACCTCAAAAGTAAATATTTATATTTCATCTTCCATAGTTTACTCCAAATCTGCAGGTTTTCTATATCGACGCGTTCTGTACGGTGTGTATCTTTGATTTTTTAAGAATCGCGAATCGTCAAGACCGACAAAGTATTCGAGACAATGTGTTGCATCGACAGAGCAAAGTACGTTGCATCGGGAAGTCCTTATGTCGATGCTCCACAAGGAATAGGCTACGGCGTCACTATAAGTGCTCCTCATATGGTAATTAATAGTTTAGTCATGATGTTTCTTAGAAATTCTCTCATAAAATTATTGGGACTCGATGCTATAAAAAAAAACAAGACAGGATTTACAATTTAGAAGACAAAAGAAATTGTTTAGCACGCGTATGCCCTGGAGTTGCTCAAAGATAAACTGCACAGCGGAAGCAAAGCATTGGACGTTGGCTCCGGTTCTGGGTACTTGACGGCCTGTATGGGAGTCATGCTTGGCTCGGAGGGGCTGGCTGTGGGCATCGATCATATCCCTGAACTTCAAGCTATGGCTACTAGGAATATTCAAAATGATAAACCCGCGCTGCTGGAGTCGGGTCGTGTTGCTTTAGTCGGTAAGATGGAATTCTCGAAGCCCGAATAATTTGCTATATTGTTCTTATCGTTATTCAGTGGATCCGTAGCAGTGAAAGTTCTTTTCTGTTTCAGTCGGAGACGGAAGATTGGGTTGTCCTGAATATGCGCCCTACGACGCGATACACGTAGGAGCAGCAGCCGGTGAAATGCCACAATCGGTGAGAATAGCAATCATTTCTACAGGCTATAGAGTTAATTATCGATTAATTCTATGGGTTATATAATCAATTAGTAAATTATTCTGAGGGTTATTGGTTTTAAATGTTTTACAGCTCATTGACCAATTAGCGCCGGGGGGCCGAATGATCGTTCCGGTGGGTCCAGAAAATGCCGATCAGACTCTGATCCAAATAGACAAAACTGCGGATGGCGAAATAAAACAATCGAGGCTGATGGGAGTGATATTCGTTCCACTCACGGACAAGGAACGTCAGTACCGCTCATGAAAGCAGTGTATGCTCCAATAAGTGAGCTTTATTTTCTTTGCTCCCTTATAGAGATGCTTTATCATGCACATTTGTTTACGATATTTCAATGTCAGGATACTGAAATCGGTCCAAAACATAACAAAAGTGGTTTTGAAAATAAAGGTCTGTGCGTACTTGTGTGTGAAGGGCTTCGGCAATTCTATTGTCCATGACTCAAAAATCGTTAGACTAATCGGGCTGATATTTGATACACAATTGAAGTAACAATCCCTTCTTGATTGTGCCGATTATTGACAAAATGTATGCACCCCATTTAGATTTCTGTCATTTTTAATTTTTTGAAAAAAGGGCTTTTGATATCCCGAAGAACATCGGCTAGTGTATCAAATTCAGCGATATTGTAAGAAATAACTTTTTTTTTTCAATTGTGACCACCAAAACTACCGAAAAAGTAAATCGACTAATTAATACTTCTTGCGCTCAAGAATGTTTGATATAAAATATGATCAAAATCGATAAAAATATTTGCTTGTTACACCAGGTTGAATATTGTATTTCGTATATTGCTTTAGTTTGTAAAAATGAAATATCTGTAGATAGAGAAACCCTTGAACAATTAAACTAAAACTTAGCACGCAAGTAAAGCAGTAGAAGTCTTTATTTATTGAATTTTTCGTTAAAATATATTTACAAAAAATCCAGAAGACCCGTCGCATTAAATGTGAAATAAAAGTTTCAAAACAGAATCTCGCACATTGCTTCCTTTCTATTTTGATCCGTCGTTCGCAAAGCTTCCTCTATGAGGAAGTTAAAATTGATTAACGATATTTCTCATAGTCGGTGACTGTATGGACGAAGGCCTAAAAGAATTAGGAATCACATTTACGGTTCTACTTTGTATCCTTTTTCTTATACTCGTTCGACGGGAATATCACCGGAAACAAATGAATCATGCTCATTTCTTTGGATCGGTAACGGTATTAAACTAATTTAACAAAGTACAACTGACATTGGACATTCTTTATTTATCAACTTACGTAAATTTTTTTATTCCGTATAGTACCGGTTGCCTTTCGGAAAGTTTACGTATACAGGAAAGTTCAATCTCTCTCGCAAATTATATTTGCATGCTTGTTGCGCACGGTGTCTGATTTATGTCTACTTACGCTCATATCAAATACTTGAACATTACATATAAACATTTACATGCGATCAACAAAGACTAGAATAACGTTATCATAATCCCAGTATGATAGTTTTGTTTTTCTTCTTATTCTATGATTTATAAATTCACCTAGAATCTTTCGTTAGAAAGGATATGGGAGGTACAATCTGGTACCATTTCGCTAGAATTACCATTTGTGCCGTGGGCTCCCGGCTCTCTGGTACCAAGTGCTTCTCACTCGGTATAAATTCACAAATTCGGCCTTACACCTATAATTATCATTTTGCTTTAACCCTTAATTGGTCAATGCGCTTAAAATAATTTCAAAATGAGTCTAAGCACCAGAGATGAGCACCACTCGAGGAAAAAATTATTTAAATTACTATTTTGTCTAAACTAAGAATAATGAAAAATTATGTTTCATTAATTATTATTATTATTATTATTTTAAGGTTAATTATCCAATATTGTTGGCAATAGCAATCTCAATGTTTTTTTCCATCGAGTTTTACTCCTTTCTTGTTGATAACGGAAATAAGGATAATTAATTGTAAGGGAAATGCCGTAATCTGGATTTTTCCACCGTCCAATATAGGATCAATTTTAAATTTACATTTACGGAATTGTCGTTGTACGTAAAAGGAAAAATCGGCAAAAGAATATTTAAACAATATTTCGTCGATAAAAAAATGGTACGAACACTGTGATGAATATAACGTGAAATAAGTCAATTATCACATTGCGAAATAAGGTACGAAGTATTTTAAATGTGCCTCTCGTTTGTTTTTGTTAAGAATCCATCTTGAACGTTGTTTATCTCACTGGGAGTGTACGTAGAAGCAAACATCCTCGTAGAGTTCTCGTACGTGAGTGTAACGCTGCACTCGATGAACTAAAAAGCTACGGCCGACTTTGGACACGTCGAACCGATGATGATACTGGACAGTGATCACGATTCTCGTAAACAAATTATTTGTGATTGCGGTTAAAGCGATCGCACCATAATGAGACTCAACGCCGAGCCGAACGCCAGTCCTAAGCCAAGGAAAGCTCCCATCATGGCCGAGGCGATTTCTTTGTCGCGTCCCTCTACCACCCTGTAAAAATATGCGATAGTCACGTATGGAAAACAAAACATAGCTTAGCGATGAATCATCGTTCGATTCATTCCTCCGCTACTTACGTAGGTGCCAAGATAAAAGAAATGTTGCAGAGATAGCCGTTCGTAATCGCGAAAACGATTGTTAGCAGAATATAATAGAGATCATTCGTTATATAAACAGGCAGATGGTGTCTCGGCTGTGCGTTGCATACCATTAATGCCGGGATTAAGAGAACTCGTAAAACGCAAAGTAATATGAGTTTCCACGGCTTCCCGCTTGGCTAAGAAATAAGTAAAACATGAGAATATTTATCGTTGATGTTTCCAGTGAAATATCAGGAGATAATCGTTACGAACCCATAAAAGAAGACCGGATAGTAAACGTCCGGCGTAATCTCCCATACTGAATACCAAATAAGCGACTACCGGTACAAAGTAAATATCTGCAATGGTTTAGTAATATTGTTATTATCGAGACTATTCGATGTAAGAACGTAGCAAGAGCGAGACGAGAGAGAAAGGTACCGACCGTTCCACGCGTAGCCTTGCCCCTTATACTGACTCTCCACCAGCACGGTAACCGCAGGATAAACGGCTAACGATACGAAAAATACGAGAAATATGCTGATACCGTATGGCCAAACCCTTTTGAGAATTCGAGTGTAGGATATCGTAGAACCTTCCACGAAGGTCACTTCGGTGTTGACGGAATAATTTGAATTCACCGGTACTCGCGATTCCTCCATCATATGGTGTTTGAAAAATGCCTGAAAACGTAGATTAATTTTGATACTACTCAACGATACAAATTTAAAAAGACTCGGTTGAAGTGCCTGGCTAATTTTACCAGGTTAAGCCAACCGGACGTGCTTAAATTCGTAATTAATTAAAATTAAATTTGTAATACACAGTTTTTGTTTATTTATTGCATCATTCATTTATTATTTATTATTTCATCAAAGTCACCTGCATCCTATAACTTTATATAAAGTCGCCAAACAAAAATTGATTTGCAATAAACTTTATGGAAAAAAAAAATAAATGTAACGAACGGAAGTAAGAATGACGCGTATTCAAAGACGAGATGCCCGGCTCTGCGTTAAATTCATGTTGTTACGCGTGTTGTTCGATGACGATACAAGAGACGCAACTGGGAATTAGTGTAATCCGATCGACCTAAAGTTATTATTCATAAGTATCCGATGAACCATTCGCGTCTGGTCATCACCACTTTTGTAACTGACTCACGGTTAATCGGATCTTCTCAATAAAAGCAACGTTTTCAAACAAATAGCTCAAAGTCCATAAGAAAAAACTTACCATCTTCTCGAGGACGATGTAGGATACGAGGGATATCAGGAGAACAACGTCCCCGATTATAAAATAGACGAGACCCGAAACTACGGGACTAGCGCCGATCCACAGCGCACAAACTTCGGTCAACGCGGTAAAAATTCCGCCCAGTGCTTGACCTCCCGACATGGCAGTTATGTACCTCGGGGAAAAACGTCCTACTATGCCCATTAAGCTTCCTCCAAAAATTGCACTGATTGCTACAAGATCCATTGAATTATTTTTTTAAATGTTCGTCGAAATGCAATCGATCATTCAATTACGTACTTTACGTACCATTCACGAAACCCACTGTCGTCAGAGTGGTTATTAAAAAACTATTCTGCCCTGTAAATAATTTATTTGTTTTTAGTACAAACCGATAGTAAGAAAAATTTATTAAAATCACTTATTTTATCTCATTATTCTCTTTTCAATTGGAGAAGATTTTCTTATAGAATTCTCGTTTCTATTTGCTATTGCCGGCTATTTGCAAATAATTATTTGGTAAATTATAAAACGAAATATTGAATGAAACAAACATATTTTTTCAATTGTCAAAATTGAATTACCGGTACGTCAATATAATCTTTACTTACACTCGTCGGTGTTGACCGTCACTAGCGACGTTGTCATTATAAATAATAGCAATATTATAACTTGAGATCCAATCATCCTGGTCCTAAGCGATATACTGATGAAAAACAGATGAAGAAAACATTAGCGAATCTTTTCCTTTTACCGGTTTTAAATTTTAATGGAGATACGTGGCTCACCTTTTGCTGAGAAAAGTATTCAATATTAAAAATAATGTGTTTGGTAGAGCGCTAGCTACATTCATGTACGAAGTGAAATTAGCTTGCAGATCTGTTCTCTTCTCGAGAATTTGCGTGTGCGTGTAGTTGTGATGACCTGTGTTGTTCGGATGAATCTCTCTAAACTTGTACATCCAGTACTTGAGAAGAAGAATTATTTTAAATATTCCTCCTGTTACGTAGAAGATTTTAGATCGAGCGACTTACGTCGTCGGCAGTCATGAAGAAGCTCCATGGTATCAGCGTATTCATTCCCAGCAGATAAAAGACTATGTAGGCCAGATGATACTTGTCCCGGGGGTCGTGAGACTTGAAAAATGGTTTCTGATCAGGCACAGAGACACTGGCGTCGTCTACTTCAGTTTCAAATTCATCCTCGAGTTCGCTGTCGCTGCCAGCACCCAGTAAGGGTCTTCTGTTGATTGAATACTCCATGGTCGATGCTTCTAAGAGCAAACGATAAAAAAATATGTCCTGAATTAGAGAAATGTATATTTTTATTTAATTTATTATTTATTACAAAATCTTTTATTCAGTTTGACGAAAAAGCTCTTTCTTACCTTTGCTCTAATGTTTATGAAATGTATGTATGTATCGATAATGAACCCTCCGCCGGTGTTTAGGGTCATAAACGATCTTACGACCCTTTTTTTAATCTACTTATCTACTATATAATTATTATTTAAAAATCTAATTCAAGCAGATTTCAAAGTTATTTATAAGGACAATTATAATTTGCATTCAAATAAATAAAAACCTCTATTTTCTTGAAACGCTATAAAAGCGTCAATACATTCTGTTGTAGAAAATCACAGAAGAAATTAAAAAATCATTTTCCAGAATAAAGAAGTGATTAAAATTGAATTTGTTAAATAAAAAATAATCTTTTTATCATTTTAACAGCTGCTCTGCCTGCAAATTATTCAATTTAAAAAATGAACATTTACAGATTTTTAATACGTTTAATGAGTTATTGTTAGCAAGGAATTGAAAAGAATTTTTTACTTTTACGATATTACCCGGATCTCTACAAGTGACAGCTACGAAAATAAATCTCACAAGTAGCAGGGTACAACTAATAATTATAAATGAGGTAGTTTATCTAGTATTTCTTATCCATTTTCGTCACTTATATTTTCCCCCCTTCGAAATAATTTATGACGAACGCCAACAGATGCGTCGCGAGACAAAACACAAAATAATTTGTAACAATATTTCACTTACACAAATTTTGTACGTGCGCTTTAAGCAACAACTACGGTAATTTGTTGTAGAGAGCAACAGCCTTTGTTACCCTGGATAATCGTATAGCTCAAGAATTTATCTAACGCAGACGACAGTCGGAGTGATACACATCGCGCGCGCGCAGCTTCCATTCGACTGACAGTGAGAAAGTTACAGGTCACAAGAGCGGAGAGGAAAAACCTTTCGTCGTCGTCGTCCCGCGGAAGAAGGGAATAAAAAAGAATTAACGATTCTCGCTAATCCTCGAAATCCCCGCCTCCGAGACGGCTCGAAGCGATGTCCGTAGCGTTTCGTCCAAGAAATTGTGCCCCGCACCCGCATGTGGTGCTGTTGACAGTCGATGAGCGAATGCCCGTATGATACCACCGATCGTTCGGCGACATAGGGTAACTGGCACTATCACCACAAAGGAAAACATAGAACGCAAGGTACTGCACAGACTGCACTTGCGTGTGGAACCGAGTGATGAATCGTCTTATCGCTACATCCATGTCCTTTGTTACTGCGCATGCGCGCTCGTCGTGGATCAGCTGTAAGGTAAAAAACGTAATCCATATCACCGTACGAACGAATCTGAGTCGAGAAAATTACCAAAGATAGCCACGATAAAACGAATTCACAAATCTGAGGTAAAAGTCCTGATCCTCGAGCTTGAACCAGTAGTCGAACACGCGTTGTTAACCTATGCTTAGGTATTGTTTGTCAATACAATGCACCGCAAGGTGTCCAAGCACTGGTTCGACTATGACGTTTCCTTAGCGGCCGGAGTTACGACGAATTAATTTATAAATAAATGATCGCTCGGTGCTCTTTGTGGTGATTAACCTACAAAGAGCTATATAAAACTTATATCGATGCGTTACACAAATGAGCGAGTGCACTACCGCGCATGTGCTTTTCTCGTAAATCAGCTGTACCGTTCGGAGTTACTACGAATGGACAGCGTCCCCCCACCCTCAGCCACGACCTTCATTATCTATGTTTGTATACGCAAATCGTTGTCACATGACTCGTCGCGTTACGAAAAGTTCAAGACTCGGTTAACTCGTTACCGACGATGCGAATAGTCAACGACGGGAATTATTCGAACGAGATATTGCCGTTCGGTAATTCTCGCGGTTCGCGCTCTTTTCTTGTACTCTCGCGAGGTTCAAAAGCACCGAAGATGCGCTGCGTATTATCGAGAGCCTTTAAATCGTAAGGGGCCTCTCTTCGGTTGTCGCTGAGCCGATGCCGACAGTGTCACTCTGACGTGCGGACAATTCGCGTCGTTCTCTCTTTTTCTCGTGTTCTCACTCGGTTTCTCGTTATTTCGGCGCGTCGTAGTCATTCGATACTGCGTTTGGCGCAGCTCTGCGTCCACACACGTAGTTTATTCCTCTTGATTTTCTACAGTGAAATATCATTTGTAATGACATCGAGGCGTCCCGATGTCGGGCAACTGACACATCGAGAATGATGTATTGTTCACTTAAAAAATGGTAAAAAACGATTTTTTTATTTTTACCGTATCTCCTTAAGTTGTATTTTTTAATTCCTGACTGCCACGACAGGATATATGCGTTTAACTGCGATCAGCTGTTGGGGAAACCCGCTCCTCCCCCCTCCGTTTCAATTTATGGAATTTATCGGAAAAAGCTAAATAATAACTTAATCAAATTTTCAAAACGATTCTTCTGTACCCGACGAACTGTTTTTGAATTGCCATATTTTATTGTTAGTATCAGACGTAAATTTGCGTAGAAGAAATGCATTTTTTCATGTATAATTCTCGTGCGATGTTGTTGGTCCTTTACGTCTCTTATGTCGTTGACAGCTTTTGCAGGACGGAAGCTGTGAGGGCCCTGAGCACCGGAGAAGTCTCCACAGCCCTGAGACCCTTTTACTTCTCTGTACATCCAGATCTCTTTGGCCAATTTCCTACCCAAAGGGTAACTAGCATTTTATCTTTTGTTTTATTTAAAATTTGCATATAATCACTGTGCATATCATGGTAAGAATGCAATGCACAGCTACTCGTGTCACTCCCTGGGTTTATTTATAGACTTGCAGCGTGATTACTTTTCATATATCATGTGTTCTTGAATTTCCATTCAAGGTTACTTCGATATATCGCCTCTGTTGGAATACAGACATGATAGTAATTCTGATAAAGCTTATCTTACTGTGTTGCAATTTCTTCATCGACAAATACATTTTTAATGCAATATAGTTTTTGCACGTTTAAAAAAAAAAACCAACTGTAATGACTATTGTTACAGCGTGTGTGCTGATCATAGAAGAATTGTTATAGAGATTTATTATCGAATACTGTAATTTGTCCTGATTTCTGATAACCGAATTTTTTTCGTTTTCTATTTTTTAAAAGAATAATCAACATCGGCGATAAAATTTCAATTTTTTATGGTGTTTGTTAATGCTCTATAGGATTCTAGAGTACTCAATTTAATATTAAACTCCTTAAATTGAAGATGCGTTGATTTTATTCCAAAGCTTCAATATTTTCATTGTAAACAAATGGTTTTTAAATAATACTTCTTATCAAAAATCTGCAATTGTTAATCGACGGAGTATCTTTCAGGAAATAAAACGATGCATAAAAAATAAAAATCCGACGACAGATATGGATTAATCGTTAAAAATTTTTCGAAATTCGCATAAATGAATAAAGATGTTGCGACGAGAGCGTTAAAATTTCTTTCTTTGAATCACAGACGGTAAATGAAAACTCGCTCAAACAGCTGAGTTCTCTGATAGAGACTCTGCAACACCGTAGACCCATTATGCCAACTACTCTGCCGTTTTATTTACGATCGAAAGACGAGAAGGAAGCGAAGGCTGGAAAGTTTACACTTGTGAAGATTCAGCTGAACGACTTGGATCTTAGACAGACTATACTCTCGATTCTGAATACATGTAATCTTCCTACGAAATTCGTGGACGAGATTCAGGAGAAGAAACCGCAAAACTCCAATAACAAATCGAGATTTTGGCAAACTCATAGAAATTCCGAAGACAGAGAAGATTTCTACGCGTTTGAGGATGATCCGATCTATCAGTCCATCTTCATGAAGCGAAAAATAAACGCGGTACCCGACACTTTTAAGTAAATCGACAAATTCCTTTTTTTTTACTCCAAAAAGGTATTTTTTACGTTACAAAAATTACAAAAAATGTTTGATACAGAGCGTACCTGGATCAGCACGTGAACGAGGCGCACGTGAAACTCGAGGCATGCAGACCAATGAGAGAGGAAGTAAAGAAACTGGAGAAGATTCTCTGTCACGATTTAGGTTTGAAGAGCATCGTATGGGATTGTGGCTGGAACATTGCTCACTACAGAGGATGTTTATTGGCTTTTCAAGCTCTGGCGAAGCATCATCCCGAGCCTATGCAAGCTTTGAAGAATCGCGCTCTTGTATTCGCGAACGACACTGGAATAAGTCTCGAAGGAAGCGTGATGCTTAACTCGGGCGAAGTCAGGCACAACTGGCTCGACGTGAGATAAAAGATATTGTTTTTATCTCGTGTCGCTGACTCCACGAATTCGATAATAGTTTTATTTGTTATTCAGTTGATAAGGAACGTAAAGAAACACGATGTAGTGTTGCTGAGGCTACCGGCCTTCGAGAAAGCCGTTTCTCGGGTACTCCTTGACATAAAAGTTGGCCGACGGTGCGTAAACACGACTAATTAATTGAGTGACCGTAAGGTTCAGAGTATCCTATATGTGTAGGAAGTTCATGCCCAAGGTCATGGTTGGTCAATACGAGCGGCAACTTCGTCAACTTACCACGACGCTCTCGGATTATCGCGGACGAAGACATTACCCAAAAGTTTGGCCGAGTGATCTTTCATCTTACGAGATCGTCATAGAAGCGTTAGTATAATTAGTACGTGAATTCGTGGGATATTTGTCAGTGTTGGAATTCATTTTTTATTTTTCTTTCTCATAGAGAAAGCTTCGTTTTTATGAAAAAAACGAATTTTTATCTCGGTATATTCAAAATTGTTTAAAAAGTCGCGAAAAAGGGTTTAGAAAAATCTTTACACACACACACACTCACACACACGCGCGCGCGCACAGAGAGAGAGAGAGAGAGAGAGAATAATTTAGACGATGAGCTTGAGTACTTAACATTTTCTTATTTCACGATCACAACAATTTCGTTAAACTTCAGTATCTGCAATGCTAAATAAGGATGCAAATTAGAACCTTGCACGTTGCTTCCTTATTATTTTTCACCTTTCAGAAAGCTTCCTTTATGCACCAAAATTAATCAGTATACTTCCTCGTAGATGTGGATTTGTGAAAGGTGGAAAATAATGAGGAAGCAACGTACAAGGTTCTACTTTGCATCCTTTTTTGAATTTTTTATTTAAACCAATTATTATTGAAAAACATTTTATTCGCAATCCATGCTATTTGAAAAAAAATCCCCAAATCAGTCGAGGATCGGGATGGAATGAAGTTTTTAGAAAAAGGATTTGATTATTTGCTAGGGAGGCGGGTCCGTTGATGCTTTCTCCCACTGGACAGTTCATCGTGCCGTCTTCCTGTCCCGGATTTCTCCTCGTGACATTCATCACCGAGAACTTGGAGGAAGCGATGAAACGATTGCACCACTACAATAGGTAAATAGAACGCGCAACAGCCATAAGTTGCCTTAGCAAATTGGAAATTATCCGAAATATCTTATCGCCTGGTTATTTATTTCACCAGTGTCAAGCACGTGGAACGAGAGATTCATGAAAGGGTGATCAAAGAACTCGCTTTAGCTGGACTCAACAAAGACGACAGTATCACACCAGATCTTATGATTCAATGCTGCGAGCGTCTTCTTGCGCACAAGACCATTTTAGCGCCGATGCTCGACGGCGTTTTACTCTGGGTAACGCACTATTACTCGGTGATGAGTGACGGCGTACTCTGTGTACCTTGGGACTGGAAATTATAGTAGAAAGATCTATGAATGAGTAAAAGAAATTCGCCCCCGAAATTCCAATGAATATCCTTGAAAAATAACTAGAATATATCGAAGACGTATGCGAGAAAATTTAATTTTTGCACTTGAAATTGTTGTCGTAATCGTTCATGTGTAACATCCGTTAAAGATATATTTTTATCACGACGTTATATACATTGTAAATATCTGTAAGTAAAATACTTTGAAATAACGAAGTTACTTCAAAGTTACTTGGCGCTTGCGAGGCTTTGAAAATTGCTAACATTCACAAGATCAAGAGACAGCTTACCTATGCGATGCAATCTTGTTAACGAACGAATCAAGAAGAAAATGCTGCATTATATATTTAGACTTTACCAAGAGATTTATTGAACATTTGTACATAAACTATTAACTATTTTTTTTATGTATTACGATTATTGTACGTCAAATAACAACATATGTTATATCAATTAATGAACACAGTTTTGCTTGATGAATGAAATGCTGTTCAAGATTTTCAGCCGAGCATCGTTATCTCCTCGCTTCTATTAACAAAAACTGCAGTATTTCAAGAGTTATTTACATCATCCGAGAACCGTTCTTCAATCAGAAAAATAATATTTCAGAGATGCGTATTTAAACAATGTTAATTTGTGTCCCTCTTATTTGTTAATAAACTGAGCCTCGTGGCTCGAAATTAACAGGGAAGTAACAGCCAATTGGATCGTAAAAATATCTTTTTCTTCTGTATTATCTGTCTTTACACTCTTAACAATAATATAGAACATTTATATTAACTAATAGAACATATAATTCTTCCAGCCAAGCAGAATGATACGAATGGGCCTTGAATCTCGTTCCCAAGACGATCGCATGGATCAACGACAGCAAAAGCATTTACGTTTCTCTAACATACTTTAGACTTGCATTACTTCTGTTTAACGAAGAAATGTCAAGGCCGTTTGCGGAAACCTCTTCCAGTTTGATCGAAAACCGCGTTTGGCCTTCGAGTCATCGTGTTACCCGCCGACACAATTTGTATATTTTTGACACATGGAACAGTCGGTAAAAAGCCTTTTAGTGCTTACCGACTGATCTAATAATATCAATGGCTACCAGCGAGAGACTGAGACTGAGCTGACTGAGGCCTGAGCATTGTTGTGCCCATCCCACAAGGTTCATAAGTGCATGGCAGTCGACGCCTGTAACGATGGCTGTTGCGTTATCATGACAGATTGCTTACTATATGTTTAAATAAACGAAAGTGAAACGCTCTGATTGCCACGCAGGGTTGTTCGACCGAGCTTTTCTTTAGCCGTTGATGTACACACAGACAATTAAAATGCCGGCCCAAAAGGATTCCAACATCGTGAAAATTGCGGTTGAGATGACCAACCAAGTGCCACAACTTATCTTGTTTAATCAGAAGCAACCCTTGACCGGAATTATACAGGTATTTCGTAATAATTACTTTGTGAATTCGCCAATTCCTAATCAGCTACACAATTTATTAGTTCAGCGACATATCTCCGCTTTGACAATAGTTGCAACGTAGTTTTGTATCAAAATCCATCCTTTTTCTACAGTAGACTTTGACTCTGTCGCTTTGCTTATCGCTTTGTCCTGTTACGCTTAATAAAATCTTGTCTTTATACCTCTCCAGCATCTCTGTAACGGCTGGGGTCTAACAGAACCAGAAACTTATTCGCTCCAATTTTCGGAGAACAATAATCAAAATTATATCACCGAGAAGAACAGGAACGAAGTTAAGAACGGTAGCGTTCTCAGACTGGAGCATTCTCCGTCAAAAACCGCAGGAGATATACTCACAAAGTTAAACAACGGCGGTATGGAAGAAAAAGTTAAAGCATTGCAGAAATTAATCACCCTCAGTCGGGATATTACATTTGCTCTGGAATTTATCAATAAGCAGGGTCTGGCTCTGATCGTATCTCAGGTACAGTAATCAGAGGCTGCGAACATTGGGAGAATTTTGATAATTTTTTTAGTTTCTTATGCTTTTTATAGATTTATTCTTATCAATATGAATTATCCATTCGATTACGCTCATTGGTTTATATTCATTTGGTTTTATCACTGATTAAAATACTTTAAACGCTTATGCAATATTTAATAATATTGATATAAAAGGTATATGAAACCAGCGTCATTTGGCATATTCTAATGGCTAATTCTATAAGAATCGCTTTAAGATTCTTCATCTTAATCAATTATAGAATTAGCGATAAAAATTGCTGTAAGAATTCTTGTAGCAATTATAGAATTAGCCATTAAAAAGTGCCAATTGGATTGAATTAATAGTAATTTATTTTGAATCAAAATACATGTTGTACATAAAAAAATTTTTTTTAATTTGAATTGTACTCACAGGTAGAGGGCGGTAAATACAAAGGAAGTTCGTTGGCGTTTTCACTGCAATCATTCGTCGAGTTGATGGATCACGGTATAGTCTCCTGGGACATTTTAGAACCACCGTTCATCAACAAAGTCGCGAGTTACGTGAATAATCAGGCGGTGATACAGGAAACTAACGTGATCGAAGCCTCCCTCAGTATTCTTGAGAATATCGTGCTGAATTCTTCCGAAAAATATGGCCAAGTTGAGAAGGAGGTCACGCTTCCGAATCTCGTGATGCATCTTCAAAGTATGAGACCGCAGATTCAGCAAAATGCGATTGCGTTGATCAACGCACTTTTCTTGAAAGCCGACCTTGCCAAGAGGCGAGCTGTTTCGGCGACTTTACAATCGAAACAGGTCAGGAACGTCTTTTTGACGAATGTCATCCAGTCCACTGGCCAGGTAAAATTTATTAACATGAACTTACTCTATTTAAAAAAATGTTTAGTTATTTATTTATTTTATATTGTTTATTATGATTATTATTATTTTTAAATAAACGCCTGCGACCACTTGAAGAGGAACTTCAATGTTAGCTGTAGCATTCATTGTAAACTTTCAGAGAAAACGCGTTGAAAACGAGTCCAGTGCGTTTTCTAAATTAAATTAGAATATAGCGATCCTCGTTAGCACATTAGCGAGATATGTGATTGCAGGTGGGCACAGAAATGGCGCATCAGCTCTACGTGCTGCAGACTCTGATGCTGAGTCTTCTGGAGCAACGAATGATGACGAAGATGGATCCTCAGGACCAAGACGCTCACGACAAAATCAAGGAACTCCGACGAATTGCTTTTGACACCGAGGGCTCGACCGGCGGAGACGTAGCTGCGAGAAAGCAAGGTCTTTTCGCCAAGGATTACAAGAAATTGGGATTCAAGTATGACATCAATCCGGCCCAAGATTTCACCGGTGCACCACCTGGAATGCTAGCACTCGATTGCATGGTTTACTTTGCCCGAAATCATACCGAAGCTTATACGAAAGTCGTGCTAGAAAACTCTTGTCGAGCCGACGAGCACGAGTGTCCTTTTGGAAGAACGAGCGTCGAGCTTGTCAAATTACTCTGTGAGGTGAGTCGAATTTTCTTTGCAATTGGTAATTGTTGTATAAAATATTTGTCATCGAGATTACTAACGAAAAATTAACGAATTTAGATATCTTTAAATGCAAAATTTATTATATATATTGAAATTTGGTAATTTAAAGAAATTATATTGTGTGTGTGTATGAAAAAGAAATAATTTAGAAATCCTTTTTGATTTTCCCTTAGGTTTTACGAATCGGTGTTGCGCCTAGTGAGCAAGGTCAATCCTATCATCCGATGTTCTTCACGCACGACCATCCCTTTGAGGAATTTTATTGCGTCTGCATAGTTCTGTTGAACAAAACGTGGAAAGAGATGCGCGCGACTACCGAGGACTTTGTGAAAGTTTTTTCGGTGGTTCGCGAGCAGATAACACGAGCGCTTCAGTGCAAGCCCACGGGACTCGACAAATTTAAAAATAAATTGCAACAATTGACGTACTCAACGATCACGAATCTCTGGCAACAGGAGAGAACTAGCCGCGAAGAATGGGAAAGTCACGCGCGTCCGATTGTCGAACTTCGCGAGCAGATAAAACCCGAAATATTGGAACTCATTCGCCAGCAGAGATTAGGGTTTTTGGTGGAAGGAACGAGATTCACTAAATACAGCGCGAGGGGACAGAGAATCAAAGACAAATTTTGGTACGTTCGTCTATCGCCGAATCACAAACTCTTCCATTACGGCGACTGCGACGAAAAATCCGTACCAACGATAGACGAGCTTCCGACAAAATTGGCTGTCGTTGAAATTCGCGGGCTTCTCATTGGACGAGATTGTCCACATATGAAGGATTTGCAGAGACGAAAAACCACTCATCAATTGGCATTCTCGTTGGCTCTGGATTCCGTCGAAGTTACGAGTCTCGATTTCGTCGCTCCGGACGAACAGGTCTTCGATTATTGGACCGACGGCATCAATGCGTTGCTCGGTAAAATTTTTAATCTTTCTTATCATTTTTACTAAATAACGGTCTTAATAATTTCTCTAAACAAATAGTAATAATCCTCAAATTATATTTATAATAAATTAATCTGAATTAAATGAAATTTTTTTTATAAAACTTTAACAATATCTCTGTGTTTATCAGGTCACAGAATGACCAGCAAAGAAACTGAGAACGATCTGGAGACTCTCTTGTCGATGGACATAAAATTGCGACTTTTAGACGCCGAAGGAATCGACATTCCGCAAGATCCACCTCCGATACCGGAGCCACCGCCAAACTATGATTTTTGTTACGAGCTGAAGTAAAAATTGGCACAGAAAGATAAAGCGTACGCGGCGTAACTGCCAATTATCAAACTCCCTTTACGTAAAAGTCGAGGAACATGAGCTTCTGAGAATTGACCTGGTCAAACATTTTCAGAGCATATTTGTACCTTTAACGTAATTTCAGGGATCGCGGTTACGTCTCGACGCCAAAATAAAAAAGAAATTAGCAAGAATTTAACGCTGCCGATATATTTTACGCGAAGGTGTATATATATTTTTATATTTTACACGGAAAATTCAATTCCGCTCGCGGAGCCAGCTTCCATCGACTCGATCTACAAGTCGAATGCAACAACTTTACAATTAACTAAGCTCTATACGCGATCGAATTACTTCAGGTCGTAAAATCAGGATGAAAATACGTTCTTTTTTCTTTAATCATGGGACTATGCAGTCTATTTTTTACCAAAGATATTCATTAACATTTCTTATACACAGATTTTACACGCGTTCTAATGTCTTTTTTTAGTAGATTCTCTATTTATACAGCGAACAATTCAGAGTCTGATCTTACAGCAGATCCATTTCGCTTTTTTTTTTTTTTTCAATATTGTAGCTCGTAAGATTTATCCAGTGTAATTATGGCGTTTGCGAACGTTGTTTCTCGTCGTTTAAACATCGACTTGTGTTTCTTGTAATAATCAGTATTTAGTAATAATCGACTTACCGAAATAGGCGTAATAAATTATAAATTCAGTAAACGTAATATGACGACTCGTCGGTATCTTAAAAAAGAATTATACGCTCCTGAAGGGGACAAGCGACGAACTGTGCGTGCGTGAAAGAGCGAGTAAAATGAATGTTCTCTTGTAATTAAAGAGGTCGGTACAGTTTAGTGAAATAAATACTAAAATTTTGTTAATTATCATCCAGATATTGAAAGTTTCGTAGAAAGGATTCGATAATTTCAGTTATTTTATTTCCGTTGACCGATCGTACCTCCTTAATCTGAGTTTTCCGTGTGCGCGACGGTGCCTTCGCCCGCGAAGGAGAAGAAAATTTGTTGTCACTGATTATTCACATCGTTTCTTCCGAGAGAATGTGATAATGCTGAGGGTCTGTAGCGTGATGATCCGGCGGATAGAGGAAGAATTCGATAAAATTGAGCACGGGCCCTCTGCTAAAGGGATTTAGATATCTTCCTTTCTTGTCTCTTAAGTAGGAGTATCGTTTGTAGTTGAACATCTCATTGGTCGTCAGATTCATGCAAGCGTGCAAGACCTGTGTTTCCGGAAAGATTGGATATAAATGATTTTTTATTTCGTTGTTAAAAAAATCAAACGTAAACACTGCTGCTCACCGAAGTGCAAGTGAGTATCCATCCGAGTCCGCAAAAAACCAGAGCTTCCATCAGGCCCAATACGTACATCAATTGCAGTCCTTCGATAGTGATGCAGTAGCAAGCGAAGTAAAGCGTGAACGAACAATTGATCGCGATGCACATTACGAAGAGGAAAAACCACATTCTGAAAGAAATATTTTATTTTATTATCAGGATACAATGATCGTCTACGATGAGAAAAAGGTTTGACAAAATTAAATACTATTTAATTCACCATCCGTGGATTATAATTAAATAGATTTTGACGAACCTTGTTCTCAACGTAAATATCGCAACTGACCTGTTTCTTAATCCAACACAATTATAAATGAAGGGGCAGTGGTGGTCGAAGTAGGTGACGCATCGATTGCAAATTCTACAGTGCTTCGCCCGCAGAGGACGGAAGCACCTGCAGCTGTGGCAGAGTCGCGATAGAATGACATTTCTTTTTTTCCATTTGTCGAAATATGGAATCTGTTTTATCGCCCTGTAATACGTGTCGCTGTTTTGCGGTACGTAACCGGGATCTCTTCTGTTTGCTACGATCCACGAGATCCACATTAGGATGTTCCAATAAATGAAGCAGTAGTGACTTCCTCGTAGGAGATTCCAAGTTATCGGAATGCATTTCAACAAATACATTGGGTAACCCCACAGCAGAACAGAGCCCATGAAGAGCAGAAGAGGTCCTTTGCTGTTACCCGCACCTCCGAACAGCAATGCCCTTTTAAAAGCCGAAAAAATAATTTTTCATTTCATATAATTATGTTAAATGAAAATAATAATTAGATATTTAATTAAATAAATATTGCAGGATAGAAATTGTTGATATTAAACATATTGATGTACCAGAGTTCGTTGATCGGTGGAATCCAACGAGCCCGCCGTTTCTGCTCGCCCTGCAATATCCGAACGACCTCCGAGTGTCTATGACTCTTGGCGAGTTGCAGAGGCGTTTTTCCATTCTTGTCGCGCGGACCAAGCTCGATTTTGCTCTTTTCGCAAAGGATCTTAACGCAGCTAACGTTACCGGATAAACAAGCTAAATGAAGCGGCGTGGAACCAAAGTAATCGGGCTTTTGCAGATCCACGCCACTGTACATCAAGAGTCTAATTAATTCGGGATGACCTTTGTACGCTGCCCAATGCAACGCGGTGTCTCCGTTTATGTCGGTCAGGTGACCGAGGGCTCCGGAACCGAGTAAAAATGCCGCTGTGGCAAATTTTCCGAACATACACGCTGTCATCAGAGGCGTGAGACCTTTGAAATCGGCGGCATTCACCGCTACTCCGGCCTGTCGAGATTAAAATATCGATTTAGTATGGCAAAAGCTGAGATTTTTCGAAAATTTCAAGTTTTTTTTTACCTTAAGGAGTATCTGCACTATCGCGCTATGACCCTTTCTGCAAGCCCAGTGTATAGGTCTTGGTCCTTGCGTTCCAAGACAGGAAAGATCAACCGGTCCATTCCGTTCTACCAGATAGCGCATTACCTGATGAAATAAATTAATTCGATAGTTTACTCATCGGAATAGAGAAATTTAAAGAATAAGTGATACAAGAAATTAAATTATATGTCAAATTCAATCAATCGACAATCCGATGTCCTGTAATTGATTTAAGAACGTAGATATTTAAAATTGACTTTGTAATATCCGAAAAAAAATGCTATATTCTGATCCATACAATATAGAAGCTTGAAACAAGGTTTACAAACTTCAACATTGCCATCCAGAGCTGCCCAGTGAGCCGGTGTGTAACCCCACTCGTCCCTGGAGCTCAATATACTCAAACCATTTATCTCCACCAGTTCTTCAACAGTTTCCGTATCACTGTGTATAAAAATTCAAGTTAACGTCATGGACGATCGAAAAAATGATAATAATTTATTGAAACAAAATGTGATTTACCCAGCTCTGAGAAGTTCGAATATTCTCTTGGTCTCTTCGGTCGGTCCCTGTCCAGGAGTTGCCACATCCGTATAAATATTATCGTCAGGTCCATTTTGCCTCTGGGTCCCATTGCCCTTTATCATGCCCTGATTGTGATGGGCCGCTCCCGATATCGGATTGTTCGGTAGATGCCCGACCATGTCGGGATCCGGACTGAGTTCCCATACGGATTTCGCTGCGCCTGGCCCTGTTACAGGGCTCACCGGGTACACCTGTTCGCGTTAATCGTTTATTTATTTATTAATTCCATAAATTTTAAATACTATTCGTCGGTTAATAATTTGAACAAAAATACCTTGCAAAGCGTTGCGAGTTCCGTGTTACCGCGATCAAATTCGGAAGGCGTTCTCGCGCTGGACGTGCTCCTGTTTGGAGCACAGTTGTTACCCTCCGGTACGACTAGTCACAAGGACGCACCAGGTCCAACCATTGCAACGTTACCGCGATTAACACGAATTTTCCCCAATTTTCTTTACGGCTTTTTCGTCTGCTCTATCGGAGACAGCTGATTTCGATAAACTCACTGTACCTATACACGTGCAGCTCTTGGAATCAGGACGACCGATATCCGCATCCAACGAGCATCACTGACCACTTCTACGTGGACTTGCGCATTCAAATCAATAATTTCGTTCTAGTAACGCGTGCGTCGAGACCCACTATGCTGCTGCTCACAAAAACGTTATATACGGATAGATTAGCTTTTGCCCGCTCTTTCATGGGAATACTTTGAATAACCTTTTGGGCCTGTCGAAGAAATAAAAACGAAAAAAGATTCGGAGTAAAAGTTATTTATTTTTTAACGAGATATAAAAAAAATCAATAAAAAATAAAAGGTTCCATTTAAAAAAACAAAAAATTACGCACAATCGAATTATTCTGCTGAAAATAATCAAAATTTTCATTTTTTGCAAATACAGCTTCATTTGTCTCGAATCGAATGAAATTTTTCTAATAAAACTTGCGTATTTTTTCATGAAGAATTCGAATCAGCAATAAAAAATAAGAGTTCCCGTTTGAAATTTCAAAGTTACTAGACCTCCCGTCCTCAGGAGTTTGGGGTGGGGGGTTGATTTTTACGGGGTCAGTTATTCTCTTCGACATCAAAAAGTTTTTATTCTGGACATTTTATTATGCGATGAGTATTTCTTGCGATATTTTAATATCTCAAGATAAAAAACTCACTCTGTATTTATATATATAATATAGATAAAGATAGATAGATAGGAGATACGTAGTTATCATATCCTGCTTTGAGGCCATGCGCATTGTGTGTACATAAGCAGTATGACAGTAATGACACGAGCGCGACTTTTTTCTCATCATGACGAAGAATAAATACATATTTAGCGATAAAAGTTCTTACAGGACAAAAATATCAGCGCTGTCTCTCTCTCTCTCTCTCTCTCTCTCTCTCTCTCTAACCCGCGAATCAGCTGCCGTGAGACAGCCGGTCGCCAGCAATATCGAATCTTATTATGGCTTACGTAATACGAAATACTACTACTACCTTTGATCATTATTATTATTTCTATTGCCAGAAATATGAGGAATTTTATGAATGAAACGTAGATTTTGACGATTTTTCAAATATGTGCTACGGTTGATTCTCAGGCGGGAAATGAGGTGGTGCCTCGAACGCTCGTTATTGTTAACTATAGAACACAGCTAATTCCGATTTTAAGCGTTTTGTGCTGCATAGTCCCGCGTATTATGATCTTTGATTGAAAGGAAGTTAGGTTATGATTTGGCCGACCTTGGAATATTTGTATTCTCTGTAATAAGATATGAGTTTCTTGTTTGATATCGTGAGAAATGCTTTTCTAAGAATGCTACAGTTGATTTGGTTCGGCAAGCGTAAAATATCAAACTCGTTGAGCATTTACGTGAAAACCAATACCGGAAATACACTCTCGGTTGATTTGGATCCGAAATGGGATATAAAGAATGTGAAGGAGATCGTCGCTCCGAAAATGGGCATTTCACCCGACGATATTAAGATAATATTTGCTGGGAAGGAGCTTCACGACTCTACGATTATTGCGGTAGGTTTTTGAGGTTAGGAAATTATTTGACATCGTTTAATGTTGCGGTTACGATTCAGGAATGCGACCTGGGGCAGCAGAGTATTCTTCATGCAGTCAGAGCGCCTCAACAAAGGAACAGAAGGAGCAATAATTCTGTTGATGCTATAGAGGAATCTATATCGGAGGGATCGGAGTACAATGACAGTGGCGGTAAGCCGATGAACGAAACTCTCACGGATCTTTCCCTGGAAGAGCTAGACGAAAAGGAGACTGTGGCGAAACAAGGTTCTTAGCTATGTAGTGTTTGTTTCTATTTGTTCTATCCGTTCTATAAACATTTCAAATATTTATTATCTTCTCGTTTGCCATACTTAATTGACAGTGAAGTATCAAAATGTTTGATTGAAAACAATAACAAATGTTTTCTGCAAAAGTTTATTTAAAACAGCCATGAAAATTAGATTAACAGGAAAAATATCGGACCATTATGTTTTTATTATCGATTTCTTTTTTTTTATGCATTTTTCCACGAGTTTTTGTGTAAATAGGCTTTTGTTTTGTCTTTTTAATAAAATGTGCTGTTATTTCAATGTTAAAAGGACAGGGCGTTTGAAAAAAATTATAAATATTAAAGCAAATTAAAGAGTAGCGGGAGGTTTATAATTCTAAATATTACAAAATCCAGACTATTTCGATAAAAAACTTTGAAAACCTACCCTGAGCTTACCAAAAAACACATGTGAAAATGTACGTTTGGTTCCAAGTAAATTCCAATCGACTCCGGTCGTACTATTTTCTTTGGTGCCCGCTGTCAACATTTTTTCAACTATTTTTGTACAGAGCAGCAAGGAGAACGCGCCCACTTCTTCGTATATTGTTCCTCTCCGTGCAAGTCGATAGAAGCTGGAAAGCTGAGAGTTCGATGCACGAGTTGCAGAAGCGGTGCAGTGACCGTGGATCGAGATCCTCAGTCTTGGCAGGATGTACTTCAGCCACATAGGATCACCGTTCACTGCGAAAACGATTTTTGTCAACCATCTTTCTCGTCCGGTGATGAGACGGATGCTCAACTTCTCTACGCTCAATTTTTTTTCAAATGCGCGAATCACGCGAGCCTCGGAGAAAACGATGAAGCCGTTCCTCTGTATCTCATCAGACCAAATCTACGAAAAGTACCGTGCCTCGCCTGCACGGACATCAGGTTGCTATAATCTGTCGGTGGTTTGACGATGGTTAAAAGAATCATTAATGATAAACTGTTGTTTGGAATAGAGATACCGTGCTGGTGTTTCCCTGTGAAGCATCTCACGTAACGTGCCTCGATTGCTTTAAGGATTATTGCGCGGTTCGATTGCGCGAACGCCAATTTGAATTCGACGGTACCCAGGGATACTACACGCTACCCTGTCCCGCGGGATGTCCCAATTCCTACATACCGGAAGTTCATCATTTTCATCTTCTTCCGACGCAGCAGGTATACAATTTTTTCGGTTGAACCTCGGATGCCATAGATTTTTACTTTTCTTATTTCGTTATGTTTCCCGGTATTATTTCACGTTAGACTTGCATTTTGTGATTTTTGGGTCTACAACTTTTGCGGCATTCGAGAGTCAATTATATCACGATAAGCAACGTCCTTGTACGGAGAAATTAAATGTGAATCAACGAATTTTCTAGTACGAACAATATCAACGTTTTGGAGCGGAAGAGCACGTATTGCGAGCCGGTGGTCTTTTGTGTCCACAACCGGATTGCGGAATGGGTATCATACCACCCCTTCTCGATGGGACCAACGACGAACTTTGCCGTAGAATACAGTGCATCGGTGGCTGCGGCGTAAGTCCAGAGAGTCAGCCACTTATCAACAAACTACGCTTAGACCGTTAAGATCGATGTAAAATCTATTTTCTTTCCGTTAGTACGTGTTTTGCAGAAGATGTCTACGTGGCTATCACGTAGGAGACTGCGATACGCAACAGCCTGCGACCTCGAGCTCTGCAAACGGATTCGGAGGATACTCCGTGGATCCACTCAAAGCCAAAGATGTAATATTTGTCTTTCCATTTCCTCAATTAATCTGTGTTTAGCGTTGACGATCGATTAATATTATTATTTTTTTTAATTTTCAGGCCAAATGGGACGAAGCTAGCAAAAAAACAATCCAGATCTCCACAAAACCGTGTCCTAAATGCAGGACTCCTACCGAACGAGACGGTATAACAATTTACAATTGAATAACTCAATATCTAATTAAATTTTGAAATCATAATGAAAAAATATTGATTTTTCAGGAGGCTGTATGCACATGGTTTGCACGCGGGCAGGCTGTAGCTTTCAGTGGTGTTGGGTGTGCCAGACTCCATGGACGAGAGACTGCATGGGAAATCATTGGTTCGGATAAGAAAGATAAGCAAAAATTGCCGGAACCAGCAATCTCACTGTAAAATACGATCGTACTGTTAATAATAACAACAATATAATAATAACAATAACAATAAGATAAATAAATACGATAAAAGTTTACTATTTATATAAAAGATAAATAAAAGCAGCGACTTGAACAATTGAAGGAACTTGGGTTCTCATGTATTTACAGAAATCATGCAATTTACACGTGCGTACAATAATATAATAATAAAATTATATTTTTATACGTTGTTATCTCGGACGGATTGATTTCACGAATGATTGATGAAAACAAAAACGCTCGTCGAATTGTTTAGGAAGATTGAAGTCGGAATACCCATTGAAGTGTAGTCTAATAGCTATTTTGCAGCTAATTCGAGTATTTCGTGTCATATAGCGGTAGTCTGTGGCGCGGGAGGTGGAGTCAGGGGCGTCCACGAAGTTTGCGATTCTCCGCCAGTTGGATCTTGCTGGTGATGAGCCGAATGCCGATGATCGATGACCGAGGACACGTAGCGTCGATCTGGATCAACCTGTGGAAAAATTCTTTATTAAAATTTACAAATGTATCCGATAATATTGCTTTAAAGTTTCTAAACTGGCAATGATCGTTGGAGATTTTCACGTGTCATTTGCCTTGATTTCACAATACTTTTCAAACGGGGTTGACAGCGAGACAAAATTAGTGAAATTTTATGAAATATTTTGATAAATTTAACGCTGTTCGTCTATATTGCAAAAAACCCGTAGAGCGGCAATATAATTTGTCATTTTGACGAATACGTCGTTGAAATTAATGAGTGAACAAAATAAACTCACTGGGACAATAAATTTTCATTGAACATAAGAATTAATACAACTTTTCTTTTTCCGTTGTTACCTCGTTATTTTCAGGATTGTTCTGATCCGGATAGCCGATTTCCTGATGATGATCCTTCGATGGATCGTACTGTTGATCGGCGACCGATTGAGGAGATCCAGAGTCTCCCTGCTGGGAGTGAAGATGCATGAGCTGCGCCTGATGATGATGATGTTGCTGGTGTACGGAGCTCGCTTGATGATAACTTTGAGCATAATCATGTTGACTGGAAGAAGCGAGACCGGAATTTGCCAGTTCGGAAGGATGCTGAAGACCCTGATGCAAACCCGAACCTCCGGAGGGATAAGAAGAGATCTGATGATGAAGATGAAGATTTAGATTGAGATACGACTGCTGTTGTTGCTGCTGTTGCTGATGCTGCTGCTGCTGCTGCTGCTGCTGCTGCTGTTGCATCTGATCGGCGACGGAGGAGGGATGAAGCCAAACGGAAGTATCGGGACAGTGGCCATGATCGTGAGGACTAGAATTGCAACTGGCGACGCTCTGCGCTGTTGGAACGTAGAGAGCGCAAGCTGTGGTCGTGGTAGTCGTCGTCGTCGTACCCCCGTGTCTTCCCAGGACGGCGTGAGCGTAAGGCGAACCCGAAGTCGACGAAGACGTCGGAGAAGGTAGAGGAGAGGATGGCCACTCCTGAGACAATGCTGGATTAAGGGTCGTCAATTGTTCGGGGCTCCTAGGAGCCCAGCCTGTAGCTGTCACGTACGCTGCCGAGTGAAGAAGAGGAACTGGGCTGTACGGATCGACGTGTTGATCTGAACACGGAAAAAAAATGAAAATAATATTTTATAATAATTAATAAAAAATAAATCGTTACATATTTACAACTATTAATTATATAATTATTAGTAATATATTGTTATGGATTATTATACAATATAATATTTTTATCTTTCAACGCTTTCTCCTTTTTTCTAATATAATTAATTATTTACCTTTTGCGATATTTATTATGTAGAAAAACTTGATAAATAATTAAATAATTTAACGGTGCGAGCCTGTCGGTGATGGAACGACTCACCTTCTTGCAAATATTTGTGCCTGATGGTGTAGGGCGAAGGCCTGCAAGAATTTTTGTGACTTCCAGATGACATGGTACAAGAATTAGAGAGATTGTTCGTCGAGTTTGAGACCTGACTCTGAGCGACGGCGATTGCCGAAGGTGGCGCGCTATATTCGTAGCTCATCGCCGGCTGAGGAAGAAACCAGGCGCTCGTATCTGTCATCAGTAACACTGATACTTCAGGAAAATTATTACAACAAAACTTATTACAATTATTTAAAAAATATATTTTACATTGAGGATAAGACTGCTGGTCCGTCGGTCTCTCCTTTGCGTCGAGAAATGCCTTTGCGAACGGATTGTATTTTATCTTCAGACTCGTCACCTCTTCATTCTGATATGCTGTCACGGCTATGAACTGAGTTTCCGGGAATCTATAGGTGAGAACCTGCCGAATTCAGTTAACGTGAAAGTCAAGCGACGGGAAATGTCGTTGGAAACAAAACCTTTTGCTTAAATCATTGGAAATAATTTTGTAAAGCTTTATATTTTGTTTAAAACGATTATAAAAAAAAAAAAACATTAAATCTAATAATTCTCTACAATTTTAATGACAGAACGGTAATTTCAATCATTTTTCATTCCAGCAGTCAACAAAACCCTGCATACCTAGAAAAATATATTTGCTGAAATCTCACCGTTCTCTGCTCCTCGGCTCCAACCCTCACAAGATGTACCCGAGGCTCGTACTTGTGCAAAGAATTGAGCATAATTTGCCCGTTTCCATTCGATTTATTCGTGAGCTTGACTTTCGCAAATGAAACTGCTTCCTTCATCCAGTGAGCTCCAAAATTTGGGCTTTCCGGATGAATATAAATTGGATTCGGCGGCGCAACTTCAGCTTTTCCACCTGGCACCCATTCACCGTTCACGTATTTCCATCTAAATAGAAATGGAAAATGTATATTTGATATCTTCATCGTTTCATCGTAATCCATATATTTTACAGAACCGCCGAATAAAACGAAAAACACTGAATCACCTGTGAGGATCAATCTGGACGAATTCTAGAAGCAACGTGTACATCGCCGCCGGCTCCAAACCTCTCGCCACAACTTTAACAACCGGAAACATTCGCCTGCAAATCGAATAACTAGACAATTTTTTTTTGTTCTCACGCGATTTTCATATTTTAAATATCTAACTAGCTCTATTGCTCGCTAACTTGCACAGCCGTAGCTTCAATTAAAATGATATCATTATGTAACGGCTTTAGATTCGTTATATATATATAGAATTTCTGAATCGTGGCCTTCGGTCTTCGCGGTGCATTGTAATATCGTGGAATTGACGTTGTAATAACTCCGCGGAAGAACATACGAACGCGTGAGCATTGCGAAGCAATTAAGAACACCCGACGGTGGATTATAATCACTCGATGATCGCGCGGTGATATACACACACACACACACCTTCCATTCTTCGTGACTATCATCTCGTTGGTGATGCACTGAAATCTGGTCCACAATTCACGATCTTCAAGGGACAACGAGAGCGTCTGATTAGAGTTGCCGCATTGTTGACTATTGTTGCGATCCTGACGTCGATCGTTTCGATCATCGTGATCGCGCTCGCTGTCACAAAGATTTCCAGAGGATCGTGAAGGACTGTCGAGCTCCGTCCCCGAGGACGAGACTGCCGACTGCATCGTTGTCCTTGTTTAATCTTTTAACGCTTCTTCACGATGATTAATGGTGAATTTGAATTATTATACAAAACTGCAATTGTATATTGAAAAAAAAAAAAAATCATAAAATAGGAGAAACAAAACACTATTCGTAGCTGAAAGTACTATTGAAATACTTTTAATTTACTAATAATTGAATTTTCAACTACGTTATTCGAATGATACTTTTACGCATGAGTAACCAACATTGTTATTATTTTCTGAAATTCTTCACAGCAGAAAAACTGTTAGGAGCAACGGAATATCATTTAAAAAACAATAATTATAACAATTAAATTTGAATATTAAACTTCCCAACTTCTTGGATACGTGGATGCTCCCGATAGTTCATCTTCCTCAGACATTTTACAGAAAAAAAAGAAGAAAAAAAAGTAAAATAGCTTAGTCACGCTTTGAGAATGCCACAACTCTGATGAATTAATTAATTACAGATTAAATCGCAGCTTCTATTCAACGCAGTCACTAACACTTGGCTAAACAAAGTAATTATTACGCGAGAATCAACGAGGTTCGCGACAGAAACAACGAGAAGGAAGACTATAGCGAGAAAGTGACGCAGACACAGAGATTACCAAGATTTTCCCAGGTATAATCGAATATTACTGCATCTCTCTCTCTCTCTCTCTCTCTCTCTCTCTCTCTCTCTCTCTCTCTCTCTTTCTCTCATCGACTCATACCATCTTCTCTACTGTCTCCTATGTAGATTCTGTGTACCTGCGTATAGTAACTCCCGCGCGTTACAGGTAAAAAAAGCGGGAAGCAATATATTCTTCGCAAGATTGATACGTCGGTGCGCGTTAATCTCGCGTTCACGAGGGAATATGCACTTGTAACACTTGGGCGCGATATTTCACACTAGACGGCGAACTATCGCCGAGGGACTCTCCTCGTCTTTGACGTCGTCCACTTCTTCTTCGTCTCGGAAGGATACCACCTTCGCCTCGCCTCTCCTCGCGTTCTCCAGGCCTCCGGAGCCTCGCTTTTCTCTTCGACTTCCCCCGGCTGACCGTCAATCGGACGCTCAGCGCTTCTAAGGACTGAGAAGCAAAGGGGCTAATTATTCTTCATTAGGATCATTTAGGGGAGCAGCATGGCGTTCGAAACTCTTCATTGGCCAGTATTTCTTTGTTTCCTTCACCTCCGCGCTATTGGACTCGACTCTGTCTTCTCTCGATCGTCGACACGCCTTTTTACGACCCGCTTGCCAATCCCTCGTTGCCCAACGATGACGAAACGAACAAGTGCGAGGAAGGAAGGAGAATTAGCATTGTTGAGCGGTACCCGGAGAACGCCCATTGCTTCCTTTTTGCCTGTTGATATCGGCTCTGTGTACCGTAACAACCCGAGGCAACCAGGCGAGAAGAGAACGTCGATTTCTACCTCCACCAACGATTTTTTTTATTCTATAAACCAACGATTTCACGCGTTACTCTTTCTTGCTTGATTTTCTCGATTGCAGTTTTATCCTCGTGGATCCACGGGTTCATCGAGAGATTCTGTACGCGAGACGAGTTCGTATATCCGTGTATTTGTAAATGCAAACGAAATAGTACTATATTCGAGATAGTTTAGTGCGCGTCAACTGTATTTCGTACAAGATCTTTGGAAATTATCGACAAGATTTATTACCCCCAGTGATACATAGAATTCGCGTTACTTCGCAATGCGATTATATAGCTTCCAGGAGGAAGAGAAAAAAAATATTCCAACGAGTCCGGGAAGAATATATCGAAAAGAAAATCCATTGATTCAAACAATTACCGTTATTCGTGATTAAACTTTTTCGATTATTGATTGCGAGTGAGTTGAATATTTCCTTTGGAGTAGGAAACTCGAGGATGCCACTTGGATTTTTAAGATAATATTATTCTTCACGAATTTGTGTTCGAGTTAGTCAAAGATGAGTCGTTTTGAAAAATAAAAAAAAAGAAGAATTTTAGAATTAAATGAGAAAAATCAACAAAGTGCACTCGGAGCACTCGCTCGTGTCCAGACAGAGCGGTATAGCGTATTACGAATGTTTGATCAGGGCCACTCGGCTGTTTGCGATCTTTTTAAGTTTCGGCTATAGTTGGATACTGTACGGAGATAACGTCTACGATACAGTGTCATGAGCTGTGGAGATATTTGCTCGTGTCATTTCACGAAAATTTTGAAACTTTACCGACCGAGACTCGCTCACGTATCGCAAGCGTAGAGACGCAAATGTTGTTTTTTGTAATAAAAAAAAATTATACGAACGGGATGTGCAAGAGTTTGAATAATCGAGTTAAAAGAATCTCAATTCTCTCGGACAGGATAAAGAATAAATGTTTTCGTTTATTACAAACGAGAGAATAAATTGAAAGAACGAAACAAGAATTGTATTTCAATAAAAATAATTTAAGTTTTGCCCAATCGAAGAATTATTTGGAACAATATTTAACTTCAATTATATTTCTCAGCAATGTAAGAATATAATGGAAAGTAAAATAATAAATGTCTCTTGAAACAACAATTTTTAACTCGAAATATTTACCGATTACAATATTTCTGTGAAAGTTTATGTTGTTTCAAATATTGATAAATAAAAATCGCGATTAAAATCGTTAAAGGATAATTGATTCTCGGCGATATCTCAGCGAGTCACGAATCTCGAATAATTAAATAAATTCACGTAATATGAGAGTTTTATGATAGGTAGCGTGTCAACCGGTATAAAAAGATGTTTGAAATTGGATTTCCTCGTGGATGGGCAATAGAGTCGTCATCGTGTGCCCGCTCGAGTCCAAGAGTCTGTGCTTCTGCTCGAAAGATGAATCGGCACCGGTGCCGATCGCATCTCGGAGCTTCCTGTTCTTCCTGAATAAACGAAGAGGGTATCGGGAAGCCGCAATGATGCGCGTGATAGTGCATCATGTCGGTGCTAGTAGCAGGTCTGCGAACTGTGTATACATTAGTGGGCGAGAGGGTAGTCAGGACCATAAGAGCCATAAAAATTCTTGGGTTAATCAATGTTTAATGTTGCGCACGTTTGCCGAGAATTTTACAACACCCGAAGCGACGGCAGCAAGCCTCCGGTGCTTCTGCGGTCGGCGGACGCTCCTGTCGCCGATATTTCCTTCTCCGTCTCTCGGCTCTACCGCGTTTACTATAATACCGTGGTATAATGTACTCCGGGTGGGCGGTTCGAAGACCATGAAGATTTATATTATTATATTTGAGGGGATGCCGCCAAAACAGCAGAAAGAATGAAAATAAAATGATATCCCGAGTTGAGCGTGGAAGCGCGATCTTTATCCAGACAAAACGATTGTGTTCGACACGCGTTTTCACGTTGTTTCCAATTTTTCCGATGGAAATAAATGAGTAATCGTGGATTAATATAACAGGAATTTAATACAGCGTTAATAATATAGTCCAAACGATAAAGATATCGACCGTTGGGATACAGAACTTGCATCACTTTGTCAATCGAAGGATGCATTTTACGACGTTTAACTTTTTAGCAGTAGAAATAGGACTGTCAACAGCTAAATTCTTATTAATATATCAAGTTGATATTTTACTCTTGATTTTCTTTTCTTCCGGCGAAGCTGATTTTTCTCTAACAGGCGAATAGTCTTGGGGTGGAACTCGAGAACTCAAATTTTCAGGCTCGGTGGAATCATTGGTAGTCCCTGCCGATGAGTTTCGAGGATTTTCTTGATCCTGAGCTCCTCCGCTGCAGGGGTAGCTCGAGCTACCCGCGCTGGAACTGCTGCTGCAGCTACTTTCGTTATCGTTTACGAGACCTCGTTGACCTTCCAAGAGGGAACAGTGGTTTTCGTGAAAGAGAAATGCTCCTACAGGCTGTTCTATGAGAGCCGCTTGTAAGTCCTGGGGGACTGAGTTTACAGGATGAAGCCATTCTTGCTGATTCAGGCGGTGCGAATAGTCCAGAAAAGCCGCATAATTCTGTGAAATAAGACAAAAATACGTTTTCCCGGTAATTGAACGACTACAATTTCGGTCAAATAAATTTAAACGTAAAGTTAGTCTTGCGTTAACAATTGTCAATTACTTCGGTGCTCAAAGGCATTTGCAATAAAAGCGAAAGTAACACATGGCTCGAGTCGACTAAAACATTTAGTTACAAATTTAGCAAAAAATAATTCAATTCACTAAATGTTCTCAATCGTTCGAATTAATTTTTTACCGCGCGTATTGCGAGTATACCGGAAGTGAATCGAATGTGACGCGAATGTGCAATATTCACCGATGCGCTGTCAGCCAAGGTGGAAGCCGGAAGTCCTGAAACCGGCGCCAACCAGAAGCAATCGTCGGGCAGCATTTGTCGAAGAAGTTCGTCGTCCGTTGGTAGAGCGTGATGCGATATCGCAACTGGATTTCCGGAGCATATACTCAATTGGGAATTCGGGGAAAACGGAAACATCGAAGCAGGTAGGAAGCCCTCGGGTATCAACTGAGAAAATTCATTAAAAAAAAATTTTTAAATGAAATAATTAATTCGCTTTAATTCCATATTATTATAAATATTTATTCTCGTATTTGTTGTTGCTTGTTTAAATCACGATTATCATCGCAATCACGCCTATGGACGAGTGCGATTACAGACTCTCGTGGCCAATCGAATGTTGCAATAACTCTTGCCGAGTCTCTATACTTCAGGCGCAGGACGAATTGGGCGAGTACTCGACCAACTCGAGTCATTCTATTTCAAATACCCCGCGTATCGTCGGTAATGGAATTATTTTAAAACTATTTCGACCATTTCTCTGTTCTGAATTACGTAAAATTTGGAAGAATGTGGAAGCAACATTGAATATCTAATTATTAATTGTAATACAAATTCGACAGTATAATAATAATAATATATGTCAAGACCCAATTCTTCCTGATCCAGAGTAACATCGATCACGAATTTCCGCGACCGTAAAATCTTGGAAAAAATTATTTCACAGTACACGGAACACTGGAGAATCTTTTTTTCAAGGAGATCACAGAAACTCGTGCTTTATTTTGTAAACTATAGGTCCTTATTACGCATAGTGCCTGCCTACGGTTACATCGCAGATAAGACTTTGATAAAATCGCACGTTTTAGTTCCAACGCGTTAAAACGCGACACTGGAATCGCATAGAGTCATAAAAGATCTAATTATTCCTCCGTATAACACCGTTCTGTATTTTCTCAATCGATGAGATTAAACTGAAACTCCACGCTGCTTTGGACAGGTTCGTCTACATTTATATCTGTTTTTTTTTCTGTGACAATTAGTTGAATTTTTGCTCTCTACAGTATTCTATAGGTAAAGATATTCATTCGGTTTATACATATCTCGTGGACACAACCGTGTCTATTTATTTGGCATTTTTTCTATTTATCTTTTTTTACAATTCTCTCAGGTTGTCCTACGTCGAATGCTTCTTTCTTTATATCTTTCATGATTTTACAGCACATAATTAAGTAGATTTGGCTCTCGATCGTTTGACCGATCACCGAGTCGTTTCAGGGCATTCGTAAAACAAATATTTTTCAGCCAAGTTTTTTTAGTGAAAACAATAACGCGAATACGATGAATTATAATTCGTGGATAGAGTAGCTGCTGATGCGACGTTCGGTACTAGTTATTCTCTCCTCCATCGTAATTTTTCATATATCAAGATACTCTCTCGCCAAGATACAACTAATAATCCAATAGCATAATATAATCTTTGGTTCAGTACAATCCAACGTATGGAATGTCACGAAATTATCTTTCGAAAAAGGGAAAATGAGGAAAAAATGTTTATAAAAAGTTTTCAGGTATGACGCGACGATTTTCTTTGATATTTGCGTTATTTTCGACACTCGATTTCTCTCTGGTGAGAGAAAGTTGATAGATAATTAGATACCGTGTCTGCAAGAATTTACGTACTTAAACATTTTTTTATGGATCTCCCGTTGATGTTTGTATCGTCTATCGGAACTGAAACGTTTAGTGATAAAGAGTCGTTGGATTTACTTAATCGCTGAGTGGACCATGTCAATCTGAATTACATTTTTTTTTAGATTGCGATAGATAGATGTGCGGCGCAATTTTTTTTTTTTAGCGACGTCTTTCTCTATTTTCTATAACACATTCGACCGAGATTTATCGGATTAACTATCAAGGTATAATAATTAATAGTACGAGGATTCGATAGCCCCTCTCGCTATATCGATATCACTATCAGTCGTCGTACACAATCACGGCTCTTTAAATCTACCGAAGATTACATCTTTTTTTTTTAAATTAGTTTATATAACTTTTCATTCGTTCTAAAAGGAGAGCCGGACGCTCCGAAACGACTTCACTTTTAAGATCGGCCTGTACCCGCGCATGACAAAGACAATTTTTATTACAGAAACTACTATTTCATCTTACTTCCAATTATTCGCTGATATTACAATAACGTTGTCTCTAATCTATGGAAGATCTTATTATCTCTGACAAAATCTTCCAAACTCTGTTTTAATTTTTTCTTTCTATAAACGCGTGCTGGACAATAGACATCCTTTTTTAATGATCTTTTTACACGTTTGAGTGTAACGTTAAACTTGACCGTAGATTATTTTACAGCGAGGAATGATAAACTTGATTCAAGGGTTATTCGAGACGCGTACACGTACCTCGTTACAATAATACGAGAATGGCGAGTGATAAATTGGCCGACGAAAATTCTCTAAATTGTCAAGATAAAGTCTGTGCGGGAATAATAACAATGATGATTTTCTTTGATACATTGATTCATTTTTTTTCTTCTTATACCGTTGTCGTACAACATTGTATACGAAAAACATCATACCGCATTGTACTTTGAGCTGAAATATTTCGAATAAAAGATGATATGCCGTGAGATTGATCTTTAATTCATGTTCGAACGAGAGCTATTTTTCTTTAGTTTAATTTTTGGCCAAAACGCATTACACATCATAGATCCGTACGACATTTGATCCGCTATCCGTGGCACGGACTTAACGATAGACTTCTTACTTTCGTATATTTTCTTAAAGTTTATTATATAACAAAACAAACATTGGATTGGCATCAACCGATCTATCTACATTATTCAAAATGTTCATTAATTACTTCGATAAGAATAGCTGCCGTTGATCCTTTGCAAAATGAAAATTGTCTAGGCGAATTAGCGGTACTATCAATCGATAAATGGATTATTCCGTGGGCGTGCAAGACGTAAACGAAATAAAAAAAAATGTTGGTCCCATTATAATTACAGGATGGGTTGTCCAGCGAGAGTATTCGTAAATTAACGTTACATTGTTCATTCTTCTTCTTCTTCCTTAACATCTATACAAAGTGTAATTTTCTTTCCTGTTAATATTCAGTTATATAGCCGTGTGTTTTAATAAAATTCCAGACACGCATATCACGCATCTGTCTTCTCGTCTACGCGCATAACATTTATTTAATATTGACCTACCATCTACTAAATAATTTATATATAATATATATTATATATATATAATATATATATATATATTTTATCACATATTTAATCTTTTGATAATAAATATTAATAACTTATTAACAATATAAAATTGTTAACATATATATTATGTAGAATGCTCCATTTTTTGATTATCTTATTACCGTACGTAGAAGCATGCGTCGTTCTTTGAATTTGATTTTTTTTTAAACTATTTGTTTTGTTTTGTTTTTTGTTTTTTGTTTTTTTTTTTTTTAATAATATTCAATATCTTTTTCATTTTTGGTTTTTTACTCCCTTTATATACTATTTATATCTTTCTTTTCATTAACCAAATAGATATCGGTCTACGCATCGTTCCTTTTATCATTCGCCCAGTTTGATACGCGATCTGGATAATTCATTCGAAATTCGACTCGACGATTCGAGAAACAATGGCGATCCATAGACTTGGGCTTATCTGTATGACAAGAGAACGATGAAATAGATATATCTGTGTCTGTAGTTTTTTTTCCTTGAGTAATATTCACTTCGTCACTTTAATAATAATTGTAATACTTAATATATCCAGTCCATCGAAAGGCACAATTTTGATAACCAATTGAAATTTTTTATCATTATTAAATAACCGCTGATGAGAAACGGCTGATAATCGCAATAATCATTACTTCCCTCCTCAACACCCCCCCCCCCCCGTTTCCGAAAAATCTGAGACCAGGATAACTTTTACTCGCTGTAACTCAGCGACTGCTGGATAATCACGAAAGAGAACATCAATATGACGTATGTATAGATAATATCTAACAAATTTTTGTTGCCTACTGTAATTTTCTTCTTTCATTTGATTCGTTAAGGGGAGACTACGCGTATGCTTCAACTTATTAGATCGGTTAAGTTATTCGCTACGAAATTGCAATGGTATTTTAAATTAACTTATATGTCAAATTAAAAAAATATTATATAATTAATCCTTTTCAAATATCTTTCGTATTATTGACAATTCGAGAATACCGTTCGTACAGTTTGTCGAGTCCGGGAATTACTGTACGAAATTTCAACGAGATTCAAAGAAAATTTAGGTGATGCGCAACACCGATTAGACCACCATGAGTGCACCATTGACGATCACTGAGCAGCGAGAACTATAGATTGAAATTTGTAGCACATCAGGTTTAAGCGAAAGAAATTGAAACAAAAGGTTTATTTGTATCTAGATAACTCGACGAATAATAGACAGAATGTCACGTAATTTAGTCACAAATTGAGCTAAACCAAGTTCAAAGCCAAGTGCAAATTTAGCGCAAGTAGCTGCACAGATTAAAAAAGTAAAAACTGTTTTTATAGTCTCCCCTAAAAATCGTCTATTCGTACACAATATAATCGGAGAACGAACTACGTAGGACTCGAGATTGCGAGACCCTTCGACTATTTATTGGTAATATTAAATTTCGCTACCTATCGCGCTCACGTAAGGACTGTGCCAACGTGGCATCGTTGTCCCGCTTAGTATTGTACCTGCTCCCAATGATCCCGGACTCCTCACGTCGTTGTAGTTAGCCGCCGCGAGTGCGAGACTATTGTTAAAGCTCGGATCGTTCGTACCAACGCCGTTCGTCGTATCATCGTTGCTGGTGCTCTCCTGGGAGCTACAATCGTTCCCGGAGGCAGTTGAGTCTCCGCGTAAGTGATGACGCGAAGATGCGACGTTCTGGACTTGACGAACGACGTTAATATCGACGTTTACCGTCGAATCCCCGAGATCAGCCGCTCCGTTGTCCGACGAGGAGCTACACGAGTTACGACTGTTATTCGTACTCACGTTGCTGTTCTCGCCGACCATGTTAGCGAAGAATTCGGACCGCGAAAACCTGCCGATTTCCGTCGATCCGAAAGCTTGATGGAAGCCCGGCAATGGTTGCTTGCTGCTCGACGATTTTTCGTGCTTGACTTCGCTGGAACTCCCGGATTCTGTATAATGCTGTTGTTTATCTCGCTCACGATGCTGCTGTTGCTGTCGGGAATCCCGGGATACCGATTGATCGCGTTCCTTTTCCTGTTGCTTCTGATGCAATTGCAAATCCGATTCTCGTCGCGAGTGGCCCGTTACCATAGCACCCATCGATCCTTCGCTCGTACTGCTTCCTCCCCCTTCGCCGGATTCCCACCTCGGTCCGTCCTCGATGCATTTTTCCGGCTCTTGCAGCTGAGACATATTTATCGGCGACATAGAGTTCGATTGAAGCTTCGCCTATGGATAAAATATATATAAAATAAGAATAGAACGAAAGTTTTAAGATACAAAATAAAAAGGTAGAGTGACAAAATTTGCTGGAAATTTTACCTGATGTTCTTGTTGAGAATAGCTAGGATGCAATCTGTGACCAATCTCCATGTGTTTGCTCTGTATATAAGGAATCTGCATTTCGTTAGGAAAGCCACAGTGCTGACTCTGCTGCTGCTCCTGCTGAAGGAAGACCATGTGTCTCGGCGCTCGGCTCACTACCGGGGCCGCTGGAAAATACGAATCTTTTCACCCAATCGATTGTCTCGATACTCATGAATCCCAACTACTATGCTATCGGCATTGCACTGATCATCATTTTTCGATAAAGCAAGGAAAACAAAATACAATTGTGCAAAGTAACAGAACCAACTCTCGACGAGAAATACCGCTATCTCATCAGAATCTTTCCAATCGGTTTCACACGAGTTCGTCACAGGGTAGGATCCGAATAAAAATATATTCAAAATACTTTACAGACCTAGGTGCTAGGTAAATGTTAAATCAAGAATAGAGATAAAGCCGCCAGGAATTGGATCTAATGCCTTATATTAAGACCGATAAAAGCTTACATAGTGGCATAGCGCAGAACTGATTCCAGCCTCCGTGTCCATGGGGATTCCCCGATTGGACTCCGGGATGCAGAGCTCCTATTTTCGTGAGGGATCCGCCACCCCTCGAGTGATAAGGTACCGGGCCATTCTACATAAATTTAAAAATAATGCATTTTGGTATAAATTATTCCAGGTAATTCTCATTTTTAATGTCCGAAGTTTATCTCACTTTCAAACTGAAAAGGATGGAAAGTATTAAGATAAAAGTGTATTTTCAATACTTTTCAGTTACAATAATTATGTAAAACGACATTAGGCGTCAAAATGATTGCTTTTTTTTCGCCAAATAAATTGAATTAGTTAATTAAATCTTTAAAAAATATTTCTTATTATTTATTTAAAGAATTATGTACAGTTATTCGATTTGAAAAGTATTTCGTATATATTTTCATTTAAATACCGCAAAGTACTGTTTCTAATGCAAACGTACTTGATAAGGGTGCCACTTTTGACCGTCGGAGAATTCAGCGATGACGCAATAATCGTTGGCTTCGTGAGCCGACGACGGGTGTCCCTGTCCCTGGATATTTGAAGGAGCTCCATGGCCGGAAAACTCCGAGGGATAACCAGAAGCGGAAGGTCCTGAAAACCCAGCACTTGCGGCACACTCAGCTTGTTTTCTCAAAACCTCTTTGGTTTTATCGAACGTTCGCTGCTGCTGCTGCTGCTGCTGATGTTGCTGTTGGTGTTGGTGCTGGGCCACCGTCATGACCTGGAATCGATAATCTAATATTAAACCGGCGAGGCTGTAAACGCGATGCTCGTAGGTTCCCGATACACTTCGATTTTCAGCAAAAAGGATGAACGAAATAGAGAGATAGCTTGGCGAGGGAGGCAGATTGGCAGGAGAAAGAGGAAAATAACGACGACGGGTCAGCGAGGAAGCATTTTGAGCGAAGCAATGGTTTTTCCGAATAAACGTTGCTCGCGTGTCGTTGTAAATTACTAAAATAGAGAGGTAAACGTTTGTAGGCGCGATCGATTAAAATAGAAAATTCAATTTCAATCCCGAGAGGCAATGACTCAAATTCCACGGTAAAACTCACTCTTGGCGAGAGAATTGGCTTCAGATGATTCGCATTCGGTGGATGACCTCCCGGAAACCAGGGATTGATTATCCGACTGCCAGAATTGAAGGAAGGACTGCCGGGCAACGAGGAAACAGTTGCAGCCGCTACGGATGCGGCGCTCACAGCGGACGTTGAACAGTTTAACGGATGATTCAGAAAGTTTGTCGATCCTGTTGCTGACGGAGGAGCGTTTCCGGTACCGCCGCCGGTCGAGCTTCCGGAGGCCGATGCAATTGCTGTTTGGAGGATAGACTGCCTTGACAATTCGCGACTCTGCTCTCTCATCGCCTTTCGCAATCTTGCCTCCTTTGGATTGTACACGTAATCTGGAACCAACATTTTATAATATATCGTTATTCGTGTCTTTATAATATTTATTAATAAAAATAAATAACGTTTATGAATTATTTACGTTTCTCTGTATTATTTTAATTACAAATAAACAAATCGATCTGCACAAAGTGGCCCCCATATGTTGCTCCAATTATATTAATATTAATAAATACCTCCGTTGACATAAGCCAGATACGTTACAGATTATTTCATTTACAGTCGCTTTTCAAATTGATATATATGTATGCGTGCAAACATCTAACGCTATTATACCAATTTATGTAATATGTCAAAGAGTCAAAGAGACAAAGAGCATATTTCGTTTTTTTTTGTATACAGAGTATTACATGATACGTATATAGTATAACATATGGACTATATTACTCGTTAAGACTTCTTTATCTGGCTAACAGGAAGGATATTGATTTTAGCTTTGCCAATGAGAAAAAAAAAGTAACTCGTTCATCGTGCAGCAACAGAAATATCCGTTTTCGCTACTTTTATAACTGGCAAAGAATCCATCAAGTATTTCTATTAAAAGAATAAGCAACATAAAGAAGAAATACTTTATTAGATTACTTTGATAATCGTAGATGAAGTAAAATTAAGTAAAAAAAAAAAGTTAAATCGGAACAAATCGGCTACTTTTAACGAAACAAAGACATTTTTCGTTTCATAGTTGCTACGTTTCCTACAGATTACAAATCGATATTCAGTCGTTAACTAAACAAATTCAACGATACAATTTGAAAAAACGTAGCTTAGTTTTTTTTGCTAAACGTAATCCTAAAATTACCGAGTCGATTACCGCACAAGATAATTCTCTGCGTTACGCTACAAGATCAATGAGACTCGTATGTACGTGCAACAGATGGAAAGAAGCGATCGATCGTCGTTCGTAATCGCGGGTCAATTGCCAGGAGGAGAGGACGACATAGGTGACAAACATCCGGAGTAAGAAGACAGCGGTGTTACGAAAATATAGTCTCGTTACTATTCATACAAGCGGCAATAAGCTTACACGATGAATCTAATTACCAAAAGCGTACGCGTGTAAGTGCACATGCACTCGGTATCCACGTAAAAGTGCGCATACCACGGAGATCCGTGTCGCTAATCATCGTGACGTACGCGAGTGCGTATGTATACACATATACAGAAATAAAAGCGATGACATGTACCTGTCGGGTAGGCAGGTGGCAGTCTGTTGTATCGTGCGGCATTAGCTTCGATCGCATCGGAAACTGGAGCCCCACCGGCCCCGCTTCCGTAGACACCGGCCCCGTACGCGTTCGTGTTATCATAACAGAAATGATGTTGTTGTTGGTAAAAGTGTCGGTGGGCCGGATACGGTTGGACGTAATTGCAGCAATCCATTTTAGCTTATTTCTTTCTCTCTCTTTAAAAATGATTACCTACCACTTTTCGCCTATATATCACTCGGCGAACTATCGATTTGTTTATCTTTCGATTTCTCCTCGTTGCCGGCCTCTCGCGGGAGGCGCACTCGGTATTATTACGCACGCGACTCTCTTAACTTTCCTATTCCTGCACTCGCGTACTTTTTACTTATTTATGGAAGATACGTATCGTATCGAATATATTAATTAAATTGGCCACTTTTTATAGCATTGTATATGTATAACAAAACGCTTTGGTTGATTAATCTCTCTTTGTTAATTCATTCAATGACGGATAACTCGGTTGTCCCGAGGCAGCCGATGGGAAGACCTCGCAGCTGTCGCGCGTTTTATTCGCCTTATTGGCCGAGATGATCGTCGTCGTAACAGCACTGTCGTCGATCGAAACTCGGTGAAAACAGTACGAAGGGAGATTCTCGATCTCGGTGTCGAATTCACTCGTCGCGCTGCTCCGGTATCGAGATAACGCCGAAGAGACGTCGTACGTTGACTCTGTGTTTTCCCACCACCAGGAAGTCAACGATTTACGATTTACGACAGCCTCGAAGGGACTCGGCGAGAGTGCGGAGCTTATCATCGACGACAACGATGAAGAGCGGTCGGAGATCGACGAAGAGAAGGAAGAACGATTTGATGCTCGGTGAGGAGCATCAGCGACGACGACGTGTTGCCTCATCCTCGTGCTGGCTGTCAGGGAAGAAGAAGAAGAACGTCATCGACCCGGGGACGACGCTGCTTCTGCCGGGGGATGCTGCTCGTCGCTGCCTGCCCGCCTGGCTCTTTGCCTCGGCTCCGAACGACTCTTCCTTCTTTTATCGCACTTTTTTCCACCCTCTCTTCGTCTCTCTTTCTTTGCCGTAGCAGCGCGTCGACGCGACTGCGACTGCTTCGACTGGCCTCTCGGCGGTCGGCGCGGTGGGTGGCGCGAACGCGAGCGCGAAGTGGTGGTGGAGGAGAGGCACAGCGACCGAAGGTCGAACTCTCGCACCCTCGTGAACTCTCCGCGAAACGCCGATAGCCGACGGCAAAACCGTCGTCGAGGGTGTTGCCCGCTCGTTACTTTTGTACCTCTGGCTGCTGCAGCTGCTTTCGCAATCTCGATGTTATAGAGGGAATGACGTAGGTGAGGTTAGGTTAACGACGTCAACGAGTCGTTCGACGATGCCATTGCCAACGTCGATCGATTTTCAACAAATTGCGAACGTAGCGAGAGACCGCGAACGTATACCAGAACCAGGGTAACGATAAGCTTCGAGCCGGTGCGAGATAGCTGCACCCAACGTGTATCGGCTACGCGACGCACCTCGGTTTGTGCCCGAGTTACGCGTTCATACAATTTTAATACCCAAACTGTACATCCTTGCTAAGAATACGATAGAAAATGTAGGAAAATACCGTGCGGTGATCGTACAGTAATTTTTTTTCTTCATTCAGAACCTATTAGTAAAACGTGCAACGTTTTCTTTTTTGTAGCGCGGATACCTCGAGAGGATCATCGTCTACGCGAAAATTCAACGATACGTTGTACCAATTGTGAGAGAATACGATTGTAGAGTCTCGCACCTGATGCAATTGGAGTATAAACCGATATACTTGTAACAGGAGAGAAGCAGCGATAGGGTAGGAGCAGGGGTCGGAGTCGCAGTGACACGTATTATCACTCGAGGCTACAACGGAGACGGCGGCGGGTGCGACGGCGCCACGGCACGCCACTAGTTTCTCGACATTTCGGTGGCTTCCCGGCTTTCGGTCGTGCTATTACCGCGGGCGTCTCGCGACCCTGCGGTACACACCCGCCGCGAGAACACGCAGAGCATTTACCGTGTGCTTCGAAACTCGAGGTCGAGTTATATATAATATATATAAAGAGAGAGAGAGAGAGAGAGAGATAGTACAACACTTTGTCGATCGCCCTCTCTCTGTCCCATTTGCCACGCTCGGCTTCGCGCTCTCTATCGCCACGCCGCTCGATTTCTATGTCGCCCTTTGCAATCCTTAAACGCAGCGCGACGTCGAGAGAGAATCCGGCTAGACGCTCTCCCGTCGTGACGACGACGACGACGACGATGACAACGAAACGATACATAGACCGTCCACGTTGCCGTGCACTATATACGGTTTACGGTACACTGTTGTAGATTACCGGAATAGGAGCAATATTCAGAAAATTCGTACTTGATATCTTTTTTTTTTTGTTTTAATGACAATTTCTTAGTTTCAAATCTTTGAGGAAATCTTTTTCGATTGAACGATGGGAAAATTATTTTTACAAAACAAATCTATTCATCGGAGAAATCAATTTCTCCTATGATTTTTTTTATAAATAAAAACAATGGATGGATTTTTGTTTTTAAATATCGTATTGATCCGAATATAAGATGAGGTTTTTCCCTCAGAAATATCATTAAACAACAACTTATAATCGGGATATTAAGAAAAAAAGGTATTTTCTCTGATTTTTTTTCGGTAAAAAATGAGACTCGTTTTATTAGCTCGAACGGGCTAATAAGATACATGGAAGAGATTAATAAAAATAAGAACAAAATCTCGATCAATTTCCAAGAAATATCAATTTATTATCTACGAGAAGCAATCCTTTTTCCGAGAGTAATTAGATGGAAATGTCAGATCAAGATGAAAAACTCCGCTTATCGTTCAACTTTCATTATAATTTGTAGAAGATTCGTAACGAACCTGACCCGCGATATCACCGACTCGCCTATTATCCTTAATAAAGGACGAAGGGTCGACGATGATAGTGGGAGGTCGAGTGACAATAGGATGAATGAGATATCCGCGCTGCTATCCGTATTGTTCGATGAAACTATATAATATATTTCGCTTCCGTATTCGATTCTCTCGTTGTTGTTCCGTTTGCGGCGCGTAAAGCGCAGATACAGAGGATCGAGCCCGGTGCACACCTGACCGACCGCGTCGTTATAATCCTTCCTTAAACCATCGGCTCCGCCTTTTCTCTCATTTCACCCCTAGAACCAACCTGCTTCTCGCGTTCTCTGGGTATCAGTAGCTTCCTCGCGTGCTCAACTTTTACCCACTTCGCAACCCTGACTGCGTGACAAGTGGTCTCTCGTAACCTCGAGTTTTTGGGGATCGGGATGATGTACAAAAAAATATACGTAATCGTTAAATAAAACGAAGAAACACGTAAACCACACTTTAAGATTTTCCAAATACATTGAAATTTCAAGTGAAACGAATAACGTTTTGTCCTTAAAAAATATATATTTCGACATTGGCTAAATAAATGACTTCCAATGGAATCTCTATCTTGGACTATTTATTTTAAAGAATAATTTTCCAAAGAATGGGTTTTAAATGAATCTAAAATGCCCTAATATTCTGGAGGACGGGATAAAAGTCTGTGCATCGGGTCAACTATATACGAATTGGTATACTTTAGTGAACAAGGAACTCCGTACCTACTCCTGTATCTGGGTGAGCTCTTCATTACCTATGTACGTCTGTTATACGTATACCTGCGTATTCGTACAGGGTATGCGCGTGTAGGTGGATAACATGGCCGTAGAGTCGCGTCGCAATCAATACCTCTGGTCCCCGACCCCCGTCACTCACCCGGCAACCTCTGCGAGAATATTTCCCCGCTTCTGTCTCTCTTGCCCTCGCGATACCTCTCCGCCGTTGCCCTTTCTCTTCATCCCTCTTGCACTCTTTTAGCCCTCGCCCGAAGCGGCGCAACGGCGTCACCCACACGTCGGATAGCTCCGCGTCCGGCGCTGCGCCACCCCGTTCGATCTCACCATCGTCGTCGTCGTCGTCGTCGTCGTCGTCGTCGTCGACATCGTCGTCGACATCGACGTCCGAGTCCTTCTCGTTTCTCTATTCTTACCCTCTTCGCACACCATTCACTCGGGCACCATGCCGAGCCGCCAACGACTTTTCTCGCTACTTTATATCCTCCTACATTCTACCCTCGTACGATCCTTTTTCTAGATTCAGAGGGAAGGACACTGTTGTCTCAATCTTTTCGGTTCTTTTCTTCTATTCTTCATACAGAATGCACGTACTTTCTGATTCTACGAGTTTCCTTCCTTCCTGCGTCATAAAGCGAAGAATAAAAGAGAAACATTCGGATATTTCAGCTCTTCCTTGCATTGCGTCCAGAGTCAACATGTACGATTCGAATAAAGACTATAGAGACGCTCGAAGCTTTTAGTTATCTGGACATGGGATTGACGACCGAGGCAAAGAAATATCTTTTTTAATTCTATTTTTTAGAACAAACTTAAAAATGTAGCTGGTTCATCTTTCCACGAGGTTCAGCATTTCACTTTCAAGATTCGCATCTTCCGATCTTCCTTGTTATCCCTCTAATCCTTTTATTTCCTCTTTCATGTAGGTTGTCGCAGTTGGAGGCGAAGGTGCCTCGTCCTACAATCCCGTGGCGCAAAGAGGATGTGCATCGAGGGTAGGAGAGTCGGAGGGTGGAATCGACATCGAGCAACCCCGCAAGTCCAGCGACATCGATGAAACGCGACGTGACGCGACGACCGAGTCAACGACTAGGAGGGACACCTGCTGGGTCAGGGTTGGAAATTGGAAGGAATGACGTAGAGTCGCTACAGCGCAGTAGCAGCCATGATAATCGAAATTTTGTATTGCAAGACTGATTCGAAGAAGAGGCTCCGCTCGCATCGATCGTTGAGGCACGATTTAATGCGTTTCAATGGCAAGGAGATAACATCGAGGAGGCTATTTTCCGAAAATATTCTCTTCCGACGGAAAAAGGCTCGGTTCTCTTAGCAACGGCTGCCGTTTTATCGCGTACTCACCTACTTACGTCACAGGGAGAGCAACGAGAATTTCGAAAGAACCCGACGCGGTATATTTTAACAGAGGAAAAACCGTGTAACTATCTATGTTAGTACTTGTATGTATAAGCGAGTAAGGTACTGATAGGAGAGTGAGAGGTGGCAGCAGCCTATCGATTTTCGTCGCGCATTGGTCCGCGGTAAAGTGTTGAAAATAATATAATAAAGAAGATAGAGTGGGAGAGATTCGAATCGACGTGGTAAAAATTGGTGGGTCGATTGCCGCTAGGACCTCTCCCGATTTTATCGTATACCGCTGGCTAAAATACAATATCCCGACACCATGAAGTATCTCTGTAGTACGCGGCGCTAGTTCAATGGGTAGTCGACGGTTTATAAACATTTTTCGAAACTTTTATAGACGAATCGACAGCAATGAGGTTTGCCGTGCGCTGTAACTATAATTTAGAAATACAAAAAATAAGAAAATATATTTAAAAACAGATTTTCGTAGACCGAGTTACCTATTTTCTAATAAATCGATATTATAGTCGATGTACCCTGTCGATTAATCGTAATAAATATTTTTGTAAAATATTAATTTTTGTTTGTTTAAATATCTCACCGGGATATTTTCTCTTGTGTTCGGCATCTACTTCTCTCGCCAAGGAAAAATACTTTTCCTTTATATCCTTAGCCATATTCTTCCATAGAACGCCCAATCTGTCGTAGAACAATTGTCAAACTAATAATCAATTTCACAGGACAATACCAATTGATGTTTTTTATATTTTTTAGACACTAGCCTGACGCTGATGTCCTTGTTCGACTCTCTGGGATTCTCGACCGCCAATTTTTTTCTCCACTCGTTCGCAAAGAGCATAAAAGCGTTTGCGGGCCTCGGAATCTTTTGCTTTCCCGGTGCGGGATCGCCGCCTGCGATGCTGGACTTGCTACCGATCGTTGATACGTTTGTACCTCCGGATATCGATGTTGCCGCTCCTCCTCGTTGCTGCTGCGGCTGCAGCTGCATCTGCACGACATTGCTAAGGGCGCCTCGATGAATCTTCGGCTCGATGCAAATCGTTTTCTTTCTCGTTCCTGATGTTGGTCCTGTCGAATCAATTTTACGATTCGCGCTGTTTTCCGTCAGAATACCGATCAGTTGATTTCTGCTCGTGTGGTGAATTCGAGTTCCCGAAGCTGACTCGCTGCGAGTCTGATGCAGCGTTACGATCGCTGAAATCGAAGCTGAACTACCCGATGCGCTCGACGCTGAGGTTATCACGCTTCCTCGATTCGATGTTTTTGATCCTAGAAAAAAAAAAATTAATTTAATATTTGATATTTAATTAGTATTCAACGATGTAACAGTGATTACCTTGATCGTTGATCTCTGCAAGAAGATCGTAGTTCTCCATAACGTTTGGAAGTAATGAAATGTTTCAAGACTTTGCGATAAAAAAATATTTGCTATCAGCAACAGCTTTTTGTGGTTTTAATAGAAGGCTCAACGATTGTTAAGTAAAATCCAGGACATTATTAAGTAAATTCAGTAACAGACGGACGTATTATTAGTATCCTAAGAGTGGGGCGTTGTTGAAAACTCGTGCTCGTTGTTGAAGAGCCGTTGTCACGCGCTGTTTTGACGAAGCGATCGTTTTTTGCTTTTATTTTTTTTTAACGTGCTTTTCTCGCGATCTGGATATTATCATCGATAGTAGGACAAAAGACTGACGAACGCTAACGCCGTGACTGTCGCTGAGTTCAGTTTTCACGGTGACGCTTGTTGCCACGTTCCATTCGTTGTATTTCGTTGATTATTAATTTTATCATATTTTTTTTCTTCGTCGCCAATATCATTCGAGGGTACAAAATAAAAATATTATTATGGCGTGCGACGAGCCATGCACGTGTGAAAAATTTGGTATCGATTATTACGGCGTTTTAGGGATTATAAAAAATTCTGCCGACTTGGATATTAAAAAGGCGTGAGTAGGAGAATTATATTTTTATTGTTTCCAATATATAGTTTGAACATTTTGCAACAACCCACTTTCTCTCAGTTATAGCGTTTCATATTATAATTAAAGTTATTTATACGAATACCTTTGACTTGATCTTTAAACCTATTTCATCACGAGTTCTATCTCTAACTTAGTTAAGTAGCAAAATAATAATCGTGATTAAAAGGCTAAAGTATTGCTCGCTTTTTGGATCAAGCTCGCTATCTTCCTTAATTAATTCCAAGTTACCGAGACACGCCCCTGATAATAAGTGAAATTTTAATTAGAGCGCGATGAACGAGTCTCCCATAATTAATTAAAAACGAGAATATACTAAATACTTCAGCATGTTTATGTTAAATTTTGCGTGTGCTCTTTTAAATGATGATTTTTATATCTCAGGCGCACCTCTGTGTGGTGTTGCAAAGGGAGGAAAGTTGACCGAGATGATTAATTAACTGTTATTACATTTTTTCTTTTCAGTTTTCGTCGTCTGGCTATACAATATAATCCTGGGAGACAGGAAAATAGCGAGAGCTCATGGCCAGCATTTTCTCTCGTTGCCGAGGCATACGACGTTCTTTCGGATCCTTTTAAGCGGGCAGTTTACGACCAGTACGGCGAGGAGGGATTAAAGAGAGGTGCACCCGGCCTTGAAGATTATGTTCAGCCCTATGTTTATCATGGAGAGCCAATGCGGACGTACAGGTAGCGAAAAATTGCGTGAATCATATTATCATGTTGAATAGTATTTTTATTTAGAAACAGAAATATTTCAACGAGAATGATAAAAAATTATTATTTGAGAGAATCATTTCGATACTTTACGATCTAATAATTAATTACAAAATTAATTTTTCGATTTTTCTGCAAAACATATATCGTTAATAGAAGTTTCGGGATTATCCATCGAAATAAATATCTCACATTTTTTTATTCTTAATTAAAAATATATATTTAGCCGGTGTAAGTTGGAGCATTGAGGAATCGACAGATTCATATCAGATTTCAATGTTTAAACATTTTTGTTTATTCAGAGAGTTCTTCGGCACTGACAGTCCTTACGCCGATTTATTGGACGTCTTGTTGAAGCCCTCGGACTTACACGAGTGCGCCGAAGGCCGAGGAATCAGGCGCAAAGAGGAAACGCTCGTGCAGCCTCTACCGCTGACATTGTCCGAGGTGATATCGATCGGTGGACAATTCTCTATTCTATATACTTTCATCCAATTATCGTCAACAGTTATATGTCGTAGGTTTTCTTTGGCGGCATTAAAAAGATGAAAATCCAGAGACTGGTATTCGCAAACGAGGAAGAGACAGACACTGTACTTAGGGAAAGCGTTTTAACGATTCCCATCAAGCCGGGCTTTCCAACGGGAACGGAAATTGTATTTGCCGAAGCGGGTGATCAGGGTTCAAGCAAGATACCTGGTGAGCTTCCCATTCAATTTCCTTCGTGTACTTCGCGTCCTTATCGTGTACTCTCGAAAGATAATTATCTCTCCGAGCTGCTGGGGAGGAAGAAAAGCTTCGATATTAGCGATACAAACGTATTTCTCTGTGTCACAGCAGCTTCCCTGCAGACGATTTTACGAATATTGACAGGGTTTTTTACGCCTCGTCACAGCTGATATCGTATTCGTGACGGAGGACCGACCTCACGAGACATTCAAGAGAGAAGGTGCTAATCTCTCGATGACAGTCAAGATATTCTTGCGAGAAGCTCTCGTTGGGACTGTCGTCACGATAAATACCGTCGATGATCGGACTATCCGTGTGCCAGTTACATCCATCGTCACGTAATTCAATTGTCATACACAGTGAGCTTGAATGTATTTCTTGTCTGCAACAATAATTTCATTTTAGTATATTTAAGAGTTTAACTCATTTTATTCAAACTATTATTCGCATATTATTATTATTAATAAGTAGAAACTATAATTAATAATAATATAAATTATAGACAAATTTCTTGATTAAAATAATGCTTAAAAGTTTAACTTCTGTAAATTATGTTGTAATTAATTTTTTTAAGTTCCAAGATTGCGTAAGTTACCAACTTTGATATATTGTTAAGTTAAGATTGATTGTGGTACGTGCGACAGAGATTTATCGTTAAAATTTTTCACCGTCGGCAAATCATCTTAACAATTTAAATATGCAACAGGCCAAATTATGAAAAGTTGGTGACAGGCGAAGGGCTACCCTTGCCGGACAATCCGGAGCAGCGTGGAAATCTCATTATCAAGTTTGACGTCGAGTTTCCAGTGTATCTTCCATTGGCCAGCAAGAATTATGTTAAAAAGGCTTTCAAGGTTTATCGAGCGGAAGGAAAAGCCGGTGACTCCCATCATGTTCGTCGCTTGATTGGACAAATGCGAAAAAACGTTGACGACGATATTCCGCTCAGGAGAGATCGAGACGACGAATTGGAGAAACTTAAATTATTCTGTATTAATTAGTCTTTCGTATTAACGATTAAAAACTTTGTAACAAATGTACAAATATCTAGATAATGTAAGATTACAATTGATTTTTAGAACTAAAAAAAAAAAAAAAAAAAAAAAAAAAAAAAAAAAAAAAAAAAAAAGTAATTTATATTTTTTATTAATATTTTATAATTTACAATTATATGTTTTTTACTATTTACGGAAATAATATTCCTTAGAATTGATCAAAAAGCATTTCGTTTAAAAAAAAACCCATAATTACCACTGGGGCTACCTCAAAGGGCTCAAGTTAATCGAATAATCTATACTATAATTCTTAAAGTTTGGATTTCCGTCCCTTAAACTCCTCCTAGACGGAGCATGCTAGGAAGATAATCTTGGACATTTTGGAAAGGTTTCTTGATTTCTAGGTCAACGCAACTATTTTCAGCTCTTCAAGTTGAGTCCTTAAGGAGTTACGGACATTTGAATTTTCTAAGAGTATTATTGAATTTTGACGTTTAATTTTAATTTTTAAAAAAGCCAAGTTATTCTTCGTAGTAGGTATAGCTTGCGCTTTTTTAAAAAAGAAAAGGTTACTGTGATACGGTGAACGGAAATGTCTGTTTTTGTTTCACATGAATTTTCAAATGCAATTCACATTTTAGTGAAGCAGTAAACAGTCAAGTGATTAAAAATAAAATTGGTTTTATTTAAGGTAACGATACTAAAAATAAACCTGGACGAAGCCGGGTACGATACTAGTTTTAAATAATTCTTATAGACAATAAGTATATTAACAAGTTAGAATGACATTGTAGAGAACTTCAGTCGGTGATGCAGGGACCATACGCAAAAGTTTACGAAGTAGACGACAGATAACGCTATCAGCTCGGTTTATTCGGGCAATTTTGACCATCCTTCAACCTCTGCATCCTTTGGTTTTTGTCGGCTTTTATTAACGCTGTGCGGTTACAGTAATAGCAGCGGGACATCATAGTGACGTCACCAAGCGTATAATCTCTCGCGGTGATTCGCCCGTCGTCATCATCCGAAGGAACAGAGTCTAGCGGCAGCAGTCACGAGAGTGTGCGCGCGCGCGCGCGTATCTTTATCTTGTCGCGTTATCTCGCAAGAATCATATGACTTAGCCGCACGTGACTTTATTTACAGTTGGCTTACAAATCGCGAATATGTATGGTGCAGTCACTCGTGCGATGATAGGCCGTAAATCTACATCAACGTACGCGGAGATGCGGGAATCGTAGTCTTGATCGGTTTGGCTTATGATGCCTTTGCTCAATAAGCTTCTATCCTCGAGAAAGAGTTCGAAAAATAATTCCGAGTGCAGATTATTGTTGAATATTGGAATTGGTGCCAAAGAGGGGTGAGCTCACTTTAGTAATTGTCGAGAAAAACAGTAATAGATAAATATGTAGACCCGGAGAGTGACAAGATCGTTAACTGTTTTCGTTAATTCAATTTCAAGTTTCGAGCTATTCAGCGGTTTTTTCTAATTTTCTTTTTGTTTCTTAATTGATACATTCGACTATCGTTCACCGACGACTACATTTCCTCCAATGTTTCACTCGTTTACGTTCTAATTTGACCTGTGTAAACAAAATTTGCGAATTAATATCGCGTCTCGTGACTCCTTGTCAGTGATCTCGGAACGAATTACGAGAGCCGGGAATTCGAGTTTTGTGAAAGTTTATGAAAGTCCTGTCCGAGTGAATGGTCGTGCATTGTCATTTATGAATTTCAAGGTATTCTAACCTGCCCGGAAAAGCATATTTTTCGTTGATAAATGTAACACTCGATGCTTCTTTCTTTAGTTATTTTTGACCAAATTTTCGGTGTCTAAACGTAATTTTTCTTCCGATTTTTGTCACTGTTAGGCTCAGTTGTTACCGACAATTGCTGCATATGTCATTTACATTTTTTCATTGCTCTGCGATTCAACTTCTATTGCGTACCAAAGTATCGATAAATAAAATTTATTCCTATTGTCAATTATAATAATACCATTGCAGCATCAAATTTTAGAATAAAAAACGTGAAATTGATGTACGAGTGTAGATTCAACCTTGGAGTGGATCGAGTTGGGATTTCCTTGTCCCAGGAGGAAGAAAACTCCTTTTTGATCTTGAAAAGTAATTTTTATTAAGATTTTAGTGACCATTGTCCCAGGTTGTGATTAATGTTTGTCGAATCTGCCATACACATGTTTTTACTTTGTAACTCAAGTTCTATCCGATTCATCCCTATTCTCAATAATAATAGTAATAACATTGCTGCATCAAACTTTTGATTTAAAAACTATTACGATAGATGTGAATTTAATGTATAGGAGCGGATCATACTTCGGTGCCGATCAAGTTAGGATACTTTTGTTCCGGGAGTGCGAGTGGCGAGGCAGAAAACTCCTTTTTGATTCGGTTTCTGCAAAAAAAACGAGTACCCCTGCCAACTCTCCCGGCAGTGACTCTTCTCAAAGTTTTCCAAAAGAGGTAAACGGCTCATGTACGAGAAACGGGACAGGACTCGTCTCCGAGGTACTATGATTTTTTCAGAGCAACAAACAAAGACCATACGGTTAACTTTCATTTGAATATGATATTTCTAGCACGAGAGAGTGGCCTGCGACGATGTTAGCTTGCTCAGCGAGATGGTCTTTGGCACTGTGGCTATGACATACAGAGGACCGCTATTCAAAGTTCACGCGCTAAGCGCTCCGAGATGTATAATGTGCACAAAAGTTTTTCCTGCTCCTGACCACAGTGCTCACAAGTCGAGGTAAAGACACTTTACTGCCAATGGGATAAGAAGTTGGAAAAAAATTCAAATAACAATTTATGGTATAATTAAATAGAGCGAGTTTAAAAATAACGAAAGAGTAGCTATTCTAATTGTGTCTAATCGTTTTTAAAATTACAGCGACAGACTGTCCGACGATACTCTTGGATACTCGATTAATTTTGACTCTACTGCCAGTGTTGGAAGCATAAGAAATCCAAGTGAGTAGGATAGAATCGTCTATATTGCAGTCTTGGGCCAGTTTTATTCAAACTATTTGATTAAAATGTTCGACTCTGTTATTAGCCAGTAAAAAATAAAAATTTGTTATTAAAAAATCCGATTATTATAAGATAATAATAGTAATATAATTCAATAATTTCAGTATCCCATCTAAGCTCTGGAAACTTTTCCGGCAACAGTCTCAGTCCGGATTTGCGAATGAATTCATCGTGTTCGAGTAACAGTAGCGGATGGGACATAGACGTACCGTTCAGCAGTAAATTTCTTGATTATTTATTCCAACGTCCGTGGAATCGTTAACAAACTTATATATTCGTTGTATCGCAGGTTCCCAGTCACTGGAGAGCAACGGCTCATCGGGGTTTGGCAGCTTGACGAGTTTGCGTCGCAGGTGGCTGCGAGCAGTTTCCACGAGTCTCAGTCATTCGGAACTGGATGAAAAATTCGGTATTCAGGCGTACACCGAGAATACCGGAAGCGACGGAAGCAATCATCGACGTCATAAAACCAGGTTGGGCTTGGCAGTTTTAATTCAGCTGACACCTGGGCACGAACGGTAAAATTTGTTGCCAAATAACATTATATCTGGAAAACTACTGAAACAGAACAAAAAATTCATGAAGTAACGATAACCATAATTTATTTTACCACCGCAGGCAAATGGAAGCTCGATTACTGGAACACGCTGCTCAGCTGGAAGGAATGCTTAATCGTTTGTGCTACGCCTGTATAGAATCGTGCCGAACTCATGGTAAAAGTAATGGCGAATGTAAGAGTTTGACCCTGCGAATGCGCCGAGCTTCTAGCAAGTGTATCACTTGGCTTTTGCGATTATTGGCGACCGCGGACAGTGCCACCATTCCGTCGCTCTGGCATGAAGTTATTATGAACTCGCCGACTCCGGTTGTACTGAGATCGCACTCGTTGCATCGTAATCTTCAGCAGATGTGTCAATTACTCAATAGCGTTGATACGAAATCAACGAATTTGTAAGTAGCGAAGGGAAAATATGAGATTAAAGATATTATTAATGAAATACAACTAGAATTACGTTATTCCGATTACTTTCAGCTTTTTGAGTACCATTGTAACTGCCGTATTGACGCACCACCTTGGCTGGGTGCAAACTGTGATGTCACGACACGATAAACAATTGGTAATAAAATAACTTTCGAAAAAAAATATTTTTTCAATGAGATGAAAAGCATCTTTCTTATATTTTTAAATTAATTATTTGTTCTGATAATAATTTGGAATTTTCTAGATGGAGAACCTGAAAAGTCGATATCCTTGTAATCCGCTGTGGGCGCAACTGGGCGATTTGCATGGGGCTTTAGGGAATCCACCAAAGCTGGTCCACACGGTAATCGCCGGAGACTCGGAGAAAATGGCGCTGATAAACGCCGTTCTCAGCTTCCTCTCCTATTTCATACGCAGCGCGATAGTCGAGAAACGTCGCGAGCGTCGTTGTCCCTTGCAGCAAGACGTTCAAGAGGCGATCGATGTTCTCGAGCGGATGCAAAATAAAAATGGCTCGATTTTGAAACCCAGAGACGTGAAAAACGTAACAATAACTTCCGAAGGATCTTCGGGATGCAGACGAGAAAAACCTTCGTTGAGCGTTCTCTCCGAACCTTCCAAGAGTTCCATTGTGTGGAAAACCGATTGCGCAGAGGCGAGCGCGTTGAAGAATTTCAAAGCCGTTCCCGACGATTCGAGTATTCCACGATTGAAACGCACTCGCAGCGCGCAAAAGAATCTCGACACGCAATCTCCGAATAGTTTCAAATCGCAATTCAAATATCCCGTAAAAGTAGAAGCGTGCGATGACGATGAGGTGGGCGGTGCTTTGTTGACTCCTAATGTTTTGGGAAAAGAATGTCCTACGAGCACGGTCAAGATAATCGTAAGCGAAACGACGAGTCCAGCGGCAGATGCAGGAGGAACGAAAAAACGCTTTCCGCAAAGCTCTCCAACGTACAATCTGGAGCAAAAGACGGAATTGAGGGATTTTGAACTTCACGAATTAACGATGGACGAGAAATTGACCTCGCTCAGTAGGCGCACGGACAGTGGATTCGACTCGCATAAATTGTATCCCACTGGATTCGACGTGACCGAAGCTTTTCTGGCGCGTTTGGAGCTTCCGAAGGACCATCCGCAATCGCAAGTTTTCTTCACTCTCGGGGATGAGGATAAATTGCTTGAGCAGCAGCCGCGATCGTTGCTCGACTGCAATTGTCAATGTTCGTTTGCATTTACGCGCGTTCCAAGTACATCGGCCGAATTGCCAGAGGGAGTCTTGCGGAAAATCATTCAGAGGAATTTTCCCGAGTCTTCGAAGAGTATCGAAAGACCCGATGGATCATCGCTCAGAAACGAGCGGTTCAGCGGTTCTTGCCCCAAGTGCAACGGAGCTGGTTACTTCGCGCCGCAAACTTTCGAAGGCAGCAAATTACTCTTGGAAACGCCGACAAACGCCACTGAGGTTTTGCGTACTTGCGCCAATTCTGTTGGCAATCGAGCCACGAGATTATTACGCTCTAACAGTCTGGAGGCTCTGATGGAAGCTAGCGGTGTCATCGAATTGCCGATGCCAAGGTTTGTTACACGAAAAATATTCAATTTATGTGCATTTTTAACCTCGGAATTGACTTATTGACATCTTTAAAATAAATGTTTTCGTGATACAAGCGACATTTTTAAGCGACGAAATGACTCGAAATTGTGCCAGAAATTAATAGCGGTTGATTCATTGAATAACATTTGGTAATAAGCAAATTAACGCTTCTAGCCTCAAATAACGCTCAATGATCAAACATTCTTAAGCTGAGGTACTCTACGCTATTTCTATCCGATAAAATAATTTTTCTTGCGTGTTTTTTTTATCTATTTCTCTCATCGGCTACCATGGTCTTATTATCAATCTGTTTACCCTATGTAAATTTTGAATTTTCCCGCGAACGAATAATTTAATTCACATTTAACAGTATTGTGTTGCGTATAGATCGAAGAAAGTGGTGCCGAGCAAGATGGAGGTGAACGAGGTATCGGGATTCACGAGAACGCTTCTTCAGCGAAGAGTCACAAATACCGGAAGCAACTACGAAGATCCGACAATTTACGATTCGGGTTATGCTTCCGGTCTAGTCATTCAGGGCTTGATGAAGAAGAAGAGAAAAAAGGACAAACGCTCTGGGGAAACGAGCGGAAACGAAGAAATGACGAAGGAGACGGAATGGCTGTCTCAGTTGCGCGAAGAAGTCAATATAAATGCACGATACCCGGTAATCGATCAACCGGTATCCGAGGCTCTCTGCATTCTCGCGGACCTCGACAACTGGCAAGTCGGTATTCTCTCCAACACCGCTCCATCTCAAAGTCCTTTGCTGCCCGTCGGCATGTCGCGTCTCGTTGCGACGATGCTCGAGTCCTTCGCGTATCTGTGGACGAAATACCGTTCGCCGACACACGTGAGTACCCGATGATTATGGTGAAATAATAAACGCGCGAATGTCATTAGTGCAGTAGCAGCTTTTTTATTTTCTTAGATACAGTTGAGATTACGGGTAAAACCGAAGTGTCATCCAATGCGGAATTAGTAGACGGAATGAATGATGCTTTGCTTCTGTCCGTAACGTAAACCGTTACAGAGAAAATATCGATCTAACTGTTTGACGGACTGACCTGTGTAACGTTGCACAACTAAGTAACGAGCGAAGTTTTTGAAAGCAATCAGATTTGTAATTGGGTCGTTATACTGATCTTCATCGTCTATTTTTCAGTGCATTGGAATCTTCGAGTGCAAACTACGTGAAATGTGGTTGCGTAGCGAAGCCCTGGCGGAGATGCTGTTGGCTGTGGACGTTTGCGACGTAACGATAGCCAGTCTGACGAAAGCTCTGGATCTCGACGCTGCCGATATACCGCTGTTACTCGCGGTCGCAACGACGCACTCGCCTCAAATAGCCCAGCGATTTGGGCTCAGTCTTGCCTGACGCGCGCGATCGCTCTTTACGTTATGCACTGTGAAGTTAGTAGTCATTAACCGGTAAAAATTTAACATACACTCGTAATGTACGTAGAAGTATCTCGGGAAAGTTCTTTCTTTAACGTTTCGAGAGATATAACGTGATAAGTTAGTTTGCGGAATGAAGATATCCACGAGAGAAGAATTTTCGTTGTTTCCCAAATATGAAGAAAGCATATACTTATCGTACCGTTTTATAGTTTGTATGTATTTATGAGTAACGCCACCCATAGGTATTGGATTCTTTATCCTCCGTTTGCACGCTAAAGTTATTTCTCTATCAACTGTTACGTGCGCGTAGAGCGTTTTGCAAATTGCACAGTTTCGCCTTAAAAAGAGGGAAGAGCAAAGATGAAAAATAGTACGTTTACAATAAATCGCAGGGGCTTTAAATATTTTCCTCGACGATACCATTTGTACCTATTAATTGTATATAAGCGGATGTTAAATTTCGTAACCAAATACTCGTAAGGAAACACGTATCGTGTTCGCTTAGACTTTTAAGTTTCGAAGTATCCGATAATGTTTTTATACGCTAGAAGCGATTTTATTAATATGCATTACCGAGACAACAAAAAAAAAAAAAACGAATAAAAAACAATGTTAGTTTTGTAATCGATTTTTTAAATACCTTTCTCCTCTTTTCCTACATTCGCGTGATCTCTCGATTTCATTACCGTCCTCAAATTTGAAGGACCCACCTAAATTTATTCACGATATAATATTTTTTCTCTTGTTCATCATCTCCCGGAGCCTCTGTTATTTTTTTCCGACCCTGAATAAATGCCATCCTGATTGATAGATTTAAAAAAAATCTAGGACTAACGAAATTTGTAGTATTTGCAACATTTATCCCTAAATATTTTTTTTTATATATGTTTTACCAGCATCGATTATACAGGCGATGAATATCAAATTCGTATGAGTCCACTTTCATTTTTTTTTTTACAATCAGTCATGTCGCTTGACGTCTAAAAATTTCGTGGGGTCATCTAAATTCTATTATATATGAAAATTATTTACCGATAAAGTTTCAGACATTTTATAGCAATTCAAATCATGCAGATTTGTCCAGCATCTCCGTGAGTCTTTCTTATACTTCTGTCGGTTCTTACGAATTCAACTTTCAGGAGAATATATCTTTTTAAAACTCGATGGGTTATGAACTATTTAAATTTTCATAATAACGATTGTTCACCAATATTTTTCACTGCAGAGCCCGACCTGTTGTACCGCAGTCGATTATCGAGGCGAAGAATAAAATTCGTGTAAGTGATACCCAGAGCCAAAAGCGATGCAGTGTGTCATTCTTACATGATTCATTCGTACCTAGATGTTACGCGGCAACGATATACGTTGCAACACGAATTTACTTTATATGATAATTCGATTGTCCCTCATTTATCGTCTAGCTGGGTCACGATGAGTGTTGTAACTGCTGCTGTTGTTGTAGCCCCCAACCTTCTTGTTACGTACGTTATATACAATCGTTTCGTCTTCCCACGTAATTCGTTAATACTCTGATACGCAAATGACAATGTTAACCCGCGCATTCTTTTCAGAAATATATTCAACCGGATGTGCCCAAGTCGTTCGCACCGATGCGTGTAAGCACATCTATCAAGAATATTATTTTGTTGGAAATATAACGTCTGTTTCGTTTTCAAGGCAAGAACAAATCCGAGTGGCCAGTGGTTGCAAGGATTATCTTCGTTTAGCTGCAAGTACAAGTACAAAATACCGGAGTATCGCTTTATCTTTGTATAATCGATTTTAGTTTAGTTCTTGGTTCAATTCATATTTGAATTCTCCTCAAAATACTTTATACCTGTACTTCCAATTAATCGAACGCAATCCTGGCACTCGACAGTCGCTCGGGTTTGTATTGACGTGAAATTGAAAGGACACGAAAGCCAATATCTTCAATATTTTAATATTATTTTGTAGTATTACTGGAAATCAGGTATTCCGATGGAAGACAATACGACTTACAGACTTTCTTATTGGGATGGACCTGCATCGGATGCGAGTCAACAGATATTTCATCCTGAGAATTGTCTGACCGTAGGGGAAGGTCCGGTATCCGATGAAACGACTCACAGAGTATGAAATAATAATCTTGCATATTAAAAATTTGTTATATATTTCGTTAAATTGTAATTTTTTCAACAGACGAGCTATTTAGGAAATTGGTGTGTTAAGCCTGAGCATCCTTGTACCCCGTGTTCGAAACAGTGGCTCGGCAGAGGTCCGATGCAGGACGTAACGACGCAAAAACACGATTTCACGTGGAAATCTATCGAAAGAGCGAAACCTTATAAGCTTCAATCGAACTTGTACTGTCCTTGCGCGAACATGTCTGGTAAGTCGATGCGCAAAGATCACGCAGCAAGATACCACATAATACTAATTATTATAAACAGGACATTAAAGATACTTGAATTTATGAATTCACATTAATATTTATTTATTTATTTACACTGGACAGATGACACGACCTATAAAATGAGCTATTACAATTCCACTTGTCGGATACCGGTGAAACCTTTTAAGCCGTTACGTCGGTACGAGAAGTCGGACGTGCCGATGGAGGGCTGCACCACGTACAGACTCAGCTATTGGCCCAACGAGACGCCTGTTAAGGTGAATCTACAATTAGCAAAAACAAATTTATGCGATCGAAATAAATACATTTTTACTGAACGAAGAACGTATTGAGGTGATAAATTTAATACCAATTTGAATATATTTTAGGAGCCGCAGCCGTGGAATCAAAAATTACAGTACCACCCTCCGGTCACCCCAATGGATGGCTGTACGACTTACAAGCTCAGTTATTGGCCCAACAACGAATCCCCCAGAAAGCCATTCACCGTCCAGGAAACCGACAACATATTGAACGCTAAATGCTGCTTCGACGAAAACACGACATACAAATTAAGTTACTTCGGCTGCGGAGGTGAAAGACCAGAGCCGATTATACGCGAGCCAGAGATCGCGTTCTCCAATTGTCCCCTGTCTCACGACACAACTCACAAAGTAATATCAGCTATGTAAAAAAAAAATAATGATAAAAAAAACAACTGTCAGCAGGACATAAAAATTGTAATATTTTCATAGCTGAGCTACTTGGGTAATTGGTGCGTTAAACCAGAGAGTCCCTGCATCCCCTGCACGAAGAATTTACTAGGAAGAGGACCTATGCAGGACGTGACAACGCAGAAGCACGACTACTCGTGGAAGGATCAACCAACGACACAAGCGAACTTTCGACCGCAGCATAATCTCATATTTTCGCCTCTTCCTCTGGAGTGTGAGTCAACGTTATACCTTTGGCAATTTTCCTGACAATCGCGAATATTCTCATCTTTCGTAATCGCGAAATAAACGTGTCGCAACAGCCGGGAGTCTTTTGCGAGAAGAAGCAATTGAGCGAGCGAGTGTTGAACATTAAAGCGCTAACGCTATTAACGTTTCGCCTCTTTAATTGCACTCGTCTCTGCGACTCGTTGCTCTTATTTTGTACAAATTACTATTTGCTTTGATTTACGAACAATACTCTATTGCTTTCCGGTGTAGGTTGCACGACGCACAGGCTTTCCTACTTTCCGAACAATCTTCAAGGGCTGATGGATAACAAATCGTTCAAACCTGTCCGAAAGTATTGTCCTTCGGGCGTGCCAATGGAAGGCGAGACTACGATGAAGCTCAGTTATCAACCTGTCGAAGCTACGGTGCCTCCCGAGAAACCCTGGGTCACTAGGGTCTCCTATCATCCGCCGGTCAACACGATGGAGGATAACACGACTTACAACACGAGGTTCTTCTCTTTTTTTCTTTCTTCTCAGTTGCGACTTATCGTCACAGCGATCTTCCAATTGTTTTTGCCGAATGTTTCTTATTATCTGCGTGCAGTTATATTCCACCTGGTTCCCTGGTACCACTGGATCCTTCTTCACAAGCCTGTCCCGCCTCGGACACTTGCGCAGGTTCGGTATCGCGAAAATCTTGTTTCTCACGACGATATATTCGGTGTTCTTGGTACAGCGTATCAACATTTTTTTACCGTAATTATTGCAGCTCCTCGCTGTCCCCCTTGTCCACCGGCCGTGACAAGGCCCTGCGATCGTGAGTGACGTCTTCTCTCCTGCGAGTTACGAAAATATAAGAATTAAGGATGAGCGATGAACAAGTATGCGATATTTTTTTGTGTTTCAGCGACCGGTTCTTCGTGACTTCCGAAGAGGTCTCAAGGCAGACATTTTTCTTCAGGATTTTAGTTATTTTGTGTATCGTACGTCCTGTCTGGTCCTGTGAAGTCGATTTTAATAAATCTATTTTTTTTTTTATAAACATTTTATCATATCAGTGAACGCTGATGATTAATTCTGCGAGATTTTATCGACTTGTTCGTTCTCTTTGTCTATGCTGCGTAATGATTTCAATTAATTACAATTTTTCACTATTACGGAAAGACTATAAATAGACTTTTAAGAACGATAGAAGATTGAGATGCAGATTTTAATCGTCCATGCAGCAAATTTTACGGATAATGGGAGAATTAAATTGGTCGGTCGCTGGCGTTCTTGACCTCATATTTTTAATAGCGAGGCCCAAATTATCCTTTCAGTTGCGCAACTATAACGCTTGAGAAATCCAACGAAGGGTGCACTAAAAGAAAGACGAAAATATCGACATTAAAAGAGTTCCAGACAGTTTTGTTCGTGATTCTCCGATGGTTTAATGATGCTGCGGCTACAGCTATACGGGTTTCGATGACAGGGGAGCCACAGCGAAGATGAACAACCTATTCGCGGTATGTGCGGGCGCTTGATTGAAGACCACGCGCCGAGAAATTCTCAGATCCCGATGCCAAGAGACTTGGAAGATAGGTTGCGGGGACTCTTATGTTTCGAGGATGGTTCTGGATTCCTCGGATCCATATTTGCGAAGGCCAACCTGGCATGTGAAAGTAACGGTCGCTTCCTCGCACTACCGTAAGTATTACGAAATCGAATTACACACGATATATGTTAAACAGTTATATACCGCACAGAGTGATCGGCTTTAAGGTACGTAACAGAATTTAGTTATTACCACACTAGTATTATTTTTAAAATGCGTATTTCTACAAATTTCTTTTATCTTCGTGGTTCACTCAAGGTGATGCGAAACAATTACAAAGTTGATGTTTGATTCTCACCTCGCGGTGAAGTACAGTGTATTTGTATAGCTTTCTTGTACCTATACATTTTTCGTCTACCCTTAAACCCTTCTACATTCTATTTTTGCTTTAGGTATTTATTAGGACTCTTTATTAATCAATTTTCATTTAAGCAAAAAACAAACAGACTTTGAGGTGACTTATCGTATATGTTTAGAAATTTGAAACTTGTTTGAAAAAAATAAAAATAAAAAATTGGTTCAAGTCTCGTTTAGCAGGAAATTTACAGTCTGATAAGATCGTAAATTATATATTTAAGACAATTTTTTTTATCCACTTTGAACGATAAACGGTGTAAAGATTATCAAATAGTGAAATCTAAGTCTACGCTCTATTAAATAAAAGTTTTAAAAACTTGCACAAGCTACATACATCGTTAAGAAGCTAACGATTGCATAGCCCCTGCTCTACAGACATCAGTTTGGCACGTTATTGCATGAAACGCACAATATTCCAGATGGATTTACAGTCGAACGGCTTCCACAATTCATAAATAATCATTTTCTTCAAATAAAAAGAAATCGAAAAAAACATTTATCCGTTCGCTTGAAACGATATCAGTATTGCGTACACCGGGTGAATCAAACCACGCACGCTATTATTAGATTTTAAGTTTGCTAAGAAATGTCATGGAGTAAAAGCGAGTGAGTCCGTCTCGTTACATGCGTTTATTGCAAAGATTTCTAAAATTCGCCTTGTAAGGTCCGTACCGCGCGAAGCATAACGTGGCTATACTCGTGCCGCTGTCTCATCTCCATTCGTATATCTACATTCAAAGGAAATTCTGCCGGAAAATGAGCGTACGTGCGCGCAGATCCAAAGGATGCGGTGATATAGCGTTTTATATGCACAGTGTATGGGTTGCTAAACCGCGGGAAGTGCAACGCGCCGTTCGCGCGTCACACACGAGCAATTTTCTCAGAGACTTTGCGTCGCTGATGGAACGATTTTTTTAAAATCGAGGTCAACTTTCGCCCTCGTTGGAACTATCGATCTTATCGAAAAGTATGTGCGTGATCTAGCAATCGATTTTACTCCATAATCATTATGATTGTCAGCGTAAAATGCATGATTCTCTTACGAATTTACGTGCGTCGTCGTTGACCTTTAACACGAAGGTTCATTCGAAGAAAGTGCCCAACAGCGATTCCGCCAAGGCGTGATCCTTTATTTTCACATCGCATTAACGCATAAAGAACAGAAACGTATAGGGATCCCCCGCTTTACTCTGCCGCTCTCTCGTTCTCCTAAATCGCTAGCGGGCACTCGAGGATCGACTGGCTCTAAATTTAAAAAAATAAATAAATAAGTAATGAATTCGACGCCATATGCTGCATTACAACGTATTTTTTTAGAACGAAAACCCATTAAAATAGCGAAAGACATTTTCTGTCATTTTTTCAACAAATTTTTCATACCGTTGATCCAATTTTCATTATCTATTTCTTGATTTATTTTGTGGAATGATATTCTATCGATTCATCATTTTGAAATCTTGATAAGAGCGGAGTAAAATCGATATAATCAATAATATTGAGTATCAAATGTTGCACGGCAAATTATTCACCAAAAAAAATTAATCATCAAGAATTAAATTTGGAACAGCGTCGTCGATAAACCTTTGAAAAAGCTTATCGAAAATACATCTTTTGAAATATTGGGACGACGCTGTCAATCTATTTCATAATACCTCGCTATATACTATTTTTTTAAATACCAACATCACATGCTGCACAGTACAGATGGTCATTCATTACTGTCAACTTATCTATAAATATATTTTAACATATCCACTCGTTTTATTGCGGCGCCTAGTGCTGTAACTACGATAAATAATTCAATAAGACCGTAAATAAGTGAATATAGGAGTATTGTATTAGCCACAAAGTTCGTGAAAGTTAGAGAACGCCGAACAAGTATTCGGATATTATTGATTGGCACTTGAGTCAACGCCTATTTAGCGTCCAGCAAGTATATGCCAGGTTCTTATAGCGTAAGCGCGATATTAAACCGCTCGGATGACAGCAACACGAGTTTGAATCGAGCGATGGCTAAGACTCGAGGCTGATATCTGCGCGCGGGTAAGCCGAGGAGTCAAGAGAAGCATGTGCACACGGCATCTCATCCTCCTCTCACCCTTTCGGTTGGGCCAGCGCACCTTCGTGTAATCGCATGTAGACCGACGTTCATAATTCATGAATAGCCACTCGAGTAGGGGTAAAGTGAGAGTACGTATAAAAGGAGAATTCTTTCCTCTCCTCGGGACACAGAGTTCGCGGTGCTCATCTCCGATCGTTTGAATCCTTCGTTCGTAACTCAGTAACTGCTTCGGTCATTTAATATATTCAGTGACACAACTGTTTCTAATTTTCTTTAACACGGATATAAAATGAAAGTCCTGGTAAGTGAAATCAACACGATAAATTTGTTATTTATTTCATAGAAATATTTATAATCGTTGATGATATAATAAACATTTATATTTTTTTTCCTTCCATCGACTTATAGTGTCATCAATAATTTTTCAACTTAATTTATTTTCTAATTTGTCAATATTGTAAAATGTTTTTTGTTGTTGTTGTTGTTTCTTTTTGCTTGATTATACGAATAAGTGAATTGCTTTTGAAATAGCAGTTTGGTTATATCCGGTGACTCGCAGGCTGTAACTTCCTCGCATTCTGGTGGTGGCCTTAAAGGATGAATGAAAACAATGAGAAAAGAGGAACGATTGCGTTACGAGTTGCATTTATCGCGAAATTACCCACGCGAGTCCCGCGAGAGATTCATGACGACGTATTCGCACGCGCGTAGGCCGTCGGAATAAATTACGGTATGAGGAAACGGTTGTTTGTTCTCGCATCTCTGGAGAAAAATCATAAATTCATCAAGAATCAATTATTTCACATATTCTCTGATAAATTACTTTCTTAACGTAACGCGATACAAATTTCTATCAGTCTTTCTCGTTCTACCGCGATCGCCAATGACGATGTACGAATGTCACCGCACTTGAAAATTGTGCGACGTACATCTTAAGAGACTACAATCGGTAACTAGAAACTGTAATCCAATTAACTATGAGCCGGTTAATATTTTAGAGAAAGACAATTTCGGTTCCACTTTGTCCATCGATCACGGAGTGAATGATCGATGGACTTTTATCTCAAACATCAACCGTCTCTCGGTAGGTCGTATTGCAATTTCGATTACCGATTATAGTTTCCCATGGTGCGTCGCACCATGTTAATAATCGTTTATCAAATTGTTTTATTTGTCAACGTAAAGTAAAGGAGATGGCATCGAGGGTGGGCGTGTATGGTTCTTGGGATGCCGGAGCATCGGGTTAACGGGTCAGGAGTTAAATGACCCACGTTGGCATTTAGTTTTCACTTTCACTCATCTTCTGGCCACCGACGCCGGGGCGTCGGAGGAGAGTTAAGAGCGCGCCCGAGGCGTAACACGGCAACCGGGAAGTGAGAGATGCGCGCGACGCTGCGACCCCGCACATCATCAGCATCTTTCGCTTCTCATTCTCCTTTCTCGCTCTCTCTTTGAAAGAACACCTTTCATACAATATTCGATCGGCTCTCGACGTCCGATATATAACTGATTGTGCAATGATTTCGCTTTTACCTTTTTGTCCTGTCCGTCAAGCTACGAATCTCCGCCTGCAGGCACGCGAGATAATGAAAGGAATAATGGATGAGAGAAATTTGAGATTAAAGGAGATACGCGGGTTTGGATTAATTTAAAAAATAATAAAGTTATTGAAAATAAATATAATCGATCGAACGGAAAAAATAAAACGTTACTAAAATATCCATCACCGCTATTTTATTAAACGGAATAAGATTTTAAATAAAATATTAAATAATTGATCATATTTTCTTAAGTTATCTCACCGCAGTTCCGATACATCATGGTAAAGAAAAAGAAAATAATTGCAGATCGTAGCAGCAATTTTGGGAGTGGCGTTCGCCCAGCAAGACAATGGTAGGGGTTACCGTGATCAGGATCAAGATCAGAGACAGTTGAGAACCGACGAAAGGCAACAAACCTCTACCACTGTGATTCCCATAATTCAATGGAACAAGGAGCAGGAACACGATGGAACCTATAGAACGAGGTGAGCTATCTCAGAGCTCAAATACTCGGAACTGTTTATCCAGAGACGCGGTAGCGTCTCGATTCATTATTAACGAAACGTTTACGATTCCTCGGTGCGCACCTTTTCTCTTCATCGCCTCGTGTTTGCCTGATGTAGGTGCGGTTCGGATCTATCGGCTTTACAGCAAACATGAGAGCCTCAACGATCTGTACTGTGCGAAAGCCTTGAACTATCCTCGAGAGCGTTTCTGCTGGTTACTCAATTCGAGAGCTGTACCGTTTGCCCTTTGGAAATTACCATCCTCCCTCCTGTCCGTCTCACCCTCTCTCGCTTACGCTCTTGCTAATTCATTAATTTAATTTCTTGTATAGCTACGAGACTGGAAACAACATCATCGCGGAAGAGAGTGGCTATATAAAGACCTTCGGTGAGGGCGATGACAAGACCGAGGGCCTCGTGCAACAGGGCAGCTACTCTTACACCAGCCCCGAAGGACAGTTAATTTCCGTTCAGTACACCGCCGATGAAACCGGCTTCCACGTGTCCGGCGATCACCTTCCCACGCCTCCACCCGTGAGCGAGGAGATTCAGAAAGGACTCGACCTCATCTACGCCGGTATCCGACAGCAAGAGGTAACGATTCTACCGATTGTGAGCTATCTGCCTCGTTTGCTACTCTTCGACGTTCTTTTACCCGCTGCTTACTTTATTCTTTTTTTCTCGAATCGCAGGAGGCCGATGCACGCGATGCTGCCCTCAAGGCCAATCAGCCCCACAGTCAACAGATCGACAGGAATGAGGAGAAGAAATACAGATTCTAAGAAGAATCATTGACTACAATTATTCGACGAATACCAAATTATTTTTGTACGTTTGTGAAGAGTCTTTTCGAGTCGGACGCTAAGAGCGTCCAAGAGCGGGATGATACATTTTATACTTGTACTATATGTTGTAATCAACGATTTCACGTCATCCGAGCGCTGTAAAATCGTAAGAACTTAATTATAAATTAGTATGCCGATTGATATCTATCGGTTAATATGAATTGCATACTTATTTTCATCTCCCTATTCTCGCCAGCTTGGAAAGCCGTTAATCTGAAGAAAAACCGCAATTTATACGGTTTTACTCATTTATTTCAATTCAAAGGTGAGTGATACCGTTCTTAAAATAATTATATCATCCTTATTTATACCCTTTTTCTTATCAAAGACGTCAGTATTGTTGTTCAATAATGAAATAATTCACTTTGTTCATCGGAAATCCAAGCGGTGCGATTTTTTCGTGCATTAATTAATTTCGTGCGCGGAGCGCAATGTTTCAACGCTCGAATAAACTGAGAATCACTCGAGCAGAATGCAGAAATGACTTGATACGCGACGGTAATCACGACGCAACGTGATTCCGCAGGTTGGGAAACGGTACACTCGCAATGCGGTATCGTCCTTTCGGAGTTGAACACTGACTGTACGGTGAATAGTTAATACACTTTGACCTCGCAAACATTTAAACGGAGAACTTAAGGTAAAGATCACAGTAACCAAAGAGGAAGCAATGTTCGACCAACCTATGTTTAAACGTAAATAGAAGCTATATATAGGTACAGTGTAACGTAGTCTGTCCGGTTACAGGTTCTTGGTTCGATACTGGCACTTTTACCTTAATTATAATAATTACGAACGTGCTCGTAAAGAAAAATAATGAAAAGTTCGTTTATCGCTTCTATGCTTTGCACAGGCATTAAGTGAACAGCACATTAAGGAGGGTGACTTCCCAACATAAAATATTAAACGTTAATTCCATTTTACGGAGAATATTCGTCTATAGGAGTGAAATTTTTTTGCAATATTTCAAGCCGATCATCTATACCAGGGGTCTCCAAACTACGGCCCGAGGGCCACATTCGGCCCGCGGACAGATTTTGGACTATTTCCCTTTTTACCACCGGCAACAATGATAATATGGTTTTGGCCCTCGGAACTTACTGGAGTAATCAGTATGGCCCTAAGGCTGGAAAGTTTGGAGACCCCTGATCTATACGGTTGTTTAGAAATTCATTATTGCAGTTATACATGGGCGACGTAAAAAAAATGATAAGATATCTAATAAATAACTCTCTAAAATCATACTGAACGTTATTGCAAAGAATAAACTTGCAAATAGCTTCATTATTATTCACCTTTTGTAAAGCCACCTCTATGACGAAGTATGCTCATCAATTTTTTTGTGTTTATTATTGTTTTATGATATTTTTCGAAAAATGTTAAATATCATAAAATTTAAACCACTCGATAGATTCTCGTGAAATTCTATACGAAACCATGTTTAATAATAGTCAATTTGGAATCAAATTTGAAGCTATCTGCAAAAACCACACACACGCACCTTTCTCGACATTTTAGATCATTTTGAGTAGACTGACGTGAAAATGTAAATATATTTTTTCTCTCTAACTTTGAAAACAAAACTTTTACGAAGAAGGAAACGCTTTGTCTACATAGTTAATACAAAAAATGTCAAAATAAAGCAGCTCCGGTTGTATACAAGAATGTGTGCTCGCGATACGAGCTTCTCTCTCTCCCTCTTTCTCGTGGGGTGATCTACGGCCCGACAGTCCGTAAATGCGTGATAGAAGCAGCTAAACATTTTTAACACATTTTTCCGATAATTGTCGAAAATGTGCAATTGTGGGTCTCACTCCGTGTCACGTTCCCGCTTTAAGCTCCACTCTTTCAACGTTCCTACAATAATTAGGGCTCGGGAAAAATGTTCTTGAAGTGTACCGTCTGTATCGGGTCTGACCTTAAGTAGTACATTTGCAGCTGTGAATTAAACAAATGAGTGCGCATCCTTTGCTCTCGCTTATCCAAAAAATGTATGATAAAGCACTATACACGGATAGCATGGATCCAGCTTTAGTATGCGATATAACGCAATAGCAACAATGTTCGAATACAAAGCTTTTGTAGTCCACAATTTTCCATAGAATATTGATAATTTTTATTATTATGCTACTTGGATTGATAATCCTTTAATCCAATTTCATAATTGATTGACATAGAAACGAGCAGATTTTTTCCAGTGCGATTACGATAAGTTACGACTCGGCGATAGATAATCCAACTTTAGACGAGTACAGCAAGTAAAAATAAAGTTGTCGGGCTGAGTAACGCACATTAAATACAAAATGCTATTTCATTTATTTAAACGTCGAGTCGTTCAAGGAAACTCCTAGAGCTGGAAAGTCCTTCGGTGTAAAAGTAGTCAAACAATAATTGGTGTTCATAATTCAGTAAGTGGTACATACTGCTAATTATTATTATTATTGGCTAGTCGGGGGTGATCCTGCATTGTCATACTGAGCTTTATTTTTGAGAAGATACGCGGCGAGAAAGCTGATAGGATCGGCGGGTCGTTCTTTGGCGAGACTGGAGAGCGCTTGCAGCAGTATCGGCACAACTGTCTGATCTAGGTATTGTCTTGTGGGAAGCGATTGAACTTCGACGCGAGACTTCTTTGGAGGAACACCCGAGAGGTCTGCGTCTTTGTCCATACTTATGACTTTCTAAAATAACAATTAAGAAAAAGTATTATTGGTAAATTTTGTTCTCTCAGCTGTTCAATTTTTTATTCAAATTTAAAGACGTAAATACATTTTTATAGGAGTGACAGCGCGTTCAACGAAGATGATAGGTTTAATCACAGTTTTCTTGAATTTTCGGCGCGGCAAATTGACAGATAAATGTCGCTTTGCCGGGAGACGCGAACTAACCAAATTTTCAGGTTATACGACTTACGTGTGCAGCCTCTGACACGACATTGACTATCGGTTGAGCCGGTACTGCTTCCGTTCGCTCCTCCGCCGAATTTTCTGCCATAAAAATAAGTTATTCGATCAATCGTGGTATACAGTATGAAATTCCAAGGACCAGGGCGTACGGTAAGTGAATGGTACGCGCGAGACGAAATTACGAATTGAAACAAAGTTCCTTACCACAGCCAGACGCCATCGTGTAAACAATCGGCGCGGCCCATCGCCGACTGAGTGTGACTACAGCGACACGCTCGCTTACATCGACTCTTGGAGAAAAACTGTGGGGATGGCGCTTCATGTACGATTTTACATCGTCGAATCTCTTTTAAGTAATTTTGTAGTAAAAGATAAATAAATAAAAAAACACAGTTCAAAAAATTTGTTATCGAATCGCTATGAGAGTAAGTGAGATATCACGATCGGCGATTGTAGTGGAAAGAGAGAGAGAGAGAGAGAGAGAGAGAGAGAGAACGACAGAAAAGTGTATCCTCTTAATTGAAAATAAAAAGAAAGCTCAAAGGGCTATAAATGCGTACGATAAAATCACAGGGAATAATTTTCTGCAATTGCACATTGTACAGGTAAGTAGAGACTTAGAAACTCAGCCAAGAAGACAATAACTTTCTAATTATCAACTATAAAATGCCGAGTATCACGTTCTCTGAAACTATCTAGGTGTCCAATTAGAATGGACTCGGTTCGAGCGAGCAGCCGGTAAAACTATACAACTTGTTTTTATGTTTAGTAGCAATACAACATTAAAAGACGGAGTGCCTTCATTGAGATATCGACCTATGAACGCTATAAAGTCTGATAATAAATAACAATGAGAAACAAGTCCGGTTCAAATTAATTTTATTCAATACACGAGTGAAGAAAAAAGCACTGTAAGAGCCGAAGCGCGTAACGCAGCTATTGCTTTGCATATTACATACGTCGTTATTAAACTTTAGCTTTAGTCAACAATTTCTGTTCTCTTTTGCTTCAGGCACTTCACCCAGATACTCGAGGTTGTTATTTAAAGCATAGTTGGTTATACGATTAATAAGGGCCTAGGAGTAGCGCCAACAGTACACTCTTGAATTTTAACAGCTCGGGAAGCAGCGGTAATTAGAATTGGGGAAACACCGCGGTAGGTTTCTCTCGTGTGTTGGTACACCTCGCATCTCGAGTTCAACCACATGGAAATACAAGGTACCAACACATAGCATATCCAAGTGCCGTTGAGTGCCGAAACAAACGCTCGAGTTATATGATAGCGCAAAACACAATTCCTCGAAACACACAGTATGTCGAACTTTATTGGCAACATTGAGTATACCATAGAGGCATCGGGAAGCAACAATTCAACTTGTCTGGTAATTCCTTTCCAGAAATTCTCTAATGGCAGCTTTCAAGCTTTCGTTTAATATCCAACTTGGTCCAGACCTATACGTCGTCGTACTGTTAATCCAATAATCCGATTACGTCAATCCTTTGGTTTTAATAAACACATATTGAGTGTTGCAGGTGCAAAGGTTGTAGATATAAGCTCGACGGGGCCAACGGCGTGAATTAGCCCGGTGGTGAACTATTCGGACTGTAAGAACTTACGAGTTTGGTATACCAGATACGAGTGATTGTAACACGTTTATTAATTCGTATGGTAATTAGAAAATACAACGATCAACCGCGTTGTGCCCACCGATGCCAAACAAATTACATTTATAACGTACGATTGGCTGTCGTGCACACGATCCCACGATTGAATTTTCAATTTGATATTGGTTGAAAATCAACGGGTAATTGAATTTGTATTCCCCGTGGCTTAATTAAATAATCATTCGGGCAAAGCGGGAGATATAACGTAACGTTAAGTATATATAGAGGGTGCTATGCGTGGCACAATGGATTTTGCGACTGCGCCCTCACGGAGTCAGCAAAATCATGGAGGATTATTGCGAAATTTCCGTGCGAGAGTACGGAAGCGGCTATGTCGCTCCTCGTTGCTCTCTTTCCCTCATTTCGTCCGCGTGGTAGATGACGACAGGGTGTACGAGTTATCGAGGCAATTTCGTGGCCAACGACTCGCGTTCCTTTCCTCCATTCCCCGGACTCGTACACTGAGATCCTTTGCTGTTTGCAGCATCGCACCCCTCCGTTCAATTAACGGCTACGATCCGAGTTTCCTACACGACCGTTGTACCGTATACCATGTGCGCTATATACCAACCTCCCTGTAATATACCACACCACTATATCTTCTGGACTTTCTCTACCGCTTGCTCCTGTACTCTCCACCGCCGCTTGTAGGAAAAAATCTTTTATTTACAATTGTTCCTTCGAAAGAGGTTCGTAGAATTATTTTCCACGACACGGTGGTGATAAGATCGGTGCCATTGAATGAAAATATCTCAAACGTGTTTTTCAGAGGTTTCAACGAATATTTTCAAAGTTGAGAGACAATTCGTAGAAAATTTTGATTGCAAATTAGTTACTTGTACTTGTCATTACGCGAGAGGATCAATTTTGTTCAACTGATTTTATAAGTCCTTCGAGTGCCCATATCTTTTAAACGGTTCAACCGATTCTAAATTTTCTTTTTTCACTCGAAAGGGCATGGAAGAACGAACAAAATGCCACTTTGCTCATCCCGATATCTCAAATTTTCAAGCTGGGAGAACTGATTGTATATTACCTCAAAAATATCTTTTTCAAAAAATTGTCGACATCGATTGTGTGCCTCAAATAATTTTTAAAAAATTGTCCAGTCGTCCTAAATGCATAGGAGTCGATTCCTTGGGAAGTCTTATTCATTTGGAAGGCAACGCGTACAGAAAGCAGTCGAAATTGGTGAAAAAGCGAAAGATATCGTCATTTTAATAAACGAAAAAAAGCGATTTAACCGAACCATACCGGTTAAATCGGTTTTTTGCGTTTTTCTCAACTCCTGTTGGTGATATAGGGAAAACTAACGATTATCAAAGTTGTTTTCGATCGTACGGTATTAATAAAATTCGTGTCATTCATAAAAAAATTGCTCCCGAATAGTTCAAAGAAAGGTTTGGATCTACTCATTTGATTTTCGACGAAAACCGGTGGCAAATGAATTATTTACATTTTTTATTCCTTGATTGATCGTCGAGCTGTTCTTCACAGCATCTATGTACAATATAGCTGACAAAAATGATATATTTAAAAAGACAAGAGTACATATGATAAGCTACGTAGCAGATTCGTAATCACTAGAAAAAAAATGATCGATTCAGTGTACAGAACCACGTACACGCGGTGCTTAAATCGAATTAAATTGTTGAGTAATAACTCGTGTTTCACAATCATAACGACAGCATTGCTTGAACAGATGATTGTATTAAATTTCGAATAATCTTGACGGGAAACGAAAGCTATCGTATCGGTTTTATTGAGTTCTGACGGGTGGGTTGAGATCGCGAGCGAAAGAAAGGGTGAGAGCTATCCGTCAGAGCTGATATGCTACGTAACTCTCTCGTATACGATGTATGTTTGGCCTCACGTCAGCTGGCAATGTGTTCGTAGAGAGGTGCATTCGACCAGAGCCACGCTTCGTTGCCTATTTGTACATATATCATTGCGTCCACGCTCGCCCTCTCTTCCTCTCATTCTCTACAATTTCCTCTCGCGCTCTCAGCCCTATGTTTCCCGTCCGATACTATTGCATCGCGGCAAAACGAAGCCCGGGTCCGGCTAATGGCAAAATCGTGTCACGGCTTTCGGTATTCGCGCACGACCCGAAGCTCTCGCGCCCTCGTGCATGCCTGCCTCGCGCGGACGTGAGCGCACCCAGAGAAACGTAGAGAGCGAAAGGGAGAACGAAGGTACATACTTGGCTATAGCTTAGAGTCGTAGCTCTTGCCGTAGCACCGTACGTTGCCCGGTCCCCGGTTCAATTGGCACGCATATTGGAATTCTATTAGTGGGATTACGGGATCGGTAATTGCTCGGTTTAGCAATAGCAATATCACAATCCGGAGCTTATACCCTGCTGGTATATAGCTTACCCGGGTAGCGTCGCACGCGAATTAGGTTTTGCACTTTGCATTTTCATGATTACGTATAGAGGAGCTTTGTAACGCGGTCGGTCTTCTCGTTTACCATCTTTCTTAACGTTGAAATGCTTTCGCGAGACCTCGCGTCATCCGCATGCCCCTCGACTCTGAGACAACGCGCATAACGAAGCGTAGATAAAGTAAAAAGAAAATGTTTATACGAGAATAGAAACGCCGATCCACCTCGCATCTTCCCTTTTGCGTCAGCATCGCCGCAGGAACTACCTCAGCAGCTTTGATAAACGAGACGACGCGCTTCGACCGTGAAAGACAAAACGCCCGCGAGCATCCGTATAGTCACCGAGCCGCGCATCTCGTCTTTTCTCGGCAGCTCGAAGACGAGTCGCAAAGAATAGCGTAGCGTGTCGCGCGTCGAGTTTCGTTGGTAGCTTTGCGCCAGCGAGAGACCGAGACGGTGGTTTAAGCTCGCTAACAAATCATGAAACACAGAGGCACGCGTGCCTCCGACAGCTCTCTTCTCCACGAATTCTCTCTTTTTACTCTCTTTCCTATCTTCTGTTCTGCGGAGTGGGACGCCGCAGATTTTCATTTCAGATCTGGCTTCGGTTGCACGAGAAGTCGGGGCTGGCGGTGCTGCAGCGTCGGTTCGTGAGGTAGCGCGACGAATTCGTTCTCTCCCGTTCCTTCGCGCTCACAGCGCCAAAATAACGAAGAAGTTGCTCCTCTGCGTTCTCCGCGGTTCACGGGCACCTTGATTTCAATCTGTTTGACGGTCTTGTTCTCTTCTCTTTGTAAAATATTCGCGCGTACTACCGCATCCCCTCGCGACCGGTGCCTCTGTCGTAATCGTTTTATACCGGGCTAGTTTCTTGCGAACTCGGTGAAAGAGAAGGACGAGACAACCACCGCAATGAATTTTATGTAGAGTAGAAGCAAGTAATATCGTTGTGCTGGGTTGTTATCAGCATCGGTGGGAGTATAAGATACGACTGGCGGTGACATCGGTTATCGCGTTGCGGCACCGCTCAAGCGCTTCTTGTGTAACAGAATTGTTTTCCTCTTGTATCGTGGCATTACGGAGAGTACATCTCCGTAATGTCAAGAGTACATCTCCGTAATGCCGCGAAGCGAAGTATTGTTGTTTCTTTAAAAAGGGGAAGCTTTTTATTTTGATATCTGTGATATAAACTGATTTTTTAAATATCTTAATAAGTTGTTCTTGGGCTGAAAATAAGTAATTACTTTTCCTTATCAAATCACTCGTCCGATTAAGACATAATGTGGATGCACTGAAAACGATTTTGCATCCGTGTTTTTCTCGACTCCTGTTGAATGTACAGCAAAAACAAGATTTGCTCCGTCATCAGCGTAAGACATCGGATATGATCCTAGGAACCTTGAAAGTCGAGTTTTTTAAGGTCTCAACACTTTTTTGAATTTACCTTCTCTTGGGTATATCGCAAATATAAATTCATATTCGTGATTCCTAGACCGAAACATTGATATTTATTAATTTAAACACATTTAACGAGCCATATCCGACAAGCACATGTATTATGAAAATTTAACTATTCTCGAATATTCTCGATTCACTTTAGTTATACATTACATTGCTAAAAATTTAATGAAATTTTCCACATGGTTAATATACAAAAGAATATTAGATCTAGGTTTATCAACTTAGAACTCGTGTACATTGCATTGGGAACTTAATAATTTAATATTGAATTCAATACTTGTACTTTGAAAATGAAGTAAATGAGATTTAAAATGAATAGATTCGCATACTAAAGTAATGTGCTTTGCAAGGGTAAGATACATACTTGTCTATGAAATTTCATAAATTGTACATGCACAAAGCTTTACATAGATTTCATTGATTTTCAAACAGAAATTTTTAACAGTTTAGTTATCACGTTTATAGTCCGCGGTTTGTCTCTCCATTCGGAGTAACTGCGTCTTTCAAAGCGCAATATTGAAAGATTTTTCAGAATTAGCAGCAAGCACGTTGAAGAAAATGGTAGCAAAGCCAACGGTTAAATAAATCCTCCGGAAATATAGCTCAATAAAATTAGTACGAGGTACCGAGAGACGTAGGATCTTCTTTCGGCGAGGTGTGCAACGTGAGAAAGGCACAATAGCGATTAAATGCTGCGGTGCAGATAGAGAGTGAGAAGACGCTTAGCTCAGTGCGATCGATGCAAGTGATTTGATAGAGGAAGAGATAACTCGGGTCTGAGGAAAAAAGTAAAGACGAAGGAAAGTTTGAGCGAGCCCGGACCGTTATATCCAACGAAGGATCAAAAGAAGATTTTCCCAGTGAGTATATCGGGTGGCGGGTTGCGCGGGGGTCGGTCTACTATCGCGCAGCGAGCAGCACGCGCCTTCTATAGAGCTGGCCTAAGCTTTCTTCTCGAGTCTCTGGGTTCTCTTGGGCCGCTGCCCTTTCTCTCTCCTGTGGGAAAGCTCGGTGCTGGGCTCCGGGGCGAAGAGAGCGCTTAATCCGCGAGCATCCCTGGTGAACCCGGGTGCGAAAGGCGCGCAAGCACACCGGGAATTACGGCAAACGTTGATTTGTGGTCGCAGTGTTCCTCGTACCGGCATTACTTATAATTTGCGACCATTAAGCAGCTCTGCGGCAAATATACTATATAGGCCATGCCTGGGCATCTCTCTCTCTCTCGCTCTTTCCAGCTGGGCCAGGAGGTTTGCGGACGCCTGTATGTGTACAGGTGTGTGCGTGTGAAGCAACTAAGCGGGGAGGCTCCGGGCATCCACCCACTCGATCCCTCCTGAGTTATAGCTCGGCTCTGATATAAACGATACGATGGGTTTCGTGCGATACTTTGGAGTATGATGCTTGTACCGTTGGTGCAAATAAAGCGAATGACATGTCGAACATTCGTTCCTAAATAGGAAGCAAGGATTGAATGTAACTTTTGTCAATTGGAACGAGGGTGGCATTTTAAATAATAATTTTTAGGTGCATTCGTAGATTTAGCAATCTTGAGACTGAATCATTTGCGTTGTAGCATGTGCCCTTATCATGGAAATATAATAATAATGATTTATTATCGATTAGTGACACCGATTACTATCAAATGCTGATAAAAGTCTTTTGGTCAGACTTTTTTTTAAGTACAAGCCGCATCGTGGATTCAATCTTTATTTTGAATAACTCGTGCCGTGCACATTTTGTGCCTCACTTTCGGTTGGTTCACGACATTTGATAAAAATAATTTTTTTAAATGCTTAATTGTGATTACATTAGCTCGACTTCGTAGTGTACTTGAGCTACGAATGCTCTTATTTGATTTTTAATGTGACGTGCACTCCATTAATATTCTCTAATAGATTTATTTATTTTCATAACGCGGCATAGATACGTGTATCAGGCTGATATTCGAAAAAGATTTCGGAATCGTAGAAGTCGCCACCGTATGTGTCGTCCATACCTAGCACGGGGGGGGGGGGGGGGGGATAATATACCTTCCATACCCTGGTGCATAACTCACGTTCTCCGGACTAGTATTTTCAAGAGAGATCAACTATCCTTGGCTCGCCTTCGCGTCTGGCTGGAGAACCGAGGAGCCAGCAAGTACCTACTACCGGAATTCCGTGGGGACGGTGCTCTTTCCTCTCTGCTCCGTGTGGTATATCATATGGTTATTTATTAAATAATCATGAAGGATAGGTCGTTCCTGGATTCGGAAACAGCCATTTATTTCTGCGAGTTGACTACAGGTCTGGAAGGAGCAACTTGGTAATACGTATCGCATAACTTATACCAAGAGTCACTGTTGAGCGATAAACTTTTACATGATTTTAATTTGAGGATTCACGCGCGAACTTCCGGAGAGACACGAATAGAACTATTCATCTGGAAGATATTCAGGAGAAACGGGGCACGCGATTGTACCAGCGGAAAGCACGGCTCGTATCCGTTGTAGTTTCTATTCCTCCGGGAATTAGCGGGCCCAAAGCTGGACCAGCTTGAGAAGTGTTTACCCGCGGTGGCCCACTTCGCGCTCACTTCCTAACAATAAGTGACATCATTTGCGTAATCCCCGCTCACCGAGTCACTTCCCTCGTGTAACTTCTCGACAAACTTGTGGCTGACGTATAACCCAACCAACGTACGTTAGTTGCGTTTATCACTTGGCATTACCTTCTCATGGAAAACCCTTCTATACCTGTTTCTCACAGTCAATATATATTTAAGATAGAACATCGTGTTGATACAAGAATTGATAAAATAGTTCTAATAATGAAAGATAAGTTTATATATAATTTGTTGCGATTGAGGGTTTCAACCCCTGAAAGTTAAAAAAATTATATATTAATATGCTTATCCATTCAAGTTATAAATCTTTGACCTCGACGTGCCTAAAAAAAATTATTTCCCAGTTTTCAAGCTGTTTTGCCATCATCTTCACTTATGTTATTCATAAATGTACGTGTAACCGATGCAAGTGGTCCAAGGATGACATACATCCTCTTTGAGCGAAGAACCGAAAGAGGAGAAGAAAACGAAGGGACGGGATCTGTATACATATACGTATTTTGCATATTGTACGATCGGGTCGTTGCCTGGTTTGTGCACAGTGGGCGTGGGAGTGAAGCTTCTGCCGTTACTCCGTAGACGATAAAGATGTACATGTACTTATACGCTTAGCGCTTTGCATAACAGTCGAAGTCACTTTGAGAGAAGAGCTAACCGGGGTGACATCGAACGAGGGACGATGGATGAGGGCGGAGAGACGCATAGCGGGAGGAAGACGGAAGGTAAAAGCCGTCCGATGTTATTCGATTCGAGTGCTCGCAACTGGCACACACGGCTCGTCTATCATACCCGCACTGCATCGCAAGCTCGTATCGGAATGTAGAATACAAGTTTGAACTTCTTTCGATTGCTGTCACTGCCATTGGTCCATCCTTGGACGCGACAAAGTGTACTTCACGTTGGTGCATAAATAAAATGTTACAAGAGGTCTCCACACATTTATATACTCGGAATGCCATAAAATCGTGACACGTTCAACAGTAGAATCTACCATTGCAATCCTCCGGGAATAAACGTAATATTTATTACACAGGGATAACGTACCCACTTTATTTTTGTAATTTCGACGTAATACACACGAATCATGACCAATAATCTATAAACGAGTATTCAACTTTACAACTCTACAATAATTATCAGATCAGATTATCCTCAATTATTTGAGAAAGTTTATTATTTTTTTTTTTAATCGTTATTAATGATTGTTTAATCTTTAACAATGTACAGTGACAAAGTGATGAATTTCGTTATACATTGTTATTGTTCTGCTGTCTTTTCGTAATATTTGTCCTTTCCCTACTTCGCTCAAGCGTGGATAAATCTCATGTCTGTTAAAAATACTTCCTCCTGGGAGTAGCAGACTCTGAACAATTAATTTTCCTTTCCTTCCCAGCATCCCGCTTGCTTTTGCTTCATTGCCGTATCGGAATTTTAATAATTTTCATTATTTTCCTTTGTATCCCTTTTGGTTTGGTTATTCAGGTTGATTCTGCGTAGCTATGTGTTTGTATATTCTGTTTTGTTCTATTTTGTTCTTGCCTGATTCTTCCCATTCTTCCTATCATCTCTCTTATCTGATCATCATCACTCTCCTGCGTGGCTTGCTTCCTTAGTTTTCTCGATATCTGCGTTGTTGATAGCGAACAGCGCAGGGCTCACAGAATATCCTTGTTTCATCTCCTGCTTCATTCCAAATTCTTCCGTCTCTGCCTTATTTACCTTGACACGACAAGGAGTTTATTTTATGGATCTTTTGAATTTTTTTTATTGAGCGAGGTTCTACAACTTTTCTCTACAGCATAATTCATAGTATATGTCAATTTACAGTGTCAAAAGCTGCTTTGAAACCGGTGAAGAAACGTGTACAGCTTTCCCACTGGTTTTTTCAAATCTTTCTTAATTGCAGCGTTCAGTGTATAAATGTTATTTATGCCGCTCCGTCCCTTTCGTGAAACTCATCTGGGTTTCCGGTGATACACGCTTTGTTTCTACTTTTTATTTTAACTACTCGTCTAGCACAATTGCATATATTTTATACGTCGTATTCAACAGAGTAATTCCTTTATAATTCTTCAGGTCTTCGTTGTCTCTTTGGTTGTGTGTTGGGCTGATTATTCCTTTGCAACATTTATTGGGAAACCCTCTCCTCATAGCGATTCTTTAATAATCTCTCTGACTCTGCTTCTGGTTGTGCCTTCGCTGTATATCAACGCCTTGTTCTGAATTTTGTCCTCCCCCGGCGCTTATTTATCTTCTTCCGTCGTTTTATTCACTTGACTTTTTCCTGGTAAGTCAGATTCAATGTATCTCTAGTCACTTTCGTCTCGAGTACATTACGTCCTGCACGACGATCGGCTATTCTTTCTTCCGTCATTTTTGAATAACTAGAAACTTGGTTGAATCGATTGAACAGCCGTTAATTCATTTTTCAAGTGCTAATCAATAACTTTATTTATGTTAATGGATGACAGTTGAATCTGATCTCCTTAAAAGTTTAATCACTAAATTTTATTTGAATCGAGCGATGCCGTTGGCGTTACGGTCGAGGGAAATTGAAGATATTTACACGATTCGCCGGCTCGTAACTCAATGGCGAATTGGAATTCCCCGCAGCTGATCGATCACTATTATATCTAGCATTACTACCTGGACGCCCTCGGGACGGTAGACTCACCCCAGAGATCATATAAACCGATTCCGACCTCGTACCGATTTTGATACAGCACGCGATTCTTTTATCTTCCATATTAATCGCACTGAGGTTCGTCAATTCTGCATTGATACTCCATTTTTGTATAAAATACAGACCGACAGTTTCCTCGCCTCCGTGGAATTTGGTATTTAAAATATATATTTGCAATTTTGGAAATTTAATTTAGGCGATATGAATAATTTACTGATTATTATCATATTTTTTCAGGGAGATGCCCAGTTAACTTTCGATGGAAGATAACATTCTTCCGTCTGATTCGGGGGAATTGTAGGAAAAAAGCTAAGGTTTCGTGAGTTCCTTTTGCCTCTCACTGTGCCGCACAACGTTTGGCCTTCCAGACGAGATTTGAATTTACCGTTAAACACGACTAACCCTATCTTAATGGACATCTTCCTTGGCCTCCGCTCTACTGCAGATTCGAGAATGTTCTCTCTTGTACGTGGCCGCGATACCTCTTTCTGTTCCCCTTTCGCCCTCTCGCTCTTCCTTTTGGAGTTCCTCCGGGTTTCACCCATTTTATCGTTGTACTCTTCACTTTTCCTACCAGCACTCGCGTTCCGTTTGGCCATCCAGTGAGATTGGTAGGTCCAAGGGCTATATGTGCACCGGCGTGCACAACGAACAAGTTATTTTCCATTTGCTTGATAACGATCATTGTGCACGACTTTCGAGGAACGACCTCCACGATGAAGATATTTTTTAATTATTAACGGCTACATAGATTTTAAGAAATTCTGCATAAAGTTGTGATGCCAAGAATTGGTTATCAGTTTTCGACGTTAAAATTTCAAAATGTATAGATAACATGTATGATTCGAATAACAAAAAATTATCCGTCACGAAGATTGATACTTGGGTTTTGTTTTTGAAGTAAATGTCTCTCTCTACTGGACACTTCAACGAAAAATTGAAATCTCAGACAAGCTGAAAAAAATTCCTGATGATACGTGCAGTGAAAAAATCAGCAGTTCTTCCCGTAAACAAGAATTAAAACGAGAAAAATAAATATATTAAGTAAACCCAAGTTCTTTTCGCGCATTTCCTACCGCGCGTCAACATCCGAGACTATTCTTCATAGTGTGGTTAGGACACGTCAGCCTCTTTGAATATTTGTTTTTCGTAGTAGAAATTATGTGCAGCGAATAATAAATACACATTCTAAACGATTGATCGCCGTATAACTTACGGATATAGAAAAAATCGTTAGAAATCATGATTTTTTTTCATAATTTGATGATCGGTGGCTGGGGACGGTAAACGTCTGCTTGTCCCTATTGCCGAAAGTAAACATTAGCTCGCTGTTTATTATTAAACAATCTTTAAACATAGCGATAACTGATTCCTTATTTCATTGTTTAGAGTTAGCGAGTCCAATAAAGCGTAAATTCGTTTCCTCACTGTCTATTTTAATTTATGGTACTTATTAATTAATTAGCATCTCCGTTCTACATGCAGCAAAACAGATGAACGGTGATGAGAGTGCTTTTGGTTGGTATTGGGATCAGCTGTATCGGTAGAAGGGACACTGGCGAGTGTGTGTATATTTTCCTTTATCTATCAAAATAATTGAAGGATTGGATCGAATTAACGATATTTAAAAATAGTAATAGCCCAATTGATTCCTATCGCGGCAGAAAAAGCCATACCTTAAGTGCACTGAAGTGAAACACGGCTTCAACTTTCCGATAATACAAAAATGTCTGAGAACACATACAGCGATGACGATTCATGTCACTTCACGTGTGATTGTACATATGGTGGTAATATATCGAAATTCAAAATGGCTGGCACAAAAAACAATCAAATCAGTTGATTGAACAAAAATCTGTTTTGAAATTTGAACGTTGAATGAGAAAACAGTAACTTTAAATCCAATCTAACGTTACGATGTCATGGCTATGGCATTTCGATCAATTGGATTCTGAACAAAATGTCAAAAATAGTTTAAATAATCATTTACTTACGCGCATAATACTTCAAATACTCCCTAAAGATGCTTAAATATCATTATTATAATATTATAGGCTACATGTTTGGAGCATGAATCTCGTAAAATCTCACAAAATAATGTGACGATTATAAAGTGACAAGCGAAAAAAAAGAAAGCTTTCGCTTGCGAGGCGGAGACGCGGATGTTGATGTAGCAGCAGCTTTGAACAAGGGGCATCGGTTATAGGATTTGTCGTCGAAAGCGAGATGTTCTTCCACCCTCGTGGTGGACGCACCACAGGCTCAGGGCCACTGATGTTGCCGGATAGTCAGGCGTTCAGACGCCACGTTCCGCTATGCAGAGCGCTCCCGTATTAAAATGTAAATGCATGATGCAAGGTAGCGGTGGTAGCTAGTTATTATACGGACCGGTCTCTTGTGCCTCGTCGTAGAGGCCCCTCGCCGTCGTAAACACCCGATAATGGGTAAACCGTGTCGCTTTCTGCCATCCGTCCACCCGCGACCTGCTATGTTCTGTTCCGCAGCTCCTGCTGCTGCTGCTGTTGGTGCTCTGCTCTCATGGGCATTTCGCTTCAAGCTGACCTTTTTCTGTTTCATCGTCGCGTTTTGATCCGAGAGCTTTACTCTTTTTCTCTCTCGCTTTCGATCACCCGTTCCAACATTTCGAGCTATAAAACCTTTACTCGTTACAGGACTTGCTTGAAAATCGACATTGAAAAAAAAGAGTTTGAATTTCGTCGCGTCAGACTACGCTTTTTTCAGTGTATCGTTGGATAATGCACTAAATTTTTTTATATTTTTACCGATAAGGTAAAAAAAAAAAAAAGCTTTCAAATGTTTCTCTTTCTCCTGTTTTACGACTCGGTTCCGAAGCCACTATAAATAGACGATTCCAATAAAAAATTATATCAATTATAACAACGCAGTTTGGATATCCGGACACTTGCTACGCGCATCTGTTTCTTCTAAAAGTTACCGCAGATTATCCTAGTTAAAGTTTATTGCAAATTACATTTGTTTATCCTAATTCATAAATGAGAATCCAAATATCTGTTCAAGATTGTATAATTTTGGGGTGATTTCCGAGTAGATATTTCCTCAGGAACCGTCTCATCTGCTACACTACTGCCATTCAAAGTAGTACCCGACGACTCTATGATTAACGACAAGGGAGAGAAAGATATAGGGTTGAACTCTTCGAATTTCAGTCGTCAAGGCGCATCGCTCGGTAGTGTGCACGTCGAGACGGTGGAAACTTGATGATGTCGAGTATCTCACGTCGCGAGATCCTCGACTGTAATACCATAGCAGGCGAGTGCGAGAGTAACGGAAAGATTGTTGAGAGGTTGTCTGTATGCTCTGATGCGCCGTCGACGAGCTAGTTGCAGTTGCGGTATGCCTTTGGTACCCGGTGAAAACGGTCTATAAACACGCGAGTTCCACTCTTCCCCTTCCCTTTTTATCAAGTGTCTTCTCCAGTTCCTCTTGCGAGCGCAGTCTGGCGTTGGTATGCTTTACCGTTGGTCTCTGCGGGTTTTTCCCTTAGCTACTCTACCTCGGTTCTCATCGCAGTCACTCACTCGCTCACCCTTTGATGGGTTGGGACGTTGGGAATGACGAAACCGACACGAGACGGAGTCAGTCTCGTCAGCGGTGGAATACCGGGGTACCAACAGCAGCTACCGATGTAAGTAATAGCGATAACGTATACCGATATATACTGTATACATAGAGCTCAGCAGGAGCGGTAACAGCGGTACTGGATGCGGATGTACCGGGAGTGAGCGAAGGACCGACGCCTGAGTAACTGCAAATAGCTAATACGCGGAGTACCGTGCACTCGCGGACGGTGTATAAACACAAAGTCTCTACTGCAATCTGTACGCCGAGTGTGAGATGCCGCTGCACCGAGTTGCGAGGAGAGAAGGAAGATGCTGACAGAGTTACCGGTTGGTTGGCCAATATATACCAATGTAACGTGCTTCCGACTATAACCTTCGCACACATACCTATTCTATACGTCATCTATCTTCCTCTACCTTCTGCGATTTTGTTGGATATGATCGCAGTGATACCTCAGCTTTCCAAACTATATTTACCGACGCTGTCTCCGAAGCCTGTGATTTTGTTACCGGTGTGGGCTACAAGATCCACTTTTGACCATTCGCAATCACTTTGCTACACAAATATGTACGGAGAGTTTAACTCGTTATAAGTCACACCGCCCGAAACCGGCCCGGAATGAGACTGCGAAGAGCAGACCGGTGGTGACGCGTTCTTGTGGCAGAGCCGAGGAGTAGGACTTACAAAGGGTTAAGGGGCGTGCCATCTTGGGGGTGTGAAAAGATCAATCGTGCAAAAATTTTTTAATTTGGACGTCGTAAGAACTGTTTGGTTTACTTTTGGCTGGTACATTTTTATATTCGAACGAGTTATAAGCGATTCAAGGGGTATCCCTTAAGGTATATACGGAGATAAAAGCGTATCTGCGATTACCGATCTTCATATTGGTTGGCACAAGTGATAATTGCGAATCACAATTATCGTACTTTATCTAAACGTAGCTATCCATGATTCGTGCATTTTTTGTTTACTTGTAACAATCTAATTTAGCTAACGAAGAAAATGTACAATTTATGAACATCCGTCCTAAGCACAAGCTATAATGTCACTCAATGCATCCTCTTATCTCCTAATGTTCGGTTACTTTTCTTTATGAAAAAATAAAATATAAAACTAAACTTGTTCGTACTGTGTACCGCAAATATCTGGAACATAAACTTGTTTTTATCGATAGCTGCGTCGAAAAAAAATGGTTGAATCATCGTTCTAGGTTCTTCACGTTGGTTCGACGACGTCCTTAACGAAATGACTATGGCAAAATAGCTGTTGCAAAGAATAATTCGCACCAAGTTTCGTACATACGTATGGAACTTGGTTCCGCAAGTTTGAGAATGAACTCCGATCGCTTTCGAAACTATGGAAATCTCGAGAATACGGTTTTCCTCAGAAGCTCAACCGATCGCGACGAGAGATATTGATTCGGCGAATCGTAGAGTCGGAGTAGCTTGCTGATAATCGTAATGGAAGTTATAATAGTACGTCCTCCGTTGGGAATTCTAACCATAGAAGCCATTGAGGTCGGCTTGCAGGTTCGCGCGGTGCTTCAAACTTTTGGATTCATTCGTCCGGCACGATATTTGCCGATGCAAGCTCTCGAGAGCCGTGCCGGCGACCATATACGATGTTCTCTGCATTGGCGGCTCACGCTTTTTTCGTTGTCATCCAACGTTTAGGAGTTTCGTGCTCTGAATATGTTTTTCTTTTGTTGTTTTATTACAAAGGACCGTTTTCATTCTTTGCTCTACGTAGCAATCGTCAGAGTTTCGCCAAAGAACGGGTAAATCGGGGAAATGGTTTCTTTTTAAATAGAGAGACACAGTACCGAAAGGGTCCGCCGCGTTCTATTTCCCGAGTGCATTTTCTTTAATCTTTTTTCGCGCTTTCCCGCATTCCCTACGGTACCTCAGCGTGCTCGTCTGCTTTGAGGATCCGGTGATTTAATCTGCAAAAAGAATAAAATGCTCTGTGTATGTTTGCAGTGAATATAGTTAGTTGAAAGCACTCGGCAAATAACTGACGGAGTAATGATATTTAAAATATGAATACCTTAAGATACGTTCATAATGAAAATAATGGATAAAAATGAATAATCGGTTATAAAAATCTTAAAGGGCTATCGAAGGGAGCTTCTCTGGGGCTTATAGTATATATCTTATACGCGTACAGCGTGATTCCATAGAAGAATACGTTCGAGTACAGAGGGCGTAGGAAGGGGCGAAGGGAGGAAAAGAAGCAGCGAAGCATGGAAAATGAAACTCCAGAGAGGCCATTTTAAATGGAGCCTGTACTCCATTTCAAAGTGCATTCTCCACATCCTCTCGCGACGTAAGCCACACAGGCTGCGAAGGAGAAATGTTATAAGAGCCTAGGTTCAGCTCCCAGAGGCATTTCCGTTGGCATGCAGCAGCTCACTGTGCCCGATTTTCACCAAGAATGAAATGGAATTTTCCATTTTAAGTCTATTCTCCTCAATACTGCGAACAACGACTCGTGACTTTTTAGTTATTTTTATTGAAAGTGATGTCCACCTGTGCTACAATAGTCAATAACGTATACCATAATAGAAAATATCGTTTTATATTTTAGGAAGTAAACTAAACATTCGAAACATTCTCTTGAGTCTCTCTGTATCCATTTTATTCTATTCTATTTAAAATATATCATAGCATAGATTACATCCGGAGCCTTTTATAGTGTAATCGATACTTTTTCTGGATACGCAGGATTGCGAATCGGAGGATAACTGGCAAAGAGTTTGCATTACGAGTTATGTGTCGGCGGGTTGGTTTGTTCACCGATGAGCGGATGATGGCGCGTAATACTGAAATGAACTCGGAAGCTCCGAAGTGCCGGAGAAGCGCGTCGAGAAGCTCGTACGAGAGACACCGGAGTAAGAGAAAGAGACGCGGAGCATCGACTCCGTCGGTCTGCGCTGGCATTCCTGAAGCCGGTCTGGTCGGTTCGCGCTGAATATTCGAATCGCTTCGCGAAATACAAGAGATTATTAAAATATTTAAACGAGACGGTGGGACGGTCGTTATACGGATCGACCTTTCCCTCCGCGAACTTCTCAATTAAATGCTAACGAGCGAGGAGCTTCTTCCGCCCGAATATCGTTACGTCGGTGGAAGCTCCGCGCGCAGTCTACCTGCTTCACCTACCCCCCTCCCATTCGCTACCCTCGCACCTTCTCCATCGACACTACCCTCTCTGGCTCTGTGCACTCTCGTTTCTCCGCTCACCTCTTCGCCACCCTACTCCGCTCCTCGCTCCGCGCGCCTCCGGCGACATTGTTTTAACGAGGGTGAGTACCTGCAATTTGTTCAGTAACGGCCCTCGTCTTCGCGACACCTGCACACTCCGCGTCACTCGTCCTACAGTTTTCTTCCTCCTGTTCGCTTCTCTCTCCTACTTCGGTATCTCTTTCTCTCCTCTTCATTCTCTTTTGTCGACAGAGCTCTTACACTGTTTCTCTGATCACTATCGTTGATATTCTTTCGTCTCTGAGAGATTCGGGACCAAGCTAATGCAAATAGGTTCATTACACCGAGGAGGAGTATTTCGAAATTGTTATATCATGAGTCTCGTCGTTATTGCGATGATCCGTCCCGTTGTAGGCGACGTGCTTTGTATTCTTGATAAATTTAATCTATTCATCAGCCAACGAATACCTTTTATGTATATCAAAGAGAAAATCATTGGGTGCCACTTGAAATTATAATGTTTTCAGTCGGAACGACAATTCCCAAATTGTAAGAGAAAAAAATTGTTCGATTCGAAAGGGAGTCGGAGTAAATTGAATTGGTAATATCCGCTTAAGCGTAGTAAGGTATTCGCTACGTATAATGTCGCGGTGGGACCTTAAGGAATTATACAAATTCGTTCTTGTGGTCGGGCGAAGACGATAATTTTGCACGCTGGATCTTCCGAACTTTCGACTAGCGTGCAGGAGATACGGGGTAAGATGGCTCAAGTGTCGGATGCATGCAACGGAGCCCAAAGAGGAACCATGCACTCGAGTTATATTTTAATTTGCAACTAGTTAAAAAGTTAGTTAAGGGAGGAGCGAAGCCACTCGCGAATGCTTCGTTGTTGCAGCGACGTGGTACGTTAATAATAAGAGACTAATTTACAGCAGCAGAGTTTGGACGGTCTGCTGGTTAATCGCAGCTCGCTTCGGATACGAGGCGTGCAAAAAGGTTCGAGCGTTCTTGGCCCAAATGATTTCCCTCATGTACACCGTACTTGTACGGCTTTTGGTTATTTTATTAGCGCTTCACGTCAACCGCTTTATCCTCTTCTTTATTATAAATTGTGGATAGTTGGATCGTGAAAGGAACGAGAAAGTTAGCATAGGCTATAGTTTGGAGAGTACGTACTTAGCTGTTTAACAAATTAGGAGTTGTCGATGTAGAGGACAAAGACTCTTGACAATTTTATCTCTCCGTTGTATCTTAAAAAGTTAATTTTGTAAAGAGTTTACTGATAAAAAAAAACATCTCACCTCGAGTGCTTTATGCAGTCTCCAAATGATATTGATGGAAAGTCGATCAAAATTTGAGAAAGATTATTAAAGTGTCGAAGACGCTTCCTGTCGCATTCGCACAATGAGCATTGTTCTTCCGTTTTCCTTACAAAATTCTCGGTTTCAGAATAATATATTAAAACTTATAAGATGAAGTAACGGTAACGAGGGTCTCTCTCTCTCTCTCTCTCTCTCTCTCTCTCTCTGTGAGGTAGCTACAGAGCTACGCTGTAATCAATTGATTACGATATTTTCATTATCGTTTTTACAAAGTTCTATGGATCAAACGACAGTGATAGGATTTGGCGGGCACTGGATCATTTTTCTTTAATATAGAAAATGATAAAAAGTTCATTATTTGCAATTGGTTTTACTAATTGGCGCAATTTACCGAAACGTTTTCCTTAACTTTTGGTTTGTTTTACAATCCACACTGTCTCCTTTTTTATTTTCGAATCTTCGCGCCTATAGTTTAGTGTGCGGTGCTTGGTACACCAACATTGCGTTTTCTTTTCTCGTTGCTGTCCCTCCAATGCACGAAAGGAGGGTTAAGTAGTGTCGTAAACGAGACTTTCTTGATGATCATTGTACAGCGAAATGGCTCAGCACAATGTGCCCTTTAATGTCAGGACGTATAACACCACAAGAATGTTCGTTATTTTTTTATTTCAACGGTAGAAGCCATCGGTGTGCAAAGTACCAGGAGACCAGATGGTTCAAGGTTTAGCAACGAGGGTCAACTTAATGACATAACTATGACATGACATAAAAAGATATCTCGGTTACGATAATAGTATCAACTTTGTTTCGCTGGAGTATAATGTTAGTCGGAAACGACTTACAGCGTAAGACTGTAATAAGGTTACAGGACGAGGACGTGGTCCAGCGGATGGCAATTAATGAATATCATCATTTTGTTTTCTCATATAGGAAGTTGAGAGGCATGTTTTCATGAAAAAAATCCGTGCTTTCAATGTCCTCAAAGTATTCTGAATCGTCTAGAAATTACATTGAAATAAACGCTTTTACGAGCGCGCGCGTGTGTGTGTGCTTTCATCGGAGCCGTTTCTCGGACCTCTTCCATTCCTCCCGTTCATTTCGCGTAAGAATATCGTTAATTGAATCAATTAGTAACAGACATAGTGCAAAGCGCTCAATGATTGTGCATGGTCTCGATATCGGATGTAACAGAATTGCATCTCGGTCATCAGACGACCTGGCCTTTGATACTGACCCACATCCCCTTTAAATATCCTCGAACGTCATTCCTTTCAACGCAGAAATTGCGCGGTATATAAAGTTGATTCTCGATCGAGTTTTGTGAACTTTCCCTTGATAGGATTTTCTTAAAGTGAGAGTATAAGAGCTGCTCTATACATATAGACCAAGAAACCGAACATTGTACGTACGTTGCAAGCCTTAAATTGTAAATAGAGTATAAAGAAATCACTCGTCGAATTGTATATGAAAGGTAATCAAGAATAAGAAAGGAAATGACCACCGATAACGGCTATTTCGTCGTACAGTGAAAAGTGATTAAATTAAAATTGATTCTTGAGATTTAAATGTTATATCATATAATTAATTCATTGTGATAGGAAATTTATTCAAGTACATAAAAGGAAATGACAAAAATAAATGTTTGTTCGTTTATAAAGTATTGATTCGTTAATAAAGTAATCATTTTGTAAAATTATATTTATCGAATTTTAACTTCTTGTTTTTAGTAATTTTATTATCAACTGCAGGAGTAACAAGCGGCGAAATGTATGTAACAGAAAGGATATGTGATTTGCACGAGTAAGGTAGAGTACACGAACCCCGTACCTATTGAAATATCGGTAGCTTTTTAAACAGATTATCTTATCTTGGTCCTAGCAGTGAAATAACCATATGACGATCACGGGGTACATGTCACGTCATTATTGTCACGCCGTACATATTTTGCCTCCTCGTAATTGTATTCTTACCAGAAGTACAAGTATGAAATGCGGGTAGAACTTACCAGCTGAGTGCTTCCAACGTGTCGCGAGCTGGTTTTGCCGTATGTGATGGAGCATTGTCATGAAGAAAAATGACTTTGTGTTGCCTCTTTCAGTATTCTGGCGATTTTTCAAGCAGCGAACGGTTCAAATCGATGAATTGTTGTTGGTAACGTTTAGTATTAACCATTTACCCAGGTTTTAATATCTCATAATAGACCACGCCCCTCTTGTCCCACCAAACACAGAGCATCGTCATTCTGCCAAAGCGATTCGGTCTTGCGGTCGATGTGGATGGTGCGCCTGAGTCTACCCATGATTTTTTACGCTTGCGATTCTCGAAATAAATCCACTTTTTATCCCCTGTAACTATACGATGCAAAAACGACTTCCTTTTGTACCGAGCGAGCAAAATGTCACATATGTTTTTGCGCTCTTCCATTTGCCTGTCGTTCAACTCATGTGGTTACCCATCTACCGGTCTTCTAAATCTTTTCCATCTCTCGTAGCCGATTGGAAACAGCTTGTTGACTAACGCCCGATTGTTCGGCGAGTTGTTTTTGTGTTTGCGAATCATCTTCGTCCAGCAATGCTTGCAATTCCACATATTTTTTTGGTGGCTTTCCACGTTCCTTGTCTGCAACATCGAAGTCACCACTTTTGAAATGCTGAAACTATCGCTCACAGCATCGTTCAGCAGTTTTCTTTAAATGAAAACAAAAAATTAATGCTGTCCGCGAATGCTCTTCGTTCGGTATAAATTTCGACATATTGAACACGACAACACAACACTATGCACACACTTTTCCAATTTATCACTCGTTCGCGTCTGACACTTGTTGATGACACAATAGAATGGCGCAGTGTCAAATCTTTATGTGTACACCTGGTATGTGATTGGATCTCTTGACGAACGTGGACTGTTGACAGAGACTACCGTGGCATACTCAGCTGTTCAGCCAAACAGTGTTGAGATGATGCTCTAGCTCGAAAAACCATTGCATTAAGGTTTTCATATTTCGATCTAAGATCAAAATTTGGAAGATGATAATTTAAAGCCACGGATAATACATTTTTGTTTGAATTCCATTGGATAATCCCATTGGAAATTCATATTCATCGGTGGTCCACGATAATTATTGGAGAAATGCATCAAGTTGGAGAGATCGAGTGGGCAAGGGAGTATCACCGTACGACAGGACGACCGATTTAGAGGCAGTACCAATGGCCGGTGGACAGTTGGATGATCGATCGCGAGAATGCACTCTCTTTCCGTAAGTATAACTAAAGATAAAAGCAGCATTGCCCGAAGGAACACGAACGTGGCCTCACTTTTATGTATTGCGTCGACGACCTCACCGTCTGGGCTCCGCCTTTGTACGATTCGCCCTCGAAGTACCTTAACGATCGACCTGGTAAAAGGACATCCCATGTTTCCAGATGTATCGTGTACGTGCATTTACCTCGCTCTACCGCTGCTTTCGTTTCATGTGAATCGCCATTGGCAAAACACGTAGTAACGTTACGACTATAGATTTTACTCTCGCCCGGAGGACATACACGTAAACTCCACCTTCCACCTTTATTCAATCTTGAGACGATATGCAGTATTAACACTATTTGTGTCTTATCAAAGCTTATGTTATTATCCATATTTCATATTACTTCCGGCACTTCGCTATGATGGTCGAATCAGCTCCCGACTACCCGCCGGACGAAAGATGCTAGCGAAACTTTTCACAAGAGATTACGGGACTCTTCTTTGTATTCAATTTCTCTGGAACCGTTGATGATTTCACGATAGATTTTGGCACACAAGTTCTGTGAATCAAACTTTATTTTTTATGGAAGTTAGTCAAGGTCGGCGGGGTACTTAACGGAGTAATGATCCTTATTCGATTTCCATGAACGGATCTCTTTGTTTTGTCTGAAAAGTGCGAAAATTTGTGGAGAAAAATCGCGTAATTTGCCACTGGGCGTGCACGAAGACGGGTTCGCTCACTAAGCTCGCATACAGTGGGATTATTCCCTCGTAAGGAAAAGTGGTCGTGCGAGCGAAGAAAGGTCAGCTATATATCCTCTATATGCTCTCAGTAGAAAGAGCAACCCTACAAGGTTGGTCACAAATGCGGTAGCAAAAAGTAATTTGCGGAGTGCGACCGAGCATTCATGGAACTTTCGCCAGACCCTTTCACGATGGGGTGAAGGGTGACAGCCACTTCCTGACTAATTGCCAACATTCTCACGGTCCTTCGTACGGAAGCATTGCGGTAATATTGCTTCCGGGTGTTCGATCCGTCTCTAGAGACAGCACGCTTGCAACCTTTTCGAGAACGTAGAAGAGAGATCAACAAGAAAATCGTCTACCGTAATATCCTCTTTCGTGAGTGATCCAATTGTGAATATTTATTCAATCATTTTTTCGTAAGGTCTGGTTAAAAAATTTATTAAATAATTGCCTCAATAAAAAGGTTATTGGAAGGAACAATTCAGGAAACTGTTGATTACATCAATACAATAGATAATATTAAATAAATCGTGGCATAGAAAAAAGGTTTAACAACAATTTCACATTGCATGTAGTTATGCCGCGAATGTGATTTAAAATCTCGTTATCGAAATTTCAAATAAAAAAAATTAAACACTTAAAGAACTCCCGATTGCAATAACAGGATTTAAATATCAATAATTTTCATATGAAAATAAATCTAAGAAGGTTGAAATAACTTCTGATGTTATTTTAATTAACTTCATATTAAAATTAGAATAATTCAATTACCGCTGTCCCTATAGTCGGGAGACGTCTTCTTCTGCGTTAGAATATTTATTTTTAATTTTTAATTAGAGGACAGACACCAGCATGTTTCTTGATATACAGGGTGTCCCATTTTAAAAAATATCCTCAAATATATCGAAAACTAAGAAATTAATTGAAAAATGTTATGCGTATTTGTTATACGCATAGTCCCAAGTGAGGTTAGGTTGTGAACGTCAAGACTTGAGTCAAGTGAACGTTAAAAATGATAATTTAACAGAAAAGCATCGTTAAATATTGATGACACACTGTTAAAAATTCTTATAAATCTTTTATGCTATTATAATGACGTTCGCGGCAGAAGAATGTACTTTTTTTATTACATAACAGTCGCTAGAATCAGTGACTCCGGCGAATTGGTAGAACAACCTTTGCATTCTTCTTCTTAAAAGATTTAACTCAGAATATTTATTAAAAATTTTGTTGGATTAATTTCGTTAAACATTCAATAAAACGAATACTTGAATGAAAAGTCAATTGAAACAATCATTACCCGATACTATGGGTCACTCGGTAAAATAATTAATACAAAATAAATCGCGGTTTATAAAAAATAAAAATAAAAACCAATTAAATTTTTCCAGTGATTCCAACAGTTATTACCGACTGAATCTCGTTTTTCTCTTCATGTGTGGAAGCGACGGGTCCATTAAAGGAATGGTAATTCCTTGTTGCTCCGACACCTCCTCTTCCACTCTTCTTGAGCGTTTAATTGCTCTCTTTGATATAAAAATGTTGATAAAAAATGATGACGTCCAACATTTATAAAAAATAATACAAACTTCCAACACAATGGCAGCTACATTTCTACGATGGCGTACCAGACAGTGAGATATAATTACTTACATTCAAGCCACTCATCAACGTCGTTATTCAAGGGAGTTTTGATATTTTTCCCGTTCATGTGGCGGTACGGAGGACGCGAGCGGGCCAATAGCTCGCAGAGCCGCTGGGAAACTGAATTACCAGGTAATAACTCAGAGTGCTTGCTCGCCGTTACCGCTATCTCTCTTCATTTTCTCTCACCCCTCCTCTCCCTCCCTCTTTCGGTATTGTATTATATCGTTCGTAATTAACCCAGTGAAAGCGTTAATTATCAGAGCGCATCGCTTGGCTCTGGCAACAGCATGCAGTGTTCAAATATTGGATGGCAATATCCGGCAAACTTCCAGATCGTTGTAGTTGTTACCACAGGACAGTCTCCGGGGAGTGAAAACGATTTTTTTCCATCTCCTTTATCCAGTTAACGTCGCGACAGTGCGATCCACAATTTTGGAACATTTTGTAGTTGGATGCGCATCTAGCCACAACAAATAGAAGAAAGCGCGGGTGAGTGCCTGGCGGGGTATGGAGAACGTTGGAGACCGTAGAGTCCCGGTCTACGCGTTCAGACTATTGCGTCCTATTACATACCCTTGGGACTATGCATAATCGTAATTAACGGGGCAAAAATGAAGCTACTGGCTGGCTAGCTAGCTTCGCATGGCGCTCGGTCCGTTCGTTGCTGTGGGTGTTCGTGTCCGGAGGGGTTGCTGTTGCTGCTCGACGCGAAGTACGGCCCGTGAGAAAGTAAGAGAGCCTCCGGGCGCGTACACGCTAAGTGAAAACTCATATTTACCGGTTAAAGCGAGCTCAGACATCCGCAGTGTAACGCTGCATTACTCGGATGCTCTGGGAATATCTCTATACCTGCGTGCTGAATTAAGGCACCGTCTCTGTGGTACCTCTGTGCGGGTATACATGTATTTTGTATGGTATAGTTACAGGTGGGGGGATGGGTGCTATTTGGCTCGTTATATGCGTTCACGACTTAGCTTTCAACACTACGATAACAGGATGCGAATACACGTACGTACACTGCTTTGGCATACGTAGTACCGTTATACTTTGAGCCTGACAATGCACAACTCCCTCGTTTGAGACACCCTGGCTTTGTAATTTGTTAAAAAAACTTTCACCCACCGCGAATTATGAGCCACGCGCATTCTGATATGTAAAAGAGGAGATTTTATGTTTCAGTTTGTAAGCAACTTGCTGTGTTTCGTGTTAGGGTTGAAAATACCACGAAACATTTATCAGGTTTCCTTATTTTTTAGGGAGATTTGTTGATTATTGAGAGTTTTGCTTCTTCAAAAATTGCGATAAGCATTCATTATTTTCAGGGGATATCGCGATGATATTTGCACATTTTGTGAATTAAAAAAAGCTGCTAAGTAAAATGTTGCTCATATTGCCTGCTTATTATTTTCCACCTTCCAACAAAGCCACCTTTATGAGAAAGTATGTTAATTGATTCTGGTTTTCTCGTTAAGTAAGCTTTATGAAAAGTGAGAAATAACGAGGAAGCAATGTGCAAGGTTTTACTTTACAGGCTCCATTAAATACCAGCTGATCCGTTTATAATATGATTAAAAAGCAATATGTAAGGTTCTGCTTTACAACCTGATTTTTAACATTTTAAGCAATCAGAGTCTTTCGACGTTAACCTGTCTTGGTAATAATTTTTATTAAAAATCGAAAAACAAAAAATATAAATATTTTATTCGATAAATTGAAAACGTCATAGAATTTTGGACCCTCGACCGATTTACGCAAAAATCAACCCCAATTGAGATAACGATTTCCCGTAGAAGAGGATCTGTAGATTGGCGAGAATTACGAGAAAGCAATGTGAACATTTTTAATTTACACGCCTTGTTGAGTATACTGACGTGAGAATCTCCATTTTTTTCTTTTTTCATAAAAGTAAAGCATTGTCTATGGGTGAAGAAATTGTTTCAAACTTGGTCAATCGATGACTTGAAAATGACGCTTCTCTTTAAATAATAATATTTTTTTTGTTTATCAAAGTAAATGGATAAATCAACGACTGAATCAATGGTAGAGAGCTGCTGTTTAAAAAAGTATATGACAAATCGTCGTTCCATATCGGAAAGCACTTGAAAGTATACTTAAATTTTGTATTGAAAGTCTAACGAATGGCTAAATTCCCGTTAATTTACGGAGGTCTTACTGACCTCCTCCCCTCATTACATCAGCGGATAGACGTTACTCACATTTTTTTGCGATTTTTAATTCCTCAAATGCGCACAGAAGAAGAATATTTCATTCCGCTCGGCTCTTCGCTATATTTTACGGCTGTGTTAGTGCGGATTCATCGCGGAGGATGCAGGGCGGGAGCAGTTGGGTCAAAAGAGTGGTGAACATCGATTTAGTGCCGCGTTGGCTGCAGTGTACGCGGGGACAGTTCGAAACTAGCAATTAACGCGAAGCAATCACCTTCTCACTGCACGGGTGCGACAGGGGATGCTGGAAAATAATTGTACAGTCGAATGGGGGTCGGTGGACGCCCGTGTAGCAGACCGAAGAACTTGTGTCGAGCTCGCTAACCTGACCAATTATCGAGGTCGCGCTCTCCGTATGCGTACACGTCCGGATGGATATACGCATAATTGCGCGGAGATAACAGACGTTTCAATATTCATCAATTCCGCATAGCGCTATGGAGTAGCGAGTGTGCGGAAGGTATACATACATATATAGTAACTGGGTCGGTATGAATGTGGCGCAGATGCTGCTCTCCAGCGTTATAAACGTCTCGCCTGATCGTTACCAACTTATCATACGTCCAATTAAATTCGTTATCGCTGCGGTTCTGAAACTTGGTGAACTGGCGTGCAAAATCCGTGCGTCCGTTGACGCTCGCACTGGAACGGCGGTGCAATAGTTGTTCGGAAGGTCGTGTGGGAGAGATGCGAGAGTAAACTTGGCTTGTGTGTCCCACACTAGGAGCATACCAGATATATATTCCATGGGACACAAACGCAAATCCGCATGAATAACATAAATGTCACTGGGGGTGCTGGGACACAAACCCACCGGCCGCGGTTTCTGCATACGAGAGCATGACATTTTTTAATATGTATGGTATACAGTATTGTACGGCGGGTTTTGGTGTGGGTAACACGTAATTTCTCCGCGTTATGCTTTCACACACATTTCGCCCCGTAAACATTGTATTAGCTTGCCTCGCTGGTCATCAGCCGTTAGTCCTTTATCATTCCATGTTTATTAATTCAAAGTCCGTCTACGTTGCAATTACTATGGCTTTCCATGGTGATACGTATGAATGCATGTAGATATCGTGAATGAGACAAAATGTCATCTCTGTATGACTCTCGTGTCAAATCGATGATAATAATAACAATAATGAATCGCGAACGCCCGAGCTTTCAGGTAAATAGGAGAACAAGAGGAGCAATGGTTGCAGAGATGTAGGAGTGAGAATACGCTTAAAACGATTTGAGTTACCAATTAGCGTCAGACTCGAATAATTGATACGATCGGTTCTAACTGCCACAAACACGAAAGGGCATCTTATTTTATACCGTTTCCTGAAAATATTCTACGAGGTTCTGGGTATTGTAGCTCGAGGCTCAACAGTTTTAATAATTGCTTCGGGTTAGTAGAATATAATGGTACTAATAATAACTAAACTTATAACTAAGTATATATAATGGTACTAAGTATATATAACTAAGTGGATATAGTTTTGCTGGATTATACTCTCAAGTTCGATCGCGTTTTCCGGTACATCCAATTCACGAGGTACTCGACGATAAATTAATAAAAAGTCAAAAACCTTGAGCATCTTCAAAGGCGTAAAAAATGGTAATAATTGAGTGTTAGCCATGGTGGAAGCAGGGATGAACCAAATCCGATTTTAAATGTATTCAAAAGATTCCACAGATCGAACGATTCAAAATCATTATTTAAAACCAGTAACGAAAGAGAAATGAGCGAAATAGTCGAGGGCAGCGTTGGTTTCTGGGTGGGCAGCCTTCGAATGGTAGAACCATGTCGCTTATTTAGATTTGTATAATTTATTTTTGCTATGCCGCTCGCGTGTAAAAGTAAAACTTGAATAATTAATTGTTTAATAATTATGTAGACGATCAAAATTTTGCACTGAAGCTTCATTCCCACAGACGAATGTTCTCCATATATTCTGACTGCTGACTAACTTTTTGAGTTGAGTAGCCGGCATCCTTAACACGAGCTTGTTTACTTATTTGATTTCACTCGGAATTTCATATATACAAGTTCAAGCGATCAAAACTTACGTAAATTGTGTAATAATAGGAAAGTGTAAAAAATTAAATTACCGACGAGAATTGTAAAGCGTAACAACTGAACAGAGAAATTTGAACCAGTATACGAGTGACGTGGGCGAACATGCACGAGACAAACTTGCCGAGCAGAGCGGGGTTGCAACGATGACGCGGATATATATCCGGTATACCTCGCGCTTATACTGTATTCGCGTTAATCGAGATTACATATTTAACTATGTCATGGATTTTCGGTTCAAGCGAAAAACGATATCCCTCACATTCTGTTACCATGAATATCGTGCAACTCCCATTTTACGTACAGTACACACTACGTACCAGCGTCTATATAACTTTATCATCGTGTAATTTGTCCCTCAATTTTCGAGTTCGCGTTGTTGCCTCCCGGCACTATATTATCATTTCGGAGAATAGTATGAAGTCTCTATGTACATTGCTTTGTGTAATGATATGAGCCTTTTTCATCCCCTCCTGCATATGCCGCAGCTAAATTAATTAAATTCTCGACTAATTAATAATATATTTGGTTGTTTCTCCACTCGAATTTCAGAGAATGATCGTCTATTAGCTTTCAATCATTGTTTCCTCGTTGTCACGAGAATTAGATAATTTAATAATAGTTCTCACTATCTTTGAAATAATATTAATAATATACGGAATTGTATCTGTAGTCCGAATGATTATATTTAAGGGGAGGCAAAACCTTCGTACTTATTCAGATGTGCTGCTTCTCTTTTGCTCCGCCGTGAGCGACATACTAGTTATCATAGTAGATCTCTTCTACGTTCATAGAGGTTTCGTATTCCCTTAAGAGAAACGCGATTAGCTCCGATATCGTTAAACAATTATGCGATTGACGCATTTATTTATATTTCACACATATTTTTTTGCATATACTTCACATATATAAATTTCCGTGAGGGAAATCCGACACTGTAGGGAATGTTAGTGCAAAAATAATGATAGTCTTGATAAAATTAAAAAAAAACTGAGTTAATCCAGCTCAAGACCGTGGGCCTGATAAGCCACGGGGAAACAAGGAGGGGAGGGAGACAAGCAAAATAATGATTTTTTACTACACGCGCGAACTGATTTAACCTTTACTTCGGTTGGTTTTCTGTTGAATCTTCGTTGGATTTAGGTATAATCGGACCAAAAGGTTGATTTGTGTAAAAAATCAACCTTAAACGAACCGAGTTCCCATCGTCACATAGCAGAACAGTTGGAAATCGGTTGTTTTTTTCCACAAATCAACCAATTGTAATTGAGTTGGTAAAAAGTTGGACAAATCCGCGGGAATAATCAAATTTGCTTCACTGAAAAATCAGTGGGTTCTTTGTATCGAAACTCGAAGCCGTTTTAGTAAGCCGTTCCGTAATCAATCGTCGTTGCAGTTACGTCGTGATCCTTCAAACTCATCTGATTCGGTTATTATTGTTATTATTATTATTATTAATATAATATTTTTTTCTCTCTGCACGTTCATTCTGCTTGTTGATCGAAAATATAAATGACACCACCGGATGCAGCTACTTGTCTTCCTGTCGACTAATTTCCGTTCAATTTCGCTTTTCTACTAACCATCCTACTTCGTTAAATTTCCTCTCAAACAGATATTTAGTCTCTCATGAACGTTCTAAATGATAACTTCTAACCAACGATATACATGTTATCAAACCCGCAATAAGCTGTGAGTGATCACACTCTGAATTAGATTTTCATTTTAAACCGGGGGAAAATCCACATTCACGAGTGTTAACATAGACCAACTTTAGCATTTATTTTCTAATAAAAAAAAATGTATTCGTCAATAGACTGTGCGCTATTGATCTACAAAATTGTAAATACCATAGTAATAGCTGCACCATAAAATCATTGGTACAAGATGGTACGCGGTGTGTGGTTTGCAAAATTGTCGTTTTTTTCCTCGAAATTCAAATATTAATCATCGGGATCGGACGTATCACCATCGATAGAATAGGCATATCCGAGGCGAGCGAGAGATCGGGAGCTTTGGACATTGGTCAGCGTATCGAGACCACCGATACAACGGTACTGAGAACGGAGAGTAGAGTCGGAGAATCGAAAAGCGCAGCAACGGGAATATATCCCTACGAGCCCCGACAGTACCGGAGGTACACAGTGCCGAAACAAAAGCGTCAGTTTTAATTACGCGCTCAAAGTGTATCGGACTATACGGATATCGGGCTATGCGAGTATGCTCCCGTGTTGCTCACCGTTCTGATGGCACTGGTCAGCGAGCGATATTGGCTATCGCGTCGGTCCGGAGGGTGGGCTTGCCGCATCGCATCGTTTCACCCGTAATCTGGAAATATTAGTCGGTGAAGCCTCCGCGACCGGTGGCTGTATAAAGGCGTCCATAGCTTCGGTCATGCGTGACCGTTTGTGGATCTGTCTCCATTTCCGTACACGCCGCGAACCACATACATACCTACCATCGCAACATGTATACCGACCTAGCCTTACCGAGCAATATTTTCGCCCATAAACGACAAAGGGCGTGGATCCCGTTTGAATAAAAATAAAAGTTCTTTTGCCGCTATAACGCGTCATATGTTAGGAATATTTCGCCATTCAATTTTGATAAATTCCAAAGCAGCGTTCATACCAACGCAACCTGTAGCTGTGAATACCGAGATACAATAGGCACTGGCTCTTCGAGTATTACGCTTGTATATTCAATAATGTCTATAACAACGATACACATTTGGCGCTGGTACCAATTGATAAAATGCTTTTGACGCGTGGCCATAGGGAAATACGAAAGTTCGGAGAAAAGTGTAGCCAACACGAGGAGACAACCGTGTTGTTTATAATTACCGTTGCCACTCAAGTATATACGGGCGTAGAGAAGTTGTATGAACTTTCATTCGCGATAGATTTTGTCAATTTTTTTTTGTATCCAATACTGCATTTTATTCAACAGAGAGAATTCTCATTTCCATCAATTTGATGGCATAAGTACGGAGGCGGAAAAGACGCTTCTTCGTAGCCAGGAAAATCGGGTTCTTTGCGAAATTTACGATTACTCGCTCGCAGCTTTTATGTCTTCGATCAGTCGAATAGACGTGCTTGGGTTTGGCACGCAGCGGTGGAAGAACCGGCGGTGGCATTCCAAGGGTTTTACGATACGATGCTTCGACACAGTATAGAGCGTACGCTACTTTATTCTATATATATATAAAGCTATACGGTACCTTCGATAGCTGCAGTATCTTTTTGCTTCTTATACGATGCTATAGAACACCGAAAATGGTACTTAGCTGATGGATATTCTTCCTCCGTGGGTTGCGCATGCGCTACCAAATATTCATCCAAGGGATTTATTCCTTTGATTGGATCACCGGATACCGGTCCTATGATCTCCGGAGGGAAAGCTAGAGCGCACTGACTTTGCATTTCCAACGCCGAACCTTATTTCTTCATTCCGGTTCTAGCTGGCACAAGCAGAAGCAGTCAGCTATTGCGGGAAATTTATACGCTCGTCTCATCATCTGCTGAAATCTTTCAGTAGGGATTTTCATTTATATCCCTAGGAAGGTGACCCTATAGTAGAATTGGTTACGGAATCTGGGTCATTCGTTTTCCGCACCCGGCTATGTTTAATTTTAATTTGATCGGTACCATATTGCATATTCACCCGACTCATCAACGTATATTCCCTCTCATAAATATTACGTGTTATTGCCTATGCTTGTACGATCATTTTGAATGTTATTCGTAAGCTTACGTTCATTTCTCGCATCATTTAATTATCTGGATTCTAAAATGGTATTCGTTCTGCCTCTATCGCGTACTTACTCTTACTTACTACTTTATGCAATGCCATCACAGTGATGATCGGGGAAAATTGGTACTAAAAATTCTAAATGGTACTCGTTTAAATAAGAAACATCTTCCTAATATCACTTTTTAGAAATTTTAAAAAGTCATCGTCGTCGCAAGTATCGTATTTACTATAAAAAAAATTATGAAAAAATTTGGGTAAATGAATCTTTTTCTAAAGTTCACCATAAAAATGTTTTGGGTTTAACGAACTTAACGAATGGATGACAGATTTTAGATTGATAATGTTAAGATAATGCAACGTTCGCCTTCTAATGACTTTCGATGATTTTTACTCTCGAAAAATCCAAGGCAAAAATAGAAAAAAGTAGGTTTGGCTGATAAGGAATCGGGAATTGCCATTAAAATCATTTTAATGTGATTTATACTCATGGTCTCTCCATTTCGTCGCGGTTTCCTTCGAGCAAGCGGTTACGAGCACCGTATGTTACCGTTGGTGTGTGACCTACGAATTCGCATCTATACCTCTGCATCCACCGCGTTCAATTTTTAATGTGCGCGTCGTATGTAGCACCAGCTGTACAACAACGGAGACTTACCAAACGCCCGGATGCTGAAAATACGATTCTCGCGGAAATTACGTGAATTCGGGATTACGAGAAATTTATGGAATGGATTCGATGGTTTTACGTTTCGACGTCGATTTGCGTGTGGTAACACGATTTCGCGCTGCGACAACTCTATTTTCCTCATGTTGGTGTGCACGAACACGCGAGTGTAAAGAGCTTGTCGTTTATACGACTGCGCATCAACGTTCTCGTTTTATTCTTTTATTCGCTAACTTTTGGTTTTTTTCCGCAGGATCTTGGCGCATTCGTGCTGACCACTGAGCGTTCCTTCGTTCGTGGCTACAGTGAATAGACATAAAAAATGTTGAAAACGTATCCACAGGACCAGTCACCTTTATCACATCGTGAACTTTTCTTTTACGTTTGTTTTCTCTTACTTCCTTGGAAGACCCAACGAGAGATTCAATAACTGGAGAGTGAACTCTCGTTGGTCGTTATATAGACGTCGCGCAGACTCATCGGATTTTAAACTTGTCACATCCTACCGTGCTTTCTATTCCCTCAGGACTGCGATGCATTCTTTTTATTTCCTGTAAATTTTATTGAAAAGTTTCAGCTATTTTTATTCTTCTGTTTTATTCTGGCAACATTTATTCTTTATTTAACATAAAATTCGCTTGTCCCTTATACTTTGTTATATTTTATTAACATTAGTTCATAAGTCGTAGTACTTTGTTACACGTGACACGCGTATCCTCTGGTTAGCACGTCGATCGTTGCAACTCGAAAATAATTCATGTTGCTGACCGGTCGAATCGTTCGCTGATTGACCAGTCGCTACGCTTGCGAGTGTTCTCGTCGATGCCGCGAGTACTCTCTGTACGATCCGCGCTCGGTCGTATGACCTCGCTACTCGAATTACATATTTACTCGTTTTCAAGTTGAGAATCTAATCCTCTCGTTCTCCGAACATTCTGAAATAGAACTATTCTACACTCGTCGTTTCATAAGATATTCCTGCAAAGTACGAAATATTTTATCGGAAGTCACCTTGAATCCTCAGTCTCGCATAGAAACTATCGCATAGCGTCGATCGTTCCGAACTCTCAAAATGTTTATTACCTCTCGCGTCATCCTATTGCCTCGTTTTGACTCCCAGATTGTTCGTAGTCCTATATTATCAGCTAACATCAACCGTGGCCCTGTTATACGACAATCGTCGGTGCTTTTCTCCATGGCCCGCGCTCGTGAATTTACTCTCGATCTCTTGTAATGTGATCGAGTCTCGAATAGAGACTTCGATAGAGTATTCACATTCGGCAGAATCCGTGAAGCTTTTTTTTTTCATCGAACTTAGTCCATTAATATCATTTTTAACTTACCAGATTTAAGTTTTACAAAGTTGCCTCGAATAGAAACTGTGCTATCTATCTTATTGAGAGCATATCAATGTAGTTTTCTTCCTCTCACCTTCCTCTTATTACTTCTGCCGTTGGTAACAGCTTTTTAAAAATAGTCTTCTCATTACGTATCTAACGGATCTTCTTTAAACGTGTGTTTAATGCATGGAAATAAATGGGGCTGTCGATATTACATCAAGGCAATAGTAAGCTTTTTGTAGTCATTTTTACATGAATCGTGGTCGTAATAACTGCAACTTATATCTGAAATAACACTCACTGTTGTAATATATAACGTGATGCTGTAGTTAAATATTTTTATTAAAGTTTACAAGCTAATGCAGTACTTGTGAATAAGTTTGAAGTAAATTCAACTATTTACCTAACTATTAACCTATCACAGGCAATAACTCGTTAACTTGTCCTTACAACGGTAACCAGTAGCGTATGTTACTATTGCAGGATAGTACATTGAATCGTATATATGAGATAAGAAATGTCTACTATACTCGGTAGTAAAATGTATCTATTGAACGATATCGAATTTTCCATCGAGTGTAATAAATATGCGTTTCTGATGTTTGTTATCGCACACATTGCGAAGCACGGGGCCTTCTCTCTATCTTGCTACTTCTCGCGTGGGTTGAAATAAATTGTTGATCAAATGAAATGTAATATTAATATTACGTTTTATTTGAATTAGATGAGATCACATCTCATACAACTTTTATGCCATTTAGATGTATTCGATTCAACGGTCGTCGAATGGCGTAGTCGGTAGCGTTAGTGTGTTGGGTAGTTAGCTAGTTGAGTAAATCATGGATTGAAATCCCGGTATGAGCAGGAAATTTCTTTCCGTGAAAACCGCTGCCCAACGATCGCCGATGACGAAATATATTTTAAAAAACTAATTCCCGAGTCGGAAAAATATGTTTCTCATTTACTTTTAATGCCACAAATATATTTTATCATCATTTTATTCTGTCGTAACCAAGGTTTTTCTCTCCACTTGCATTTACCGTTGATAGTGGCTTTACAGGATCACATTAGAATTATGGTAAAAATTAGCGGTGTAGGATACTATCTCACCGATAACTGGGCTTCGAATGTTATACGTAGAAATGTTTTGGTGTTTATTTTATTTCTGACGTCAGCTATAGTTACGATAGTGATTTTACTACATATACATAGTATTCTTAACCGCAGACATTGACTGTTCATACAATCTTGATTGGTTGTAGGATCAGTTACTACAATTGTTGGTTCTTGATACCATGTTTTTCCGTGTGTGCTTTAAAAACTAGAGGAAACTCTGTTTCCTTCTCCCTTCAATCAGAATCAATATACATATTTTTTATTCAGCTTGAATTATACTTTAATCAACGATAATTCCAAACGCTGAGTGCTTTTTATCGCAATTTTAATAAAAATATTTATTGAACTTCGATAAATCAATAGGGATGCGCCGAAAGTTGGATAATTAAATGAGTTACCAATAAAGGAAATATAGTAAATATGCAGAATTTTCATAAAAACTCTGATAACCAAATTATGCAAAGTAGAATCTTGCACCACGCTTTCACATTCTTTTAGGTCGTCGCTCGCGCAGTGGCTACAATGAGAAAGTGCGTTTAATTAATTTTGATTTTCTCACAGAGAAAGCCTCGTAGACAACGGATCAAAAGAATAAGAAAGCAATGTGCAAGGTTCTACTTTCAAACTTATCTTTGACATTTAAAGAAGCAGTTCTTCCGTATTTCTCTATATTATGAAAATATCTCGCCCCCACGGCCGATGCCAACGCCGGGTAGCAGAATCGAGAGAAGAGGGCCGTCGTAAGTGGGTCAGAAGAGGGTCAGAAGGAGCGCAAGGGGAGGAAGCCTCTCTAGCTTTCTATAAATATATGTTAATTACATTTATATTTAACTCGTTCCTATATGTTTTAACGCAAATTGCGGTAATAATAGTGTTTCTACTGCTTTACTTGTGTGACAAAGATTTTTTTCAAGATTTTAATTCAAGAGCCATATCGAAATAAAAAATTGAATAATCTTAAAGCTAAACAATGATTTCCAGTTTCCTCTACAGAGCCTTAAGCCAACGAGAGCCTTGAGTCGTTGCTCTCATTGTTGAAATTTATAATATGACGTACACCGTGTTTTAAAATACCGTATACCACCAGTATCTAAATGAAAGCGAAAATGGTAGAAATCGTAACAAAGACGGACATTAATTCGCAGTGAAAGAGAACGGAGATTTGAAAGAAGCAATGTAGCGCGGAGAAGGTTAGACGCAGCGGAAACGAGAACACACGCCGGCAAAACGGGGCGGCAATGCGTCTTTCTTCGTGCCTGGCGGCGTGCTTTGCCTCTCCGCCTCTACATTCGAACACCGTTCACGCGGTTGCGGAAATCCAAGCGCGGGCAGCTGTCGGTGAGGGAGGGAAAGAGCTGGAGAGCGACGAGATATGTCCGGTAATTGCGTTTGTGTGTAACCTGCGGAGCCTTTATTCCGCTGGCATTTATTCGGCCCGCGAAGAGGCAGTCCACTTAAAGAAGGAGATTAATGTGTATTTGCGCTAGCACACTCTTTACTACGCGAAGCCAAAGGCGAACTGAACTCGCTCGCTCGGTGGCCTGCGGCAAGGCCACACTTTATGAAATCTTTTCTCTTTCGTTCCGTCTTCTTAAAAGTTTTTATTTCACTCCCTACAGCTTCGTTTCGTCTTGTTATAAGAAATAGTTGCACTTTATTCGACTTGATCAGTTATTTGAAATTTTTCAGCCTGGAAAACTCGCTCTTATCGTTATTGCACACGGTAGAAATCAAAAACGATCTCGACGTCCTTTCGTCTCGCGAGTTTCATGACGGTGTACGTGTGTGCGAACGTATGCGTGTGAACCTGACTCGGAGCATCGGTAACGTGTATCGCGAGGAGGGTGAGTGCGAGAGGGTGGGCGGTACCGTAGTTGCGGCGTCGCAGGTAGAGATATTCCTGGAGACCGCGCCTCGTAATAACGGTCTCGTCGTGGCTGAAACAAGTTTCCCCCGTGTCTCGACAAGCTTTACGGCCCGTCGTAATAAAACGGTGTAATTTAACGTGACCAATAACCGCACAGCCCGTGTACCGAGCGATCTACCCTCTTGCTCGCTACCGCACCAACGTTGGCCTTCCCTCGCGCTGGAACCCAATTCGCCTTTTTCCCCTTCTCCTCCTTCGGTCTTCCGCCTCTTTACAGCTACCTCTCTCTTCGTTCGACGATTCTCTGCACCGTGTGCGGCCAGCCGCCGAATATTTATCCGCAATGCTCGACACGTATCGTCCCCGCGAATGAGGATGAGAACGGTGCCGGAGTTATATGACGAGCGTTGCTCGTACGTACGTAGGTACTCGTACGTCAATTTATGGACAAAACGATACCTCCCCGGACGAGACTCGAGGGATCATCCACGATACCGATTTTGATGCGCATGCAATTTCAGTCTTGAGTACAGGATATACGGCATTGGCTAAAAATGAGAAAATTATTTTTATGTAAACGTTTATATCATTTTTTGGAACTTTTCATCTTTGCATTGTGTTTGTGATTTTTTAAAATGCTCTTAAGGTTAGGAAAATAGCGGTATCGGAATAAATTATGTTTCCTAAGTATATTCGCGGAGTTTGAAATAATTACTTGGAAACTTCAATTTATAAGAGTAATGGCAAGTAGGAATTTTAGAAAATCGACATAATTAGACATTGAGAGGCTCCGGATGTTTTAAGAACTCATCCAAACGGTAATTTCCTGCTGATTACTAATTAAATCGAGTTCAATAAAATGATATGTGACATTTTACTACAAAAGATCAACACTTTCCTCGTGGCATCAAATTTATTTGACAAAATAAAAAAAGATCAAATTCTTTGAAGCGAGGCGACATTTTTTAGTAGAGTACTACGGTTCGTTCGGGGTTGCGCTTCTAAGGATGCTGAGCTTCTCGAGTGTCCATATATCGATATTGATGGATATATTTGTGGATATATGCAACAGGGAGACTCAAGGGGATAAAAGTAGAGATATTGAAAATATTTTTAAAGGACACGACCATTATATTCCACGTGCAATAAAGTTTATCTTATAACGCACCAGTTCGTTTTCGAGAGAAATATAATTTGATCCATAATACGGATTGACGACTTCTAACTTGTCGAGGTGAAACATCAGGCGCGTCTGGGTGATATCCTATATCAAGCGTGTAGAAAGTTAGGAGGTAGAAGCAGCGTGCAGGAACTGGTAGCTTCCGGTTCAAAGCTTCGCATTTCCACGTAACCTGCGTTCTCGTAATTAGTAACGGAAGATTAACGTGTAGGTAGGAAAATAATGGGGTACGTACGTACCGTAATAGAAGGATGCGCGTCACGAAGCTACAAGTTATATATACAGGTAACCGTATCCACCATACGTTATCCTGGAGTCTGCTGAACCGTAGGTAGCGTATCGTGGATACGCGATAGGCAGTTCCAACTGGTTATATTCAACATAACTATACGCCACAAGCATACAACGGTAAGAGGAGTAGTCAGTGAAAACAGTTACCGGGTAGACGACCGAAGCCAGTGATTACGACGGCACAGGACAGACGTAACTTCGAAATACATTTCGGTGTGTACACCGCTCGAGACGCGTGGCCCTGGCGTATCACCGACGCGCCATGTTGCTACTACCTAAATAAATTTCAAACTCTATAGATGCGGTAACACCGGTTTGCACGGTGCGTCGTTGCGCCGTCCCTCGACATCCTTGCCTCTGTATATTTGTTAGGACGATGCTCGAATGCCTCGCTCGCTCGCATCCACAAATGTAACGCAGGACAATCGTACTAATACGGGAGAGTCCCGCGTGTACGGGTATGTCTACCTGTCTCGCTGTAACCGTACAATCCATTTGTATACCGTTCACAAGCCACAGAAGTACAGAGACAAACTTTCAATGAATACTCGCGCTGCGATCCACAGCCCGTCCCTCCTGCTTCATAGTTCCCTTTATTCGCGATGCGTATACGTATACGTAAAGACACGAATGTGAGTGTAACATTGACCGATAATAGATTCCCCATTGGTGCAGCATACACTAGGAACTTTTACATCGACCTTCTCCCCGCAACGCTCTCGCCGTGAGTCTCTTTCTCTCGCGGTTCCTCTACTTTTCGGTATGGTTGTACCTCGCGCGAGAGATCTAACTATTTTCGAAGTTTGCTCTTGGAATCGAATGGTGAATGGGAGTTTGGATAACTCCGCGGTGCTGCATCTAGCTATGGCTTTCCAAACGGCGAACAGACATCCTGGTATATACCAGACGTCGGAGTAGACGCTGACACCGTGAGCCAACAAGAGGACGAGGACGACGACTGCGGCATTGTCGTCCATTGGAAAATATCTCACGGAGTACTATACTTATAGTTTCAGGACAACGATGGAACGTTGGTATAGAAGGTACCGCGACGCTGGATTTACCCTCCACGTACTGCAAACGATTTTCCGCTTTTCCAACGACTATTTTTCTTTTGCACGACTTTGAATCTTTGCCGAAGAAATTCTGCTTCGGCTTGTATACGATGTTGAGCGGGGAGAGAGGGGGGATACTTCTTGTATCGCTGTTGTACGTGGTTGCATCGATCGAACGAGCCAGACGGTTGTATAGAACCGCGTCGGGGATCGCAGTTTCGACACTTCCCGTGAAAATATTACCCTCCCGCGTCCTGTACTATGCTCACTATAATAATATTCAAAATATGCGGGTATATGCACCGCGGGTAGGAGGTTCGGTGGATAGCTAAAGTTAATTTTAGAGCGTGCACAACGTTCGGGGGTGGAGCAACAACCCTGACTCTTGACGGATGCAAACAGCGCCCCTCTGTAATCTACGTTATAACACCGTTGGCTCTGACCCTTCCTCCACCCCTCGCTGCTTACCGGCGTGTGTACACCCTACACCCCTGTACACCGCTTCGGCACAGCTCCGTGCCCTCTGATGTCTCCTGTATTGCTTTAATGCATTTTAATATTTCAACATCATGCACCACTTCTCGCTTTTTGTACTAGAGCCTGCTGCGACCGCAGGAAAATATATGTTTATGGCGGACTTGCCGGCCGATTGTTATCAAATATAAGTATCTTCGGTTTAATTTATTTGTAATCTTTTCAAATTGTTGAATTAAAATAATTGTTCGATGATCTATGATTAAAAAAAATATATAGCATCAGTCGAGAATGCTATGCTTTTAAGTTTTACAGCTTTTTTTTTGTTTACAAACGAAAGACTGTGAAAATATATATTGAAATTAAATTAATTTGTCGATCAATTATAATCTTTGATAGACGATTAGTATTTTATAGCAATAATATCAAAAAGATATTTAAAAAAGCATCAGTTGAGAATGCTCTGCTTTTAACTTTAACAGTTTTTTTTCCTTTACAAACAAAAGACGCTGAAGAGATATAGAAATTAAATTAATTGAAGAGTCTACTATAATTTTTAGTACACGAATTCATATTAAAATCCATTTGAATAACGTAGTACGAAATGAAGGGCTGGCAACTTCCGACTGGATCAGAGGCTTATCGTAATTGACGGCTCAACTATTTAAATGAAAAACATGAACGTTATAACGTTCATGTTTACACAAGCGTTGTACAGTTGACTGTATATTAAATTTAATACATCCATTTATATATAAATAATTCAGATAGTACAGTAATTATTGAAATATTTTTAACAGTGTGGCAATCGAATCAATACAGGAGTTCCAATTGTAATATTCTCTATAAATAAATGTTAGCCAGCTTTTCGCAAGTTTGAAGATTCTCTGCGAGATGACATCTTACGAAACTCAATTTTCCTTCAGAAAAACAACGCTTTCGAGATTTCTCGTTGGCAGGAGTCTCGAGATACGATTAGATATGCAAGAGAAGGAGTGGCGGTGGGACAACCGACCAGTACCATACTTCTCGAGTGAGGAAACGTCCGCGTGCTGGGCCCGACAGTTGGAATGGTATAGAGGGTCTCGCGCAGCTTTCCTCAGGAGAAACTGCACGAAGAAAGCTAGCCAAAAATATCTCTGGCTCGTTTTCCGCTCGTCGAGATAACAATACGATCTACGACTACACGACAGAGGGAGAGACGCAGTGGGCGAGACCGAAGGAGAGAGTGAGAAACCAAGGGAATGTTCACGTGGACGTTGGCGACGAAGGGATTCGAGGAAAGGGAGATGGCGTTTCGGCAGCGGGGGTTCGTCGTTGGTTCTCTGTTGCTGCTGCTGCTTCTGCCGTTGGTGAGGGAGAGGTCGAGATTCCAATTTAGATGCGGCGACAGCGGCGGCGACATCGTCGTACGTCGTTTCGAGACCGCGCGCCGCGTATACAAATTTGTAGGCAAACAGGAAATTAAGCAGCGCGCAAGAGCGAGTGAGACACGAAGGGATGCGCAGATATCGCATCATCCCCTTGGCTTAACTGTGAATGATATCGTCACACATGTTTTTACTCGTACGGACTTTTCTATTCTTGAGAGATGTATTTTTTCTTCTTTAAATATTCGATGAGCTTTTCGCACCAAAAATTTTATGTGCTTTGAATTTTGTTTCATTTATTCCGGGATATCTGGGTTCGAAGAACCACTTTTAAAATACCTGACACATCGGTTGTTGCGTTCGGGAGGTGGGTTCTTCGAGATCACAGATCGAAGAACCCACCTGTAATTCGTGTTGCCAGCTTTCTAATCTTCGGTTAAACATTTTTTTTTCCGTACACGCGATTAGAAATTTTTCAGTAAAATCATTCGATTCGAATTGAAATATCGATATCTTCCGTACCTTTTTAAATTTGAGTACATCGGTAATACAATTTGTGACGTTGAATCTTTGAAGATCTGCACCAAATTAGTAACAATCATCAAACCCTAATGCGCCAGAAAATAAAAAAAATGTATTTGTCGTTCTTCAGAATAAATATTATCAGTAAATAATAGATAAAAAAAAACTCTAAAATGATCTTACGAAGTTTACAAAATACACGCGTTCAATACGATGTAGCAGTCAGCTGGATGAAAATGAATCCGGATGTTAACTTGCCGGGGGAGGTCGACAATTTAGTTGTTGAATGCACCAGAAGGGCGGATAATATCGTAAAAATAATTTTTATCACGAAATCAATGGAGCCTATTGACTAACAACCGGTCATTTCTTTCTCGAGAGAGCGAGCTCGGTATACGGAAGGGTTTCAGGACGCTCGGAACCGGCTCCCAGCAGGAATATTTATTATCCGAGGCCGAGGTTCGCGCTCGGCGAACGTTGGTTGTATAGGCACAGCATTTCCGTCCGAAGAATGACGATTTATGACGGCCTAATAACTTCCCCTTATCGGAGGACGTAGGTTGCCTCTTTCCACCGGTGAACTGCTCAGCAGGAGCTCGAGCAGTGGTGTGCGAGAACGCGCGCGGCTTTCACCCTCGTCGACAGTCCGCTGCGCTCGGAACCGCTACCGTCGTCGCATACTCGCGTATCGCCTCGCTCACGCTCTTGTGGTCTACACTCCGGGGCACAAAAAAATTGTACACGAGCCTCATGGCTGCCACGAGGCAGGGGGTTATATAAAGATATTTTTTGTGCTTCTCGTTCTTCTACAACATTATATCCTATACCCAACCGTTCGTACGCCTTCTTGGTTCCTTTTTTGCACGATCACCCGCGCGACGTTCCTAAGCTGCGAGATATATGTCAGGATTTGCAAGTGAAGCAAGTAATACTCAACGCTTCCAAGAATAGCTCAACTGTTTTTTTTCTTCGTTCACCCTCTAATCGGTTAAAAACTTTAATACTTTTTTACATTGATGCAAAACTGCTTCCTTAATACATAATCTACGTACAGTGGATGATTTCCTTACTAAATTTTGTACATCTCGTGCGAGATATTGACGATCGAGCTATTTTCTATTCGCTAAATATTATTAAAATTTTGCCTGACTTAAATAATCTACGTCACATGGTATCGCTTGAAGATGAATATTCTGGTCGACACCTACGCGATGATACTTCTGTCGAATTTAAGGAAATAATCGACTCGGTTGTATATCTTGGAATGCTTTGATTTGAAAATTATCTAAACATTTTTCAGATTATTGTTGTTATTTCTTCACAAGCTTTTCCAAACACCTTGTACTAACGGGTTAGCGGTGGTCTCGATTCAAAAGGTCATATTCTATTAAGAATAATATCGGAAACGACCGAGACAATTTCTGATAAGATATAAGTGGTTTTAATGCTGCGGTAGCTTTTATTTATGGAAATTATCTCGCACTATTTGCATATCCGATGGCTGTACCTACGGGTAATCGCGTAAAGAAGCCATACGGAAAGTATCTTTGGTAGATTCTTTACGTTTCATTTACTCAGTTCTTTTATTAACCGTCTATATTAATAAATAATGCAATTATGAGCGACCGCTAAAACCAACTGGAATAAAATGACGTATCCGATATGTTTTCTATAAGAATCTATCGGATTTATAAAGAAGGAGTGATCAATAGATCCGAAAAGAAATTGTATAGCGTATACATATTCTGTATATAAAACTCGAAAACTAAATCCGACGTACGTCTTTCCTCGGTTTTTCGTGAAGGAGCGTCATGTCGGTAAATGTTTGGAGACGGTTTTTCGAGGATTAAGGACGTGCTGCCTTCGCAGGTCTGAAAAGGATCGAATACGGACGATGGAACACAAAAGCGACGATGGAAACTGGACGCTGGTTGCACACGAGCCAAGGGATAGCAGCTGGAAAGGATCGTCATGGATACGAGAATAAGGATTGCGAAGATTGGTGAGTGCGAGAGAAGATGAGGTCGCGTGCGCTGACGGGAGGGTTGAGCTTTTGCGATATATTGCTGGGGGCCGACGGCAAGCCTTTATTAAAAGTGCTCAAGCTCTCGGGATTATTGCTTTCCGTGAACGCGCGTTCAGCTTCGAAACTGCATGTTCATAATCTGGTGAGCGGTTCCTTCTTGAAGCTGCCGCATTCTCTCGCGCGTATTACCTTGTACCATTACCGTACATACTCCACGGCACAGGACAGTGGATTGTCCAGCATATAGGCGCACCAGCCCCTGGAATTCACGTCCTCGCGTCCCAACACTCTGCAGCAGTTGATTGCAGTGCTGCGGTGTAAGTACTCGGTGCCCCGCGAGAGACCCTCGTGAGGAGCATAGAGTCACGTAAATTCTCATTGTCTCTCTCTCCGTCTCTCTCGTTCTCTCTCTCTCTCTCTCTCTCTCTCTCTCTCTCTCTCTCTCTCTCTCTCTCTCTCTCTCTCTCTCTCTCTCTCTCTCTCTCTCTCTCTCTCTCTCTCTCTCTCTCTCTCTCTCTCTCTCTCTCTCTCTCTCTCTCTCTCTCTCTCTCTCTCTCTCTCTCTCTCTCTCTCTCTCTCTCTCTCTCTCTCTCTCTCTCTTGAGAACCGAATGTGGTCTGATGGTCGGTAAGCATACTTATCGTTAATACAAGTACCACGTTCGGCTATCGTACGGTATGTACCTCTACTCCCTTGGCTAATGCTGTATCCTGCACCGACAAATCACAGTTAGCAGTCGAAATAATATCGTAAATTAGTAAAACTCGTATCAGTAGAATGACATTTTTATTTAACGAAATATTTTCGTTGATTCAACTATTACAATAATTTACCGCTTTTTAGTCGAGGTTAAAATCTGTGGGTAGCAAAATACTTTGTTACTTCAAGGTCAATTTAATAAATAAATTATAATTGAACTTTCGGAAGAGAAACGTGTTGTTATGTTTCGTTAGATGAAAAAATTGGAATTGAATAAGAATTTTTTATGCTGCAGTCGCAAATAACTTAAAGTTGTTTTGACGGAAGAGAAAAAATGTTGAATTTGATAGAATTTTAAGAATATGCTTTGAGGTTATTCACGCAATCAAGTTGAAACTTTGCCTTCTATCACTAGCGTGAAATCATTTCCACTGTGCTAAATACAAGACTCAGATTAATTAATAAGTAACGAGAAACCGTTGGCAAATAAGAAGTATCGAGGAATACCGAGAATTCTCAAGGGGTTGGAGTGCCTCGAGTCCAGAAGCGCAAACGTGGCTGTGATCCGGGGATGGTGGCATCGACGAAAGCGTTTCTCATTCCCGAAGAGAGGGGGGGTTAGCATTTACCTGTTCGCGTACAGTAGCAAAGCGTCGCATAGTTTCCGTTGGATCGCCCCAAGGAATTTGATGCAAATTGATGCGGAATCGATACTAAGCTGGCTCTGGAGTTTCTAATAAGATTCTCTGCTGCTGGCATTGCCCTTTCCTAGCACCTCGTCTCTTCTTATCCTTGTCCTCCGCTCTGGACTTTCGTACCGAGTCTCGCTACGCGCAGCGAAGCGGTAGACACGGCGGAGCACGTTCGGGAAACGAAGAAAGCCGTCCTTGCTGGAGCGGCCGCCGGCTCCATCTTCTCGTTGTTTTCACCCTCTGGTCCCCCACGACCCAGACGTCAGGACTGTACTCGCTCTCTACCCTCTTTCCCGAGCGACCGCTACTCCCTCTCGACGTGTAGCGTCTCTCGAGCGGCCGCTCTCGTCTCTCGCGTAAAGAATTTTACAGCTGGCACCGGGATTTTTCTCCGACAGCAGCGGAGGACGAGAAAGCGCGCTCGCGCATTTCCTGAGATACCCTCGAGCCTTATATTTTTTTCTCTTCACTGCGCTCCGTGGCAGGAGGCAAGAGGACGGGCTGGTGGGCTCTTACGCTCTTCAGCCACGGGCGTTCATGACTCTGACTTGGGGGTATGCAGTGGAACAGTGGTTTCGTTCTCAGCTTACACGCTTTGGGTCTGGATTCGATTTCCAATAGATTTTAGTGCTTTTTCCGCGACATCCGGTCGTTGGAAATTTATCTAAAATCGTAGGCACACAGGTTCCTCTTCCTTATCGGTTGGACGGGTAAAAATGATTGATTTGGTAAATTACTGATCAAGGTAGTCATCTTGTTGCAGCAGGTATTAGATAAACGGTTCAATCCAATATAGATCCTTCATTGCGCATGAGGCGCTGCGCAGACAAAATGATACGCTTATCAATAATTTCAGTAAAAAAATTCGACTAAAAACAGTTAAATGAAGATTGTGTCATACGAAGCAGTCGCTGAATCAACGACGTACTACTGAATTTTATCCACATGTTGATTAATTCGTTTTAAAAATAAAGATGTTACTTGTAGGTCAGATGATGCTGATTTTGATTCAACCGTCAAAAATGTGTCTTACCGAATATTTTCAATGGAAATTTCAACTTGTCACTCAAGAAAATAGCAAACCCTTGCGGAAGTCGTTAGATCAGTCGTATTATAGTGACTCGAATCAGTAACAACATTTATTTTATTTTTCTAAATAAGTTAATCTGAATACTTTAATCACTCGATACATTTAAATTAATTGTTTAACTGATTTATAAAATATCGGAAATTTACACAAGTTTTTCTTTTTCACGACCTTTGCGCCTAAATCTCAACGTGACTCGCACATCGCAAAACAACTACCTTAACTCGTTAATTTACGGACATATTTATAATTATACGCAAATGCGGTATTTCAATTTCTCTCATTGACGCGCTTAGAATCGCAATGACGTATCTCGCACCCTTATTTGTGCTTCGCACAAATATCCATCCTACTGGCCGGACATTAACGTTATATCTATATTAAATGTTTAACTTACACGGTTGCTTACCTAGAATTACTATGATTAATAACAAACTAATTTAATCTCCGAAAAAACTTTAATGAGTTATTTTATGATACGCAATGAGTTTGATGGTATGCAAGCGTTTGCTGCAAAAAGATTGCTTCACGTATTTCATAATGTTGATGAAACGTCAGTCGGCTTTATACTTCTTTTCCACGTCTGCATCCCTCAGCAATGCTGTCTCCAGCTACCATTCGTAATTTCGTTCCGCTACTTGCACCTGGAATTTTCATATGACAGGATTTTTCTCTTCGCAGCATCAAGACGCGCGAGCACGATAGAAAATACGCGTTGAAAACTATTCGAGAGATTGAAGATTTTCCAGCTCAGAGAAATTCACATTCTCGATATAATTTGCTCGTCCTGCGCGGATGATGAACTTTAAAAGGATAAATGTTGTACCAATGCGATGCTGCAAATATGTTCATTGTATTCTCAGTTGATTTAATTCCATTGGAATTTCTTATAATTTTAATAAGAAATGAGATATCGACAGCTCTTCGTTAAGTACTTACATTTAGCGACTATGCTTTTGAATAATTACAAAAAAGATTTTATTGCTTGTCATTGAAACTCTGAAAATAAGCGACTTGGTCGTGTATTACGCGATTGACTTAGAAATGTCAATATATCGCGTAAATAAATGAATGGGTTCATTGCCAAATATAGAATAGCATACGAGTATATTCTACATGCACACATCAGCAGTTTCGTCGATTCACGATACTTACACGTCTCACGAGATATAACACGGTACAAAAAGCTTACGCGTTCATTCGTTGTGTGTGAAATTTCTCAAACAAACCATTATTCACGCTTTATAAAACGGATGGGCACACGAGACGGTTAACAATTTTATTTTTGTCATATTACTGTGAATTTCCTGAGTGCTTGGCGTAATGGCAGAACATCGCGTAAAAAAACTGGTAGCGTCAGATGAAAATAAAATGAAACGCGTCAATAGGTGATAAAAAAAAAAATTCTCACGAGATTCAGTAGTCGATACTATCGAATGTCAATTTTTTTAAAAGCTTCAGAAATTCATATTTCATTGAAATAACATCACGCGTTTAATCGCGCTGGCAGTCGACTATCGATCATATTTCCCATCGAGCATAGCTTTCAAACATTTAAAAATTTAAGTTGGAAGAATTCAATAATTTTGTTTTAAATTTGTTCATGATGCGTGGGTAATATAAAAAAAACAGAAAATTAACTTTTTACCGAGGAGACCAGTGATGATTATAGCGAACGTAATTATACAGTGAACAACCTGATACCAATGAACGACTTATATTTAAAAATTAATAAAAACGTAACGAAAAAAATGTAGGTTTTAAACATATTTACCTTTATTCATTGCAAATAATCGTCTGTAAACGTTTGTTCGTATACCAGCCGTTATGTTTCCCGAATTATTAACTGGTTGCGCGAGCAATCAGGGTCGCAGGGAGTTGAATCGATTAATTCGTTGGACATAATGTCGGATAAGTAAACCTGAGCCGCAACTCAGCATCCTCTATTACAATAATGTGTATGAAATTCCTTGAGTATCATCCAGATTATATACCGGGTATCGGAGAAAATCCAGCGTGCTGGTTTGTACTGCGTAACACTCTGGAAGATTAGGATTCAATCTCGTATGCTCGTTAACCGCCAATTATTTCAGGCCCGACTAATTGGACTGGTTTCGTGGAATTGAATCAACTGTCCGTACATGGGCGTGTCGTAGGGCATACATTGTGTGTCGTATCTACCGCATTACGTTCGTTTCACGATCCTACACGTCTGTCGACTCGCTCGCGATTCACTGGCCACAAAATGTCACCCGGGTAGCGGTACAGCCGGACGAAGGTGTATCGCTGGCCACCTGTGGATGTATTAATCTTTTTTATCGAATTCAATTTTGCTGTAAAGGTATTCCTTCGTGTACCGAACCAATTTTAAGCTAAATTGGTTTCTTGGTCGGTTCAACGTTGAAACTTAACTTTCGTTTATTTCCGGATCGAATAATTAATGTCGATTCGAAATGGGCAATACAAGGCTCAGAGACAACGACGTTGATCGTACCCTTGCGCTTCGTTTATCGCGATCACTGTGCCAAAGATAATAAACGGTATTTTCTCTTGTGCCTACCTACCACGGTCGATGTTCGTATAAACCATTTCGATGCGGTAGGTCAATCATGCTTTCACGACCAACGGGCGTTTGTGTATTAGGAAAGACTGTGCGCCTCTTATTAAATTCATTAGACCAACAAAGAACTGTAATTTTAACCTGGTGCTATAGAGCGACGTTAATACGTGTCATTTTACCAGCGAGGATTTCTCTTTCTCTCATTCCCTCCTCCCTCCTTAATGGCGAGTCATCGATAGGCGATTAATTTTGTGGTGTACACCGTTCTCCACGATGGCCAACATCACGATCGATCGTCTTATGACGATATTCTTGTAACTTAACCGATGGCATATACCCGTCACAATAAAATGGTGATTTATCATTTTACACTTAACAGTAGGAAAGTTCGATCTATGGCAAATACCAACGGCAAAAAAAACAAATAAATACAGGAGCAACATAACGGTGGATCTTGGCTGAGGCATTTTTCTTTTATAGGAGAACACCTTGCCGGCAACGTGCGCAAGTAATATCTTGTAGGTGCGCACGCAAGCCGTTACTGTCTTGACGGGTGCTAGTAGTACGTAACAACGAAAAAAAAACCAGGTCGATGGTGTCTTCTCTACTCACGATCAAATTGATGTTCCAATAATATGAAAAGCAATATAAGAGGTTGTTATAGTTATCGTACAGACAGATGGGTGTCGAGTGCAGGGTATAAGATACTCAATTGTATAGAAAAAAAGAGACCGGCACTTGGTTATGTGTGATCCTCAAGGACCAATCGATATCAACGTTTAGATGAATTTGAGATGGAATTATATTGTACACTTGGGGCGATGCAAACGTCTTGTCTGAAGTTAGTCAGACGTATCGATCAGTTTGATGTTATTTTATTAGAAGTCGTTGGTTCTAATTTGATGAAACAAGTGCTAAAAATAAATCAATCGAATCTAATGATTTTCCTCTATCTCATTCGAATAATGAGCGATGACAGGTTCGGTCGGTCAAAGTGTTGACTCTGATCAATGACTGGTTGAGAAACGAATTCTAAATATTCAATGCTAATGTTTATGAAGTTATCAGTCGGATCGTTCTCTCAGATATGTACGTTAGAAAGCACGTCAATGACTATATTGTTGAGTTTAATCGCTTACCAGGATGCGGTCGTCAACTGGAAAGGAATTTTTCTGCGAGGCCCAACTTGACATGCCAAGTTGCTTAGATAAGGCGGAAATCCGAGGAAACTATCAGCCGATGTAACAAATAAGGGGCGGTCTAACGACGTGATAATTTAATTGAGCAAACCTTGCGTTGTTCCGGTGGCGAGTAGAGTGGAGTGTCGACGAGGAAGCGGGAGAGAACCTTTACCTTTCGCCAATCGGCGAAATAGCTCGAGTGTACGGCTAGGATGAGAATTGGGATAGAGGTTAGGGCTTGTTGCGTTGAAGCTAACTCGGAGCACTCGTTTCGCAGAGGGCTATATCGCGAGTTATCGTCAGGCGCTCTGCCGAGAGGGTGAAGATGAAGAAAGTCTCGTGAGCGCGGTTTCTCTCGGATACGGCGCTCCGAGCTGAGAATCCGCAGCTTCTCCGAAGCTAACAAGACTGGGTATTGAATCAAGAACGAACGCGCCCGTTCCGATCTCTACATCTACCACAGAGAACTTCGTTTCCACTGATTGAACGAACTGTGGGTGCGAAGCACCGGTACCTTACCAACGAAACCGACACCGCTAGCAAGGATTCGCTCCGTGGAATGGGAAATCCACCAGTCCTACCTAGTCTCTGCTAATTACCCATCCGGATCGCTATGTGCTGGACGAATTTCGACTCGACTCAGGCTCAGTCGAGTGATTAGGCTTGTGCGCGAAATTGGTGGTTAATTTAGGCGAGGTACTCCCTTCTTCCTCGCGTATCGCGATGTGGTTGTGCAGGTAGGCGTGCTAAAGGAGAGCCGATAACGAGAACGACTGCGAAACTGATCTTGGCAGATTCTACGCTTGAAATCATCCGACCGCAACGACTAATTATCATCACAAAGGGATCTTGGTTGTGTTCACGTTATATAACGGATTAAGATCAATTACCGTATTGTATTGCCTAGGTACAATGCAGTTACACGTATAGTTTATTGTTTCGATGAAAGAAGTTGAGAGATCTATACTCTCGATAATTACGGACATTACCGGAGTATCCGACTTCGGGGAAATCAGTTGTGAGGCAGCCTTTCGTTCCTGCACAATTCGATTCGCTAGATTCAGCGTCAAACCAAAATGCACTCGTTCCTCCACGGATTTTATATTGCACACTGTTTTTTCTTCAAATTTTTAATATTTCTATTACTGTTTCATGACGATAAACAATATGTAAGACAGGATCCGTGGGGCAACGATTGTTTCCAATTGACGCTGCGATGAATCGAATTGTGCAGGAAAGAAGGGCTGAGCATGATTTTCTCATGAAAACATCAAGAACGTTTCATCGTCGTTCTGCTGGAAGGACGGCTCTTGCTCGTCTGGAGTCGATGTGTACCGACATGTGTTCAGCATTATCTCAAAGCAATCAAAGAAATGAAAATGTTAAGACGGTTCAGCGTATAAATCTGATTGAAGGAGATTACGACTTCTGGACAAGTGACATTAAGATTTTTTCAAATGGTCCCAAAACGTTAGATCACAGCTTCGTTAGAGATTCTTTGAGCAACGAAAGCTCGACTTCCAAGGAAATTATGGTAATTTGAGTAAATGGTTGTTAATCTCTGATCTGTACCGTGAAAACATCGATATCACACTTGTTCCACTTGACTCAATTAATCCAATTCTATCCAACCGCACAATTATCTCGGAAGAGCTGTGATTACGAAGCTTATCAACTGCAGATTCGGTTTTGCGTTGCACTCGTTCAATTCCATTCACTGCTCTACTCTATGATTCTACTCTCTTATACTAAAATTCACTACTACTCCCACAAAAATCCATCAGTACCAATGAAGTAGAACCCGAACGATTATTACCGCACGTCGATAATTTCTACAGGGCAGCCAGTGGAGTTGAATTTTGTATGGAATCGGCTTCGCCAGTGACATTTAAATAGACTCTTTCTCCATGGTGCACGTACAGATGTAATTGACCCCACTCTCGATTTTCCAACAGTGGAGCTCCAGGATGTGGTCCGCGATCTTGTTGCCCGGAAATGTCATTTTGGAATTCATTAAATACTGAATCGACCAGCACCTCGATTTCTCTCCTTTCATCGCGCTCCACCCTTTCATGTTTCATTCTTGTTTTACAGAAATGTAATATCACATTCGTTGGGTTGTGGTACCAGCATCGCACTCCGGATATTGATAGAAGGTCGGTAAACCTGTGCCGAGGGCTATGGGGGTTTTTACCAGAATCAATGGGAAATATATTTATAATCCCGATGAGTTTGGTGGGTACACAGAATATTTCATATCATAACGCTGGAGAAACATCAGATAAACTGACACACCGTGAAAAATTTCAAAGCTTCACATAAATTTGATCACACTGACGTTGAAAAAGGCGGTCGTTTACCGATTCAATTGCATAAATGTTGGTGAAATCATGATCACGCACTTCGGCGATTCGTGAATTAATAAATATTGAATATACAAAGCAATGTTGCATTTATCCATCGGTGATTACAATGTTTCATCGTATTCGATAACCTTCGCCTCACCAATCGGCAATCCCCATAGATACTGTTAAGCAATTTCAACAAGTATGGATTACCACTTTTGGTGTAAATGTGCTGTTACGAAATTAGTGCACGGAGAAAAATAGTTACTTGCCAAACCAACTTGGGCGCTGGTAAACCAATAATAATTAAACAAACCAGCAGACTGGCTGGATGACCGAATAAGTTGATTGGCCCAACCATTGAGATGGTTTGCCCAACTATCGTTAGTTTTCTGGCGTCAAAGTTGATTCTGGCAATTAAATATTTTCACTCCCGACTGGAGATTCAACTCCAGCTGTTAACAATTAGAAAAGAATAAAAACACAACGCAATTTTCTTAATTGAGTTTGTTGATTTAATTCTAAATACACTGGTGTAAAAATGATTGAGCGATTAAATAAAATAATATTATTTAAAATTTTTTAGCTGTATTTAACTTAATTTTTTTTAATTTAATTTTCAACATTAAAAATGTTCCATATGGAAATAAATCTAAAAAGGATGAAATAACTGCCGATGCCATTTTGGTTAATTTCATATTTAAATTTCAATAATTCATTTATCGCTGTCACTACAGTCAGGAGACGTTTCCTTAATATTGCAACCGTCTTTTACATATCAAGAAACTTGCTGGCGTCTGGACTCTGATTAAAAAAAAAAATTATATACGATATAGACGTTTTCTAAAGCAGAAGAAGACATCTCTCGACTATACCATAGTAGCAGCGGTAAATGAATTATTCTAATTTAAATATAAAGTTAGCTGAAACGACATCGGCGGTTACTTAATTATTTTTAGATTTATTTTCATATGAAAAACTTTTTATTCCTTTTTTTATGATATTTTGCAGTCCGGAGTTAAAAAAATGTTTCATTTTTTCTTTTTCCGTGAAGCTAAATGAAATCTTGGGAATCCGTATTCGATTTTATTTACAATATTTTATCGTTTTTTGTTGACAAGTATCTTTATGCGTATGATTACAAATTTTTTTATCAAATAAAAACTTTGACATCCACGGTATTTTTGAATATCTACTGTATTAACAGTGTTTCATCGCTTTTCATAAGCATTGCCTCTGAAATGAGGCTTTTCGATTGATATTATAAATTAATAAAAAAAAATATATAAACTGCCACTTTTTAATTATTAAACTGTTGTGAAATTAGTGTATTCCAACGAAATCTTTGAAATACACGCGATTTCTAAAAATCATTTATAATTGAAGCACTTAAAAGTAAAAATAGCAAATTGATAATCCGGCGGTCTGACAGAACACCGAATCGTGAAAAGGACGGATGAAAGATTATTTGAACGCGAGAGAGTTGAGTAACGGAAAATCCATGGTATTCGCATTGTGGATGTAATTGACTCCGCGACCACTTTGCAATACATTGAATAATGGAGCAGCGCAAGCTAGCGAAGCTTTGGTGTACGTGGTTTAGCTTCTGTACAACGGGAAAGTCGATTAATCGTGGTTGTTCCGCGAGCATTAAATTAAAATAAAGTCACGTTAGTATTCGCTAAAATTAGTGCTTCACTTTAAAGTACTTTTCCGATTTAACGCTAGTCTCGCGCACTGTTCTTACTGGCTATCGTCTCTCGAAGCCAGCAATGGCATACGTCATTCTTAAAGGTCGTAAGTACAGCCCTTGAGAATTAAACGATGGTCCTTGGTGGGACAACGAGTGAGGGGCTTACTCGAGCTTATACGCGCGAGCAAGCACGTGGACGATCGTCTTTCGTCCACTTGCGGTTGATTTACTCGCACTGCTGAAACTGCATTAAAATGGTGTAAATTAGAAATGGTATTTATCACGGTTTCAGATCCAGCTGTGCTCTTGCCAAAAGTAACCTGTGACAAATATTTTTTGTGTAACTTGGTAAAAAAGACGTAAAAGTTATTTTTATGGTTTTATACGAATGTCTATATTTGTATTCGATTGGTTCCATTGGTATATAGCGGTGAAGGGTTCAGCGAGGTAATCTCCACAATCGCTGCCTGTTTGGTCTGTTTAATGAGTATGCACGCAGCACACTGAGAGCATCGTGGTTTGCTCGTTGGTACATATTATTATTATTATCCCTATACATATTTTAGCTTTGATCATAGTGGATCGAAGTATGCTGGGTACAGTGTCGCCAGGAACACCCTGTGTAATTCTGGTCACAGTACACAGGTGGAGAGAGAGGTAGAGATATATATATATAGAGAGAGAGAGAGAGAGAGAGAGAGAGAAAAGAGGATATGGAGCCAGCAAGGGCCGGATGGGGTAGGTCGAGGACGCAGGCGGTGCGCGTGGCTTCATGAATTTAGTGACGGGACCGGGTGCACCAGCAGCAGCAGCGCCACCAACACCACAAGCAGTATGAAGGAGCAAACCAAATCTCCGGAACGCTTTCGTGTGCAATCGACTGCACGTGCTCTACTCCACATACAGGCGTGGCGTGCGGCACGAAAAGCTTCCTAAAGGCTTAACTAAAAAGAACCGGACGAACATGAATTCGGGCACAACTGATTGATTCTTCCGATCCAATTGAATTACATCGGCCTGCGCCACCAGGCGGTATTTCCAAGCTGTATCCGTTCTTGATTAATCAAAGGTTCTGTCGCCATTCTACTCTACTCGGAAATGATGTTATCATGGTGTTAGGATTATCGTATTTAAACCAATACTTTTTCCTACAGAGAACGACAGACTCGGACTCTTTGAGTGAATTTTCTATTGGCTAGATTACATTTCTACATTGGGATAATACCATCGTCATTCTGACCGTTTGATCTTGTATAAACTATTTAAACAAGGTTTCAAAACGGATTATAAAAATCTTACATACGCAAAAAAATATGAATAACAATGTTCCTTCAAATTGACAAATTATTCTATGTTCGTTCAACATATTTTATTTACGGGGAAGATCTTTCGGTGTCGAAATCGTAAAATTGATATGTTTCATGATTGATCATTCCTTGTGCTCGTCCGAAGATTCTCTGCCAAGTTACAAGGACGAAAATAATAGTTATTTTGGGTAAAAAGCAATTCATATGGTTTTGTATGCACTAGAATAATCAGAGGACACCTTGTATAGACGTATGGATGCGAATCCTGATGTAGCAAGATTGTTTTTGGCTTAATACACACAGTGGGCGAGGTACAAAAACGTTATGGTATACATTTCCCTGCAACAGCTCCGTATCCTAAGCTAGATAGTGTTTCGTGTATCATAGAAGCGGCAATGGTTGCATACCAGGAGACAGATGGTCGTTCTGTGTCTATAGGTACACAGAGTATTTGCCGGATTTGGCTTGGCCATGCAGGAGCGCGCGTATGCGTACACGAATTGCACAGTTAACGGGTAATCCATTACCGGAATTAATATCACGAGCAAATTGCGTTTCTCGTCGGGTCCTTCACGGGCGGACAAGGGTATGCGGAGGGTTTGTATGTGTGCGAAGAGGGTTAGAGAGGGTGAGAGAGGTAGAAATCGCGGAGGGACCGAGGCGGAGAAAGCGGGGATGCTCTCGCGCGGGTGGCCGCCGGTTGTCAGCGGGCCATTACTAATTCAGAAGGCGGTTGCCGCGCCGCAACGTTATATGGCAGACGACGCATTCTGCATAGCGTATTCAGGGACACAATGGGCCGTGGATGCGAGTTTTGAAATATGAATATGAATACCGAGCGAAGGTAGCACGCTTCGGCGGGCTGAAGTAACGAAGATGGGACCAGCCTTTGGTTGGAGAGGCCAGGAGAGAGCTGTACGAGCGATCGATGATATTCTCTCTCTCTCTCTCTCTCTCTATCTCTCTCTCCACGGTCTCACGCTGCGTCCTCCTTGCCTTGTGTTTCACGCCAAGTAGCAGCTTTCGTATACTTGACAATCGTTTTAATACACGAGAATAAAACGTAAACAAGGCTCGCGCAACGTGCGCTGGTATTACGGGTTATCGTATCCTTGGCTAAAATTATCGGACGCGGATACTATCCTCATCATGATGAGATTCCGCATCGGAAATTCTACTCCGAGCTCCTTCAACGGTATTCAGAGCATTCGTCCTACTGCAGAAACGTTCAGCAGTTTCTAACCCACTGTTTCATAATGTAATTACTTCTCTTCGTTTTGAAATTTAGTTCCGCAGCCGTTTAAAAAGGGATCAATCGATGAGAGTCGCTATCACGGCGGAAATGAAAAATTCAATGGTAATGATTGATACGCGAGTGATGCGGAATTAACGATAGAGCCACAAGTTATTTTGATTTCTCGACGAGGTTATCGATTTCGATATTTCCAAACAGTTGAATATGCCGCATTCCCACGAAGACGGCTTTAAAAGGAACCTATCTTAATTTTTTAAATTGATTTTGAACAGCGGAATTTCTTTTGGAGTTGTGAAATTTGCCGCAGTTTTTAAAAGTATCCAGAAAAATCGTTCTCGTCACGGGGTATGTTATATTGTTAGGTGGAAATGCGGGGTTCGATCAGCCCAGTTGTACAGCGCTAGTCGCTGTTGGGGGTGACCCGCAACCCCATTTCATTGGACACACGTCACGTACCATCTCCAACATAATTGGTTACACGCGAAATTACGTGCCTCCACGATCAAATTACTCTTTTATCGTGAGGCGACCAAAAGAAAAATCCAATTCGCTCCATGACCTCCCGACTTTTCACGCGACGCGATATCCGTTGCCATCCTAGGGCAGAGGAATCACGAGAGCCCCATAAACTTGGTATGTAAATCGATAGTTCGTGATCGATCGTCCATGGCTGTATATTTCTGTCAGTCGTTCTTATAGTACGGTCCAGGGTTGAATCGTCGATACAGAAAGCATCGGTAGTTCTCCGACGACCGCTCGTATATGCAAAAGAAGCTGTTTAAGCAAGTGTAAGTGTAGCGTGTGATGTTTTTCGCACCTCGGTTTGTACGCGAAGCCATTGGATCGCATAAGAAACAATTTACAACGAATTCTACGATGTTGACCCCACTTTTCCGTGAGATCTCGTTGAATCACGCGGGGATTCCGGGGGGGGGGGGGGGTGTTCGGCGAACGAACGTATTCCGTTCAAGAGAAGGGTGGGAGAGGCTCTCCGATAGCTCGAAGCAGTAGCAGCAGCTCGGCACCCAAACTTCGCCAAGATGCCGCCGCCGGCAATAACTGGTAAAGTATTACCACTTCTGGTCGGTTGAACGCATTTAGATCGCCTATTTGGCGAGGCACCGGAATAATTTAGCGTTTTGCCTCGCTCCCGAATCAAACGCCAGGCGGATTCGCCGGGACGGCATGTGCCGTACCCCCCTCCGCTTTCCGGCGTGCCACGTCCCGCGATATATTTTCCAAAACTCGACCCATTGCCCTGCTGAATTATTATATTATATCTCGTGGGCTGTTGGACTCGGTCCGCGTTTCGAGGTTCAGCGAGACACGACCGTCGCGGCATACGACGAGAGATCTAGCGTCGATTATTCCACTACGCGAGCAAGGGGGCTCTGATAGCCGTCCGAGCCACCGGTAAGGGCGGACCAGTTATATATGCTTCGACTACCGTAAACTTACCGGAATATTCCACCGAGTGGTGATATTGGCCCTACTTACGTCGACTACATTCAGATATCGCTACGACTTGGCGCAACTACAGCTCCTCTTTATTGTACTCTACATGTATATCCGCCCGGATGGTTCATACGGTAAAACACGTCGAAATCGCGTGAAAAAGCGACATCAATATTTTACGGCTCAGGCATGGTACGCCCTATCGCTTCTCCGCCGGCTGCCCCGTCATGCTGGCCAAACAAATTATGTATGTTCGCGAAAAAAGTAGCATCGCCGATATACTTGAGCTAATTTACCAGAAAGCACCGCTCGAGAATTTTTATCTCACCAGTTCCAGGCGTACAATTGTTTTTTGCTTCTTCGCGTACCATTCCTGGAAGCGTACCACTCGCGAAGCACGTCTTACGTCGCCACATTCCTATGATCGAAGGAACTCGACGGGTGTCCGCGCTCAATGCGTACGCGTGATTTCTCACGCACCGGCTGCTCGGAATATCATCGTTCGTCGAAAAATTCTTCATCTTTGTCTTACATGTCTTCGCAGGGCGACTGAAGGGACCGAGGCTGCTTTTTTTCTGAACTAGCGCAAATCGCTCGCTTCCAGAGATGACAAACTTGGTAGTAGCACGCGTGACGCGCACGTACGAACTGTTACGTGGGTCGAATACCATCCACCGAACGTGTACGTCACCGAATTGTCTCGAGGGACCAGACCCACTTTTTCATCCCTCTTAATAATTAATGACCAACTTCTTCGAGCTGATAAATAATTAAATTCTCTCTCGATCATAAGGTTCGTTAATCGAATTGAAATTGACTTGATTTCGTTGAGAGACACATTAACCGTCGACGTCTTTAGAAACGGAAAGATTTTCTACCCATCGCGCTGTTAAAGTTGGACGCTAAATGATAGAGACTTTATGTATCGATGACTGTCATCCTTGGTCCTTTTAAGCCCTCATTCTTCACCCTTTTCGTGTTCCGTGCATTCTTTACTACGAACTCAAATAGATGCTGGTATTACCGTCGATCGACGGAAATATAAATATTCTATGAAAATACTTTCGTTATTTATGAACATTTTCACTGGGATAATCATCACATGAGATAATTAGAGGTTGCCTGACGATCGTTCGAAAAAATAATTTAATCTTTTTTCGGAGTCTAATTATCGTCACGTTTTTGCGTTTTGCATATAAACATTTTACAGTGTATCACAAATCTTAGTTTAATTAGTAATCGATAAGAAATTTTCGATAAAATTGTCTTCTAAATGGAATAAGATAAATTTTGATCCAAATATCCTTAAGTAAAAAGCTTCGGCGATTGACGACCTTAGGTTGTGTAACTTTCTTACGTCTCGGCCCTTTGTTCGGGGCCCTCTCCAGAGTTATTTTATTTAAAGCCCATTGTAATATGGTTAAACCAATAGTGTTCCGACTCCATATTCAGACGAGTGATTGTCCGTAAGCGAATGTGTTATTGTTAGCGACCGGTTTATCCGATCTTATTTTTTCTTATGATTCTATTGTTGATTCCGTTGTTGTTATTGTTGTTATTATTTTTTTGCATTATTCAATGTAATTCGATCGGAGAAACCGGCCAGCACTTTTTTGTGGTATGACATTTAAGGTTCTAATCCGATCATTCACGCGACGAACGAACCGTGTAATAACGAATCGAAAAATCGTATCGTTATCAGCAAAAAACGTTTGTACAAGAAATTATTTCACGTTTCAGTTTTGATAATTTTTTAAAAAACAAATCTTTGTAAAGAGGTTGTTTCAAGTATTCAATCGTGCCACGTCACTCTTCTGGTTTACCGTTATTATTTTTTTTTACAAATGTAAATAGAGTACGCTGATGGATGCAGCTCATTCAATAGAATGTCAATATGCCTGATGATGCGAGTACGCCATGGAAAGTTGTGAAATGTTGAATAAACCTGGCGGTCAGTACGCAGACAAAACAATGAGGACGAAGTGAGCGCCAAGCAAACTTTCCAAGCTAGACAAAGCGCTCACTGCGGACAAAGGATGTATATCGATGTCCAGTGGTGATTGGAAATACGTTGATACGTTGTTCCAGAATCGGCACAAATATTCCGCTGGTACCGCAGGCAATGATAGTTCAAGAGACATTCATTGTAATGATAAAAAAGTATCATAGACATATAGATTGAGAAATATTAGTAATTATTCGAAAGCGTTATAATAAATAATAAGTAATATAAAATCCTAATATCAATGATATAATGAAATAATATAAAATTCTGTTATTGTTTCGTTTTAAGAATTATTCATAAACGAACGAGAGAAATATCGACTATCAGGGTCGTTCGTACATAATTTCTTCATTAATTCATTACAAAGACGGATACTCGAATTATAGTTATGTAATATTTGATTATAAGCTGCCAGATGAATTATCATTTAATTTATAATATTTTGTGTATACCAGGCACCTCATCAACCGAGGTCAGCAAAGTTTAAGCTAAATTATTCGTTCGGGGACCATGGATATAGGAGATTCGACGAGAACTTCTCTGGGCATCCTTCGTAGTGCATAGATATCAATTTTATGCTAATTCAATTATGCCACAAACACTCCGGAAGCGCATATATGCCAGGATACCGCAACTTTTGCGTTTTAGGAAAACAAATTCAGTTAGAAAGAAGCACTGTACTTTGTCTTTGGTTCAAATTATCCGTATTTATAATCTTATTTCATGAATAATTACTGATGAGTTCAGTCATTTATAGAACGATAAGCGGTATACAGTACAAAGATCGCGAAAAAATAAATGAGACGGTATTCACAAGATTTGCCATCGAGAAGACAGCTTCTGCACTCAGTATAAGTAGATGGAGAAAGAATGAGCCACTGATGTGCGTTTATTTCGATCGTGAGAGTGGTGTGTGCGGTGCGAAGTCGACAATTCACTGTTCGATCTTAGGGTCAGCGATGTCACTGATCGATTCTTGGACTCTGTATAGCTGTGGTGTCAGTCAACATGATCGTGCTTTCTGCGCTAGACTGGTACAAGTGACTGTGCGGGTGGAAGATCATGGATAGCGCTCTGGGGTTGAGCCAGGAGGTGAGTGAGATATAAGGGCAGATCGGAATGTGTGAGAGGGATGCGGAGGAGAACGCGTGGGTTAGCCGAAGGGAACAACATATACATCGTCGGGATGCGGGAGAGACCGAGAGATGGAGAGCGAGCTTGATAGGACAGGTCAGAGTCGAGAGGGTTGGTTGTGGATGCGGAGGAGGAGGAGGAGAACGTGGGGTTGATCCTCTCGACGTCGATCACATGCCAATACCAATCGACGACTGCTCGGCTCTTTGGCTCTCGCTCCGTCGCTCTCTCTCTCTCTCTCTCTCTCTCTCTCTCTCTCTCTCTCTCTCTCTCTCTCTCTCTCTCTCTCTCTCTCTCTCTCTCTCTCTCTCTCTCTCTCTCTCTCTCTCTCTCTCTCTCTCTCTCTCTCTCTCTCTCTCTCTCTCTCTCTCTCTCTCTCCCTCTCTCTCTCGCTCTGTCTCTGTCTCTCTGTACAGCGCAGTTACGTCGACTGTGAGGGTCATCCGTACATTCATGAAAATCGTTACACCCGCGGATATGATCCTAACTGGCAAGCGCGTATTACAACTAATTTCTTTCGAGCTACTCGTAGAAAGTTTTACAGTGGCAAACACCGCAATAAATGCTGTGCAAAAGATGGGTGCTTTTTGAGTCTCCTGAATTATACAAGGAAATTACTATTCACGATGTTGGTGCGCGGTGCGACGACTCGATAAAAAATTATTCAACGAAGCGACGAACGTTGTCGTAATGGAAGTATAAAGGGACAGGCATATATACTGATAACGACTCGGTCGTACGTTCTCCCGGCGATAACTATTGGTGGGATCATACTGCACGAGGAGAGAACGTGTTAGAAGCACAGAGAGAAAGTGTGCTTGGCACTCTCTTTCCGCTGGCACCATAAATGACCACGATAAAGTAACCGTTGGGACACCGCATCGCTAATGCGCGATGAGACGATAGCACTGTTCGTTCGTTCGTTCGTTCGTTCGTTCGCGAGAGGCAAAAGTGCGTGTGCTCGCGTGAAAACGAAAAGATAACCGGTAGCCGCTGAAGTACTGTATTTTCCACGAGAGGTGGGTATAGAACGCGCGTGACCGTTTCAACCCCATTAAACTGATGCCATTCCCTGGCGTCATTCTCGCGAGAAAAGCACCGTGCTATTGCTATTTTTGCTGCGGTCTTAAATTTAATATTCGGTGTATCAACAGCGTTGACGGCTGGATGACATCGCATGACAATTTTTATCGAACGTTACTGCGTGACCTCGTACCGCAGTTTTCTATTGTAAATTACTATCTGCCGGCTACCGATTCTCTTTGCACGTATAAATACGTATGCCTCTCTCGTGTTTCTTCCGCTTATATTTAATGATTGCTTATCGAGCTTATTTTCTACAACTCTTTTCCTCCATGGAAATGATAATTTCTTAATAATTGAAGAATTATCAATGTTTCATTATTAATTAATATTATTTATAATTATTTTAATATATAATAGCAATTTATTAGTTTCTTTCTTATCCGGATTTACAGCAAAAAATTTCTTTTAACCTGATACATACAAATGACTCAGAAATTCGTGAAACTCATTTATTTTCATTTATATTTCATAAAGAATTGATTAGCGCATACATGATAACGCTCAGTATCATTAAAGTGACAAGAATAATAAGTAACAGGAATAATTGCTATCTTACAACATGTAAACACAGTCATGTACGCTTACGGTGGATTTACCGCACATATAATTCCACGAAATCCTCTGGCAAAGTCGATGGTCGCTGTACAATTAGTCAATGAACGAACCTCGGGAGGTCTAGGAAAAAAAAGCCGGTTGGCGAGAAACGAGAAGAAGGGTATGGGCGTCGCGTGCGAGTTTCCGCCCCCCCCCTTTTGCGAGAATCGATAGTTCGTGCATTCCCAGTGGAACATAAGTCGTGCGCTTTTCTATGGACTGAGGGGATCGCGGATGTCCGTCGAATACGTCGAGAGGGGTGCGAGAACGACTTGTTGAGTGCGCGATTCCCATTGTACATCGCTGACTCTTCGGTAGCTTTTTCCACTAGCTTTTTCGACCTACTCTCTGCAATTCGTTTTAACGAGTATAATATACAACGAGATAAGTCTCATCGGTCAGTGCAAGATGGCAAGACGAATCTGTTATGCCATCCATAGAGAAATAATAGTTCCAAACTTACGGAACATCCGTTGAAAGGATAGCCAGAGAATTGATGGATCCTCTAGAAAGTGGAGAACTGATTCTACAGCTATTAGGAACTTTTCACGAAAGCCATTTATCATTTTCAATAAAAATATAAAAGCAAACTAATCAATGGCTGTTCAAGTTTTGTTATAATTTGGTGTCTGCGCTCACGACTATCGATATGCGTGAACCCAGTGCAGGACGAAGGCAGACTGAAAGTCAAAGTAGAAAAAAGCGGGCTGAAATTACATAATTTTCCTTCAAACTCAGGTGTCACTGATCGGTGATTAAAAAAATCTTGGCAAATGCCAGATGTAGAACGTCAACCAAAGAAATCGACATTATTTGAAGTAATATGAATTGTGCGGTGACAAATCCATTTTGATGATTTTTCATCTTTCAAATGTACACTGGTTGAGGCTGTTTTATTATCTCGACGAAACTTTTGCCTTGATCGAACCAACAGACAATATTCAAGTCCTCTTTTCTATCTGTACTTTGAGAAGTAAGTAACGATGGTTTCTCTCTCTCTCTCTCTCTCTCTCTCTCTGTCTCTCTTGGTGGCTGATGTCTAGAGCAGGAGTTCCATTTTCTGCTGGTTTATCATATCAATCGGTGTTCTCTTTGTTACAAAAGCAGCCATTTATGCTTCGGGTAACCGCAGCACAATCTCTTGCTGGGTCGACCATTCAAAGTCCATCGTGATACTGAAGCGTCAACGCGGGAGATCGTCGACCAGGTTGTCTCTTGTAACGCTACGCCACGCTGCTTAGAGGCATCGGTTTCTTGTGAAACTAGACGGCCCTCCGGCAACGAACAGGAGTAGTAAGCGGTGGATGTCATTTCAATCCGCTATTCGATTACCAAGACTCACTCGCCTTGGCTCGGCTTACCCGCAATGCCAGCGGTCATCCAAAGAATGAACCGAGGACTAGATTTCTTCAGTTTTTTCCCTCTAGACCCTTCCGTCTTCTCGTCTCTTTTTCTCTAATTCGTCTTGGTTGCGACCGTTTCTGAGAGTCATGATACGTATGACGTGTACAGTTTTATTCATAAATCAGTAAAAGCGTACAGTTCTGGTCGTTTCGTTGGGTATTTCCAGATTAAGCACGAAGGTATCAAGTAGAACTACATAGTCTGTACATTTTCGGAGAAGACCTCCCCGAGAGGTGTGATACGTATGTCATACTCTGGGGAAGAGAGAAATGACATATTCGATCGACTTCGACGGCATTGTAATTTCTTTCACTTATTAGTAATACAGACGAGCTATCGGATATTCACCATTGACAGTTGAAAGCATCGGATTGGAAATACAGTGAGTATCTCGAGTATTGAACGCTGTGGTGCAAACCACGGTGGCAATGTTACGGAGAATTCAATTTTACTTGACAACGCGGAGCTTTTAAATTCCGACGATTTTTCCACAATCCAGTTACCAGAGTTGCGCCACGTATCACTTGTTCTATCATATTGACACATGCCAATGCAATCAGCGAATTTTCAATGTTCCACAGTGACATTCGACGATCGAGGCTGGTTCCTAATGACGAAAGGTGCATGGACTTGTTTTCTGGACAATTCTAACACACTCGTTGAACGCACCAGTCGGTAAACGTTGTTGTCATTAACGGTCAAGAATTCTTTCTCATTATCTACAGCAGATGGTACTCGTCATATTTACCGTCAGGTTGACTCGATAATAAATCTATGCTCATTAGAGACATAATACCATGACGAGCATGGAGCAAGTTGGATTTTATAATGGTCAAACTTAGTCTTCCCGTGTAGCGACCAATTGCGAGCTGTCACGACGTTATAGAGTTGAACTCGTGACTATGCAACTTTAATGACAATCAATCATCGCTACAGAAGTGTCGCTATGGTAGTTATACGGTTACAATCGGTTCCCACGGTATAGCAATGATAATGAGGCACTTTGTGACTAAACGGGGATAGTACCATATATGTCACGCTATGTAAATGGGACAGAAATCGATAGAGAGTGATGATACTGCAATAGCATTTTGAACTTGGGCAAAGAATATCGTTTGGAGGTACACTTTCGATCTGGGTTTGCAAATATATAATAACAATGCGTACTTGGCGTACCGCGTAATTTGCGTAACACTTTGCGAATTCATAATTTTGTTCCATCATCTACCGGATAACTAACTTCGATTCCTGATTGACTTCACAATTTACGCGGTTTGCAACTTCTGCTGCATGTGACGGTGCCGTAACAGTCTCGTATTTCAAACACCTTCCCGATTGTTTAATTTCCGTTTGTACGTATTCATCTTGGCATTTCTCAGGATTGTACAGTTCTATTCGATGTGTTTAGTCGATGCAGGCTAAACACGAAGGTACAAAGTAGGGCCAAAGTGTACAGCTTTCATTTTCAGAGAAAAGCTCGCAGCTAATCGACTTTCGAATTCTCTGCTGCTGCTGCTGCTGCTGCTGCTGCTGCTGCCGTGTCGACCTCCCTTGCCATCCCTAACTCCTTGCCCGTCCCAGATTATCCCTCGGGAGAACCACAGCCGCGCGCCGTAAATAGTTTCTCTCGGCTGCACGTGACTTTACGAGCTCTCCGGTGTGCGCCAGAGTCCACGTGGTGGACCTCCTTTGACCTCGCCTCGTATTCACCCGCCCTCTCTCCGAACCTCCTCACCCGCTTCGAGAAAATGGAAGAAACGACCGGATGAAATTGTACTCGTCCGACCAAGCTCCACCGCCGTCCATTTGGCTCTATTACACCCGCGTTCCCCAAACCACGTTTCGCTCAACCGAAATTTCTCCCTTTATCACGTTCTTCGTTCCACTCTCGGCCCTTTCCGATCTAACACACAAATGCGGAGCTCAGAAATAGCGAATAGTATTTATACTGCTGGTTTTGGCAGGTAGATATATAACCTATGCGCGGTCAGAGGTCATTACCGCTCCGAGCCAACTCCAATTCTACGTGCATCACGCCTATCAAACGCACTCACGACGTCTTTTTACCTCTTCGAGCTTCCTTCGGTCTTATTCGCTCACGCGAGACTGCTCGGTTCTTGGCAACTAATTACTATAATCGAGGGCTTCATCGACTCGACGGATCTCTATGTCCGGCATGGTGTGCACTACGGTATACTTTAGGGTGAAACTACGAGTTTAAACGACGGTCACTTTACCGAGTTTTACAATCATTAGCTCGCCCTATAGCGAGATATCTCACAAATTTTGAAAATATCTAAGCCCCTTGCTGTTGTTTTATTCGAGCTGTGATTTATTGTACTTGGACACTGATCAAAGACAGAGAAGATCCAGAAGAGAATAGACAGGGCGCGGATGTTTCGTCTATCGGCGGTATAATTTTCCTACAACATAAATTCGTAAATTAAATATACAAGTTAGAAGGAAGTACACATAGGTACGATAATTTTTCTAAGAACATATTTCTTCGTGCTACGAGCGATCCTGTGAAAGATATAATTCACTGCATTGCTCATGGTACAAACAAAATATCTTTTCTGTGCCATATTATTCCTGTATACTATGTTGTCAAATTTTCAAGTAGCATTACTGATAATAATATTGAATTTGAGCACTGCAGTGCTATAAAATTTTCAGATTCGCGATTCAACGCGCATGTCGGGGCCTTGTGAAATTAATTGTAACACTAACTTTCCTGATAATTGTGTTATCTTCAAACTTTTATCCGGCTCTGTGTACTTTTGTTGATATGGCCCCCATACACTAGAAAAATAAGTCCGTCCACCGATGATTTTCCTCTTTTTATTCAATAAAAAGTGTGTTTTACTCGAATATGCTCCAATCAGCTGCCTACTGTTTAAAAAATCTGATAGAAATGAATTGAAACATGATGACATACGAACCAAATAATTTAATAGGCTGTCGTGTTTTTGTTTCTACCGTTATATCGTATTCGATCGAAATTTTTAATTAGGGCCGTGTATATTTTGTTGATTGGAGCTTCGAATTTATATTTCAATGCTATATCAAGCTCTGCCCTTCCTATTTTTTTTTAAAACCGTCAATCGAAGCATAAACCAGTCCATGGGGTTAATTACAGCAATCCCTACTGTTATACCCCCTTTTATCAGATTCACTGATATTCAGGAGCGCTATGTTGTTAATGAGAGATTGAATTGGAGTACGGTACTTATGTTTAAACAATATATTCTCATTTTGTTGCCGCATGAAAGAAGTTTTGTTTTCATGAAAACATATTTTTTAAAAGTAACCTGCCTATAATTTAGGGCAAAACTGCATGAACATCGCATACACTCGTATTGAAATAAATCACCTGGAACTAACAAGCGACGGTCTAGTTTTTTAAAAAAATTTTACTACTCATTTGACAAGGTTTTATCGACCAAAAATCCTTAATAAAAAAATCGTATACATCCATTCTTTCCAAACGTGATGGTAACAGGAACAGACACGAAACATTAACTAAGATACTTTTGTTCCTTTTTTTTGCAGAGAATTTACGAGTCGAAGACTGAGAACAGGCGTTACAGCGGAGCTTCGATCGTGAACGAGAAGGGTGAGAAGTAACGAGCCGTGAGGTGGGAGCCAAATTACAGACCACACCGTGATCCTTCCTCTGCCGTGCCACTAATGCACACTAGGGCGGTTAAAAAATTAACGTTTTGAAGCTATCGAGCTGCCCATCCGTCTGCACGTACTTTGTTACGGAAAAATGGTTAAGGCACAAACTGGGGCCATGGGGTCTATGCTCTGACAATGGATACTGCCACATCGATCACAAAGTTTAAACGAAACTAGGGATTGCGACAATTTTTTGGCAACATGTCCTATCTACCGCATTGTTTTTTTCCTTTATCTTTATTGCGATATAAAAAAAATTCGTGCAAAGCCGAATAATGAAAAATTTTGATGAGAAAAATATTTTTTTTTTAACGTATAATTTTCCTTTGCAAATTCTTCTCGTCAAATCCGCACCCAGATATATAATATATTTTAACAGATTCAATTTAAAGAGAGCAAACAGAATAAACAGAGTACATTCCACTGATGCTTGACAATCGGTGCAGGAGTACTTAACTATTTTTATATTGTAATAAGAAAATACAAAAACACTCAATTTGAAGGTATTGGCATTTTTTTTTAACAAAGTATGTGCGGACGCACGAGCAGCTCGTCAGCTTCGAAACATGTATTTTTAAACAATCCAACTCCATACGGTACACACCTCTCGCGTGTTATTCTGTCGTAGGCTTTTTCACTGAGACTGCAGCGGCTTAACGTTTCACGTCCGTCGTAAAATAATCTCTTTTTCCTGCAGCAACGCCACTGTTACGATTGATCGTTGCCGTAATACGAGTAGAATAACTCAACGAAATACGATTGATTTTTTCGTTGTTCGATGACGTATTGTTTTCTGTATTTCCACATGAATGAAAATTCATCGCACAACGAGTTACACATCCGACCCAACGGTTCGATTCGGTCTACAGCAAATGCCATTTTCTCATTTCTAACGACGTAATATTTATTACGTAACACTTGTGTAACCCTTGATACGAGATCTCGGCAGCAATATCGCTCCTATACGCATAGTTTGTATAATAATCAAGTAAGAATGAAAACTTACGGAGTCAAGCGCATGGCAAGTTTAAAGTGAAAAGAATTTGTACAAAAAAAAAGAAACAAGTGAAAAAAGGTGAAAAAAATTACGGAGCCACGAGGAAGTATGGGCGTAGTTCTAAGGTTGGGGAATATATAGGTCTATGCGGAAAGCCCACGACTAAAATGAATTAGGGTCACGCCCGAGTCCTGCTCGTGTTAGTGGTAACTACGTTGCACGAGAAGCTACTGCGAAGCGTCTCTGGCTGGTTCACCGCGCGGCTAGTTGCTGACTGTGATGCCTAAGCGAAATTTCTAAGGTCGTGTGCGTTTGGTAATCGCCTTAATAGGCAGACGTAGCGGGCGTTCCGGTCGTTAAATCAACGTTTACACATTGGTGCCCGAGGAAGGAGGGAACCGCGCACCCCGTACCTCTACCCTCTGGTGTACATGCCGGAGAGACGTATCGATTCGACAAACTCAAGCTCTGGTACACAGCAATGTCGACACAGTCCTCTGGTGGCTATTTACTACATAGGTATCTCACTGTACTATATCCGCGGGTTAATTAGTCATCTTATCGCGAAGTCCAATCTCATATACCGACATTCTTGATGAACCAACGTATCGTACCGAAGACCGGAGAGATGCGATACAATTATTATTTTATAAGATTGAACATTCGTCGCAATTCGTTAATTGGTGGTACAGATGGTTGGTAAAATTATACGAAAATATAAATGCTTCAAATTCCTGTTAGTATTTATTAGCATCGGTAATGCGATTCGTGAATCTTTGTATCTCTTTCGCGTTCCGGTCTCGAATCTTTGAATTTTTCCACTCATTAGGAATCAGGCAGAATTTTAATAAAAATATCATTAACGCTAGAACGTCCGGACCAGTAAAAATGACTGGGTTTACCATTGAAAAAATCAGCATTATCCATTTTTAAACCAGAGGTTACAATAGGTTTCATTAAAGTTCTGTTTGATTGGTAATGAGCGGAAAAATTCAAACATCCGAGATCGGAAAGCCAAAGAGATACAAAAATGATTGGGTTTACCACTGTAAAACCAGTAATTTTTACTGGTCCGATAGTTCTAGTATTAAATAATAATAAATAAATAAATTATTAAATTATCGGTCTCACTGGAGTAGCAATGGCAACGTGAAAATTAAAAAAATATATTTTTCATTTTGTAGCAAGGAAGATGGAAAACTTTTTTTGATAGGTTATCGAGTCAATTCTCTGTTGGATATCAGTATCGTATTTACGGACTGATAAAGAATCGATTTGCGGTTCTGCTATAAATGGCGAGTTTTACTTCTTATTATTTCACCATTCATGCATTCCGTCTTTCAATCAACGCTGTACCGCGTTTCTGAAACGTCGCGTCACGAATTTAATCATTCCGGTTCGTCAAAAGTTGACTGCGACCGCCCTCTATTGTACAAACTTATTGGTTTCGATGGTTTATTTATTTATTACTTTTTATTTATGTAGGTCGTGTAGAATTTTCCAATCACCGCGTCACTTTCAACGTTTATCGTTGGACCGTTCGTTTACGACGCGGAAAATAGTTTACTCGTCGAGTTCCATGGTTGAATGTGAGGGAGATCGTGAGATTTTTGCCAAGGAAAGAATAAGGAGGTATCGAGTGAGGAAAAAGCAACAATGCAAAAGGGTTGGAACAGCGGTGGTTGTATCGGTACCTAAGGGTACTCGGTGTATCGCGATAGGGATGACTTTGCTACGAAGACCACGCGGAGCCTCGGACGAGATAATCGTTTGACGTCCCCTGGCGACGACGTTGCGCCAAAGGGACGAGGAACTTGGATAGTCTGAACAGCGCTGCTGCATCTCCAGGAGAAGACAAGAGAGAACAGAGAAGCTTTAAAAGACGGGGTAGCTAGGAGACGAAGAAGGGAAAGGAGAGGTGTGCTCCACGGAAGCGCTCTTACAGGAGCGAGTGGTAGTTTAATCGGTACCCACAAGCATCTACGTGGCATATACGCGGTACCACAACGGCACAACGGTTCCTCCTTTCAGCCGTACCGCCTCCCACATTGCTGGCATCCTCGCAACCCCGTCGACCCCCGCTGCCGACGCTGCTTTGTCCTACGCTCTGCATCCGCCGTTGGCGCGGACAATACGTACCGTGCCGCCTTTCCTCCATCCTCGCCGCTCCCGTTTCCGGCAACTATACTCGATGGAAACCGAGTAACTCGCTCCACGCGCTCCTATTGTCTACCTCAATGTCTCTCACACCAATTTCATTTGTTCACTTCTGCATATTCACCTATGGAGAAGTAGTGCGGGGACGTAGTATCCTATCGGCAAGCATTTCCTTCTATGTCGCTAGCGAAGACCTCGATCGTGAGCTTTTCAACCGTCACCAACCCCTGAAAGAAAATTGTTTATATTTTTCCTTTTTCTAGTTTCAATAAATCACAATTTTCGTTGTGGATTGAAATTTCCTTCGTACCTGCGGCTGAATTTTCTTTCACTCGGATCTGTCGACGTCCACGTACATCTCCGTTCTCCGTCTCTCTTTTGTACTTTCTTCTCGCGAATAGAGTCTCAGGCAAATGAATGTGAGATACGTGTACATATCGTACGGAGAATATTCTGCAGCAACGATATTGTAAGACAGCTTTCCAATAATATCTGCGGGTGGTATGTGCTTCGTTGCTATGGAGTAACTCCTCTATTTTGGAATTCTTTGCAGAACTTCAGGAAATCTCGCCAAACGGAAACATTATCAGAAAATAACTCCTGCAATACCAGAGATGCATCAATCCAATTTGATGAGATTTTATCGAGACTGTTAAAAGCTGTAACATTTAACGAGCGTAGGGTTCATTTATAACCACACTGTACCGTACATGATACGATATTTCGATTGGAGGTCCCCATCCACACTGTAATTTTTTCTCAGAGTACAAAAACCGATTATACTTTTAATTTTGTTATTATAGAAATTACCAGAAGCTTCTACTTATCAACGGCTTTATGCGTTTTCTGTTCTTGACGTGTTTATATCTTTCTAAAATACATCAGTAGAAAAGGGTTACACGGTAGAGAGGATATCGAAGTTAATATAAATGAGAGATGAAAGAGGAAGTGAGGGGAAGCGAAGCCGGGGGATGCGACTGGGCGTAAGGTGAGCGAGGTCGTACCAGGTCGACGCAACCCGCGTGCCGCTGCTGGTGCAAGGGTTTCCCGAACGGGACCGAGGTATATGCGCGTACGGGGGAGGGACGGAGTTGTAGGTGTCACGTTCGTTGAGGCGACGGATACCTGTTGGTTTCCTACCCTGAGGGTGGCTGGACGCCGGCGCCTTGGTGAGTACGAGCGTCGCGACGTTACGCGGCGCCACCGTATCCAAGCCACCTCTTTGACTTACCGTTACCCCTATTTCTATTTCCTCAACCTTACCGTTATTTTGCTCCTTCTCTTTTGGTTCCACTACCGCCTTAGCACCGTGTCTTCGTCGCCATCCGCAAGTTTTTCTTTCCCGACGAACACTTTTTCCATCTTTGCCACCTTTTGCCCAGGATATGATTTTTTTTTGCTTTCTGTTTCATATCTTCATTCCCAAGCTCGAAGACTGTGCTGTAATCGTCACCACCTCACCAAGAAGGGAACGTGCGCGCTACTTTTTTCCCCGTGCAGACACACGTACCAGACTCGGTCTATCTTCTATGGGGAGCGCGGAGCGAGAACGCAAATTGGAAACGTGAGGTGAAAGGATGTCGGGTACGCCCTCGATCTTGCTACTTACTTAGATGTATGCATGCGACCGGGTCGCCCCCGATTGACCGATTTCATCAAATCCACCGCTCTCCCATCCTTATTCGCAATAGAACCACCGACTTTTCCCTTTAACGTGTCAAGCTTTACACGAACTACAACCACCCCCCCCTGCTTTACGAACATGTTCAACATCGAATTATAGATGTTGACACGTATTACATTGCATCCCTTGCAGGAATTGGATTGACAGATAGGCGTTAGCGATAATACATCGCTTCGTACACGTTCTGTGAACTATATTCGAGGGGCCGTTGGTGTTTAGAACAATTTTTTTTACCTCTGATTCCGCACAACAAATTAAATAGCAAATGAATAATTTGTTTATTTAATGCGCAATATAAAAACTAAATTTAATCAAGAACTTGTAACCTTGTAACGGTTGGCTCTTGCGATTTAATGAATTTGTTTTTAAAACGAAAAGACGACAATTTTGAACCACAAAGAAAAATCAACAGAACTGATCAGTTGCATTCGTCGGTTAATTTAATAAAAAATTCATCAAAAGTTATTTGAGTCCACATGGCAACCACACGTGCTTCGAATATATAGCAAAATCATTTATAGTTGGATTTTGAAATAATAATTCGTTGTTCATATTCAGACCTTTTTTATATTTCAAGCTTGTACCATTTCCACTTTATTCCATTTCTTTTGAAATAAATATAGAAAGTGTAATATCGTCGAGACAGTGCCAAGTAATACACTTTTGCTACGCGGCGAAAATTTTTCAGTGTATAACGAAGGCACAATTTACTGAAAATGTTTTAGTGTGTGATTTGCCGCTGCCTCGTGACACTTTCTTTCTCGAGTAGAACATTTCGGTTGTCTCCTGGCTCAACGACCGCACTAAGACCGTACGTTCTACCATTTACTCTACGGCTACCAGCAGTAGGAGCAAACTGACTGGACCACGGCACTGGATCTCCCGCTGAGAAACGCTGGGGTAAGACACTATGCCATATAGTACGTTTGCTCTTTTATCTTTCCCATGGGGAAGATAAATATGGAGATTCGAGTCCGTGCTGTGCTGCCCCGGTACTATATGTTGGCCGGCATCAGCTTCTCCGGTGACGGAAAGAGCACCAAAGAGGGAAAGAGAGAGAGAGAGAGAAAAGAGAAAGGGAGTGAGATAAAATTCGCGAGCGCCAAGGTGAATATTCGAACGATGTTGTGGGAGAGAAAACGCACTTCCGACACTACTCGATGGTATCAATTTTCCAATATACACTTCGCTTGCTGCCTGTGGAGTGCGTCACATCCACGCCTCGTTCCACACCAACGCCATCTCTCCTACTTTTTTCACGGTATCCATTATCACTGTATCTTTATCTCTTCATCTCCTTTTCATCCTAGGAGGTGCATGGAAATTCCGTTTTTATAGTAAAGCGTCCTGGAAGTAATATACTCTATTTTCACTTATGTTATTGCAGCATTGGCTCCTAGTGGCCATGTTTAATGGTAAAAACAGTGTTCGGCTCTGTTTGCAGTCGTAAGTTTTTAAGTTTGAACTTATAATGGAACTTAAGATCGATCTCAAGATGGAAGTTAGGGAAGCGACTATATAGTTCTACCAGTTGCATCAATGAATCACTTTTGCACCTCGTAACTTTGTTTGATATAAAGAAAAAATATAGTCTTACGCAAAATTTTATTCGAAATAATAGGCGCAAAAGGCAAGGACATCACAAAGTCCTTGACTCCGATGTTTGAGATCAGAAAACTCGTCTTTGTCAGACCTATTCGAACCTTGATATCTTCACAAGTATAAAACTTACGGTAATGCACCTTTGCGCGTTGCAAAGAGTGGATCTTACCCTTTAAAATGAACGATGGCTCATTATCGTAGGCTTTTTACCTGTCAAGATTCATGACTGTTTGGCGTATGGACCACTCGTGCTGTCATGAATATACCTGTTCATTTTATGTCGAAATTTAAGTCGATATCTCCACAAATTTTTATATTATAGTTCTTCACTTTGGGATAATTTACTTTCGTTTACGTTAATTGCAGAGTTTCAATATTTCACACGGCACATTGATATTTCTAAAGTTCACAGTGGCGTCCGTCCGTTGGCACTGCTGTAATGGCTACTGTCAATGTGTCTACGTAGACTCGGCACAATCACAAAAATCAGCTGATGTCGTATCGCGTTTCGATACCGTAGGACCTTCGTAACGGAACTTTCGCAATATCAACTAAATAGTACATTGTCTGGCTAGGGATGAAACAAGACGATATCAGGCAAGTGTGATACTGGATGCCCGGGTTACATCGTCACACTTGTCTGAAATCGGTTCTGCCTGTTCAAGCGTAACATAACCTGTTGGTGCCGATGTGACTCGACCGCCATTAACCAGACCTCGCTTTGCCACGAACGGCCGTAGCGCGACGCCACCACGAAAGTTACTTCGCAATCATATTTCATCTTTAATTTGAGCTTTCGCCTATCTGAAAAAGTGCCAATTGCATGTTGGCAGCACGTAACTTTCTCAACATATTTGTTATTGGCGTGACGTTACAAGCGATCTTATGATCTATCGAAGTTTTTCAATTGGGAATATGCACGTAGCTAGTAATTTTGAATATATTAGTTTTCCGCTGATAGGTAACCGGAGGATCCTGCTCTCCGACGGTGAAGCGTGGTACTACAGCTAAGTAAAAAGACTTTGTAAGTATAGGCTGAACCTCGGTTGCAGCGCCTCGTTGACACCTTTATAACAAAATACGTAAGTGCGACGCAAGAAGAGTTCCAAACAGATTAACTTTATCAGAGAGAAATAGCGCTCTTTGATTCTGTTAATCAGAGAGAAATAGTAATTCCTCTTATCATGTTGAAAGCGTTGTGAGAATACGGGGCGTTCAGTCTACAGGTACTAAGTCTATGGAATGGAGTTGAATGTAGAAGTACGGGTCATCGTACTTCGCTACTTTCATGTCCAATCCCGTGTTCGAGCTTAACCCCGGATTTTCTTTGTGTCACACGGCGCTTTTGAGCCTGTGAGTGGAATAGAGAAACAAGCGAGAGGGCGCATCCTTCTCTCTCTCTCCGACTGTAGTGAAAATTCAGTAGTGAAAATCCATTGCGTCTATAAGGAGCCAGACCGGTCATCCCATTTTTACTAATAACATTAAAGCAATTGCATCGGTGGATAAATAACGATATAAGTGTGCGTGGATAGATATCAGTGAAGGAATTATGTAATTTAATTTAAAAGTCACATATCGTTCAGTGACGAGCTCGCAAGAGACTTTACAAAAAAATCGATGAATGTCCTGAGTTTTCAGTTTAATTTGATATTCAGTTCCATCTCAAGGTCAGCTTTGAGATGGAACTTACGGCTAAAAATGCCCCCGTTACCGTTAATAATTACCTAACTAATTATATTAATAACAAAAAAAATTACAATTTTATAACCTGTACATAAATTTATTAAATTATTATATCAAACGAAGATATAGGACAGACAGTTGAATATAATTGATCAAATATTTAATCAAAGATCGGTTATATTTATATGTACGATCGGTAGTCCAATTAAAGTCACTGCAGACTTCAATCGTCTCTACAAAAGTGCTCATTGGTCAGTTCCGGTTTTACAGACACAGCCTGCAATCTTCGGATCAACGAAGTATGAGTTGTGCGGGAATAAAATTAGTCGGGTGCGGGACGAATAGATCGCGTGGCTACCGGACATATCGAATCTCTCGCAGTGTATGGCAGGCGCGACGTAGCGTCGGCTGATTGCGAGTCATTCTCGCTCTGGGCGTCCCCTTTCCTTTTAGTTTGTCGGTCGGCCGGCGGGTCGGTTGCATTAGCCCATTATCTTAATCTACAGTAGCATTGGACAAAAAATAGGGTAAAGAGAGGGGTCACTGAGGCGTATACATTGCGGCTTTTATATAAAAGCATACGTTGCTTTCAGCGCAAAGCTGGAAGCTCTTTCTCCGCTTCGTTACTGACGCTGGTGGTCAATACTCTATACAGAGCGGAATCAGCGTGCGCGCAAGCTGCAGACCACGGCATAACAGTGAGGATCCTGTAGTCGCGGTCGTGCTTGTGGTTGCACCATGAAGAGGAGCCGACGCGATACTCGATGCAGTCCTGCTGTTGCTACCGTTGCTGGAGTATAAACTCCAGCGGGTTGTGATAGCGGGCTAGGGATTCGATTGTCCATTGGAAAACGCGCTGCCTCTTCGTCGTCACGCGCATTAAGAAAATAAACTATCCAGTTGGATTCAACTGAATTTAGTTTGAACCAACTGAATATAGTTTGGCTCAACTGTCTGATGCAGTTTGCTCAAGTTTACCCTGAGTTTCATCATGCCCAACTTCACACGAGGTTGAGCCATCTGTATTCAATTAGCTCAATTGAATTTTTTTTTTTCTTGAGAGTCAACTGAAATTAGTAGGCTCAAACAAAATTTAGATGAATCCTACTTAATAATTTTTTTCTTCAGCGTGAAAGATAAAGCCGCAGCAGCGCGAGAGCGAGAGAGCAGACAGCAGCGCGTGCGAGAGGACGAGAAGAACCGAGGCTGGCAGGCGCAAGCGCTCGTCCGATCGATGCCCCGTCTCTCCCGCGCGCGTATAAAGCTCGCGTACTCGGGGGTCGCGCGGCAGTTTCGCGTTAGCACTTGGAACATGCGCCGCGTCCCGGGTCTCCGGTACCTCGTGCCCGCGACGCATCCGACACTCACCAGCACCTTCTTAAATACCAAATTTTTCCACTCGATACTCGCGACGCTCAACGCACCGAAAATACCGTCATCGTCGAGGACAACGATAACGATAGATCTCGCCAAGAGACATCGTGCGGATTTCTCTAAATTTTGCCTCGAAAGACCGGAGAGTCCCCGAAAAAATAGTCACGATTAAGTGTCGTGTCGCACCGGCACCGAAATCACTTTAGAGTGAAACATAACCGCGGCGCCTTCGCCGAGTAGTAGCGACCGGTTTTGGTCAGACGCAGATATCACGACCCAACGAAGAAGAAACATCCAAGTGATCGATCGCAAGATATTCAATCACAACAATCGGGAAAACCGAAGAAGAAAATTATCGGACAAGGAGACGTTCGAGTCGACGAGGATAATAGACAGTGCAAGGCTACCCCCGGCTAATCGAATACCGTGCGGTATATACCGTTTGTACAACGCGGGGATAGAGGAGAAGCTAAACTTTGGAAACCCCTTCGTGTGGTCCACAAAGATAGGGATTCGACGGAGCCTCCTATACCGCGGGGATGGCCGGGTTTGTATTATCGCATGCCATACAGAGCTCCGGGGCCTAAACTCAAGTTCGCCAAGTGTTTCTAGTGGATTTCTTGTTGGAGTATATTATGATGAAGTGCGCGTGAGTAACTAGTTGAAAGTTGTAGAGATTGGAGAGCCCGGAATTATCGAATTTCGTGATTCAACGAAGGAGTCTCTCTCTTCCTCCTGAACGTCAGTGGCATGTTTAGCTGTTTAGTCGAATCACGTACCGTTGATTTGGACGAATATCAAGAGAGCTTCGAGCGGTCAAGCATTGCGACTTGACCCATCTAACAAAGCTGCGCAAAAAGTTGAGTAACCGTTTTGAGAATTGTGATTGGTGGGGGTGGTTTGATCGCATCTGTTTCTCTCGGTCTCGAGTGGTACGCGCGACAGCGAAGACGACGGGGCGCCATCGGGCTCGTTGCACGCCGAACGTCGTCGCCATCGTCGACCACCGACCGGCTAGAAGAAGAAGACCCGTCACCCTCGCAGCGGTCGCGGCGAACGTGCAACAAGTTAAGAGGCTAACGCTCACTGTTTCCTCGAAGCCGAGACCGCGATGTGACATGGATGTCCTCGCGGTAACCTGCGCCATTGTCGCCATCGCTCTGTACTACAATACTCTGCACGCGGGTTTCGTTTACGATGATCGGTGAGTCATTGTTTAAATTTCCAGTACCAATGAACTCTTTGGAAGTTCTGTATCTCGCCCGATATAAATTATATAGCTATGAACTGATGTATATTTTGAAGAATGGCTTCTACCTTTTAAAATCAACATTCTTTCATTACTTAACGGCTTACGAGATACAGCGTTCAAGGTAATTCTGTTTTATGTATTATATCGATATTAAGTATTATATATTTAGCAACGTACTATAAATTTTCAACAATTTAATATAATAGTTGACGCCATCGGTAACCGGTGATACCTTATCGGTGAAAATAATTAATTATGCCTAAAACACGTTAAACCGTACACCGTAGCGTCAACGCTATAAATGTAGGGTAAACGCGGTCTGCAATATTGTCGGATCACCATAAAAAAGTTTGTTAGCGAGTCACTGATATCCGAGTCAAACACGAGCAGTAATCGCCGCTCTTACAACGCGCTGTTACGTGAAAAGGAAAAGCCGTGTTTGCATAGAATGATGGCGATCATTTTGTAAAGTCGACCGATCAGCGTGAGCTGTTATCTTTCTCCGTGATCGAGTCTATTCGGAGCTAGGCACGCACGAGCTTTCGTGCCTGCTTCGTGACGCTGACGAGAATTCGATCGATGATACAATAATCGTCCTGGTAACGTATTGGAGTTACAGCGCACTAAGATAGCCCCGACGATCTGGATATTGTTATCGCCATTAATCTGAATAACTGTCAGTTTGAGGGACGAAGTCGATTTTTAATTAACGAGAATTCTGCTTCATCGATGGCGCAGTTTTCGCTCCACCGAGTTTTTTTTTTATTGAGTCATCAATCGCTAGCTGGAACGTATGGCTCGAGTAATAAACGCAGTGATAAACGATACAGTTGTAGACGGTGTTTGGCCATTTTACAGCGCGCAGTAAAATAACATTTCGTATCTTTACGTGTAATCCGTTAAATTAAAGAGTTTCGATCCGTAGACACTCGTTTAATTGAATATTAGAATTTCGAAAATCTTTTTTCAAGCTCTTAATTGTCAATCATTACGAATAATAATGTTTGCGGAATAAAGGAAGCAGCCTAAAGATAGTTGATATCACACGTCCGCGAAATACATTTATCGCAAATTATTAGTTTTTATTTAATGTCATGTGCCGCGAATTTAGATCTCGAAGTCTCTATCGATACTCCGCGATCGTCAATCGTGCTATCTACTTTGCACTCAAAGCAGCTTAGCCGGTATAGCACACCACCTTAAGCTGTACCGTTCGTTCGATTTCGAACATACGTTTTGTACATTAGAAAATATTCTTCAAAACCATCGTCTTACTTTTTTGCTTAGATTCTCAGTGTTTCGATAAATTTAATTTGAGAAATCGTTCAACATATCTTTTTGCTGTAAATAAATCATTGTTTGAATGTCGAAGGTTTTTTCAACAAACAAAACGAGCTATAAATCACAAAAATCGGATAAACGATGTAGTTTAACTTTCGAAAACAAAGTGGAGATAAATAACCATACAGATCGCCATAAAATAGTGTTACCCTGTGATACATGTATTGTTTATCATTTATCTTTTTTCAGCACACATCCAGTATTTCGACTACTGCGTTATTTACATTGATTGATTGTTAAAAGCTTGTGTAGCCAATTATTTTTAGTAGCCATCCGACCAAACTCTACAATTAATTCTCCTTGACAAGAAAATATTGCCAATTTCTATGGACAACCAATTTTCTATTGAATTTTCTATACTTTGAGTACATAAATGGCCGATAGATTAAAATAGGTAGAAAGAGATGAAAACGTGTTACGAATTGTAGTCATTGACTGTGTTTCAAAGAGTCAATCACTGTACCGTTTACGGTGCAGCAACCTCTAAGAAAGAGAAAGGATCGCGTGCCGAGTATATTCGTCGAGCACGTCGTTTCCCCCATTCGGATCATCGACGAGAATAAGGTAGACTACGTCTAGCCACAGTCTGGGAATTATGTTGTTTGACCAACAAGTAGTTAAAGCTCACCGTTGCGTCAGAGCTGTTAAGCCACCTTTACCTTATACACAGCAGCAATTGCGTAGTTACCCGGCGCTATAAAATTACGACGTAACAAACGATAAAACCGAAGACGCCGAATTAGCGGTCGAGGTGCTCTGAATAATTATCTTTTTCACGCGCGATAGCTCGCCGTGCTGCACGTCGATCTCATAAATTATGCACCCGGCGCGAGTTAAGCGAACCCACGAAGCCACTCCTCTGTTTCCCTCTTTACTACCCTGGCACTATCCACTTAAACTTTCAGTATGGCCTTTCTTCTACACAGTTCCTAGAAACCGCAATAGTGGAAAGTTTACTCGTTCCGACTTTGCCAGAGAGGGGAGAGGTGAGGAGGTTCAGATAGAGAGAGAGAGAGAGAGAGAGAAAGAGAGCGCTAGTACGAATATCTTTTTCATCCTCGATAATGTTCTACGTGTTCCTAGACCACGGGTGCCGCTGCTCCCCTTTTTGTCGTTGAATTTGAGACGCGACCGAGAGTTTTCTGTTGAAAACGACGCTATAACTAAAAACCTTGTTGATGTCCATTCACTGTACCCGCCCTGTATTCGCGACTGTATGTTTTCAGAGTGAAGTTGCTTTCAACTTTTGAACTCTCCTCCTCTTTCATTTCTCGCGTGAGGTAGAGACTCCCGTACGTGTCGAACGAAAGTTTATTCATCTCGAATAACTAAGAGGATATCGTGAATATTCTCGCATTCTGAAAGAGCCGCTGTTCGAGACGGACTCACGTACACGGACAATAATGTTTCTGGAGAGACAACACGTAGTTAGATCGGTCCGAATCGAGCAAATTGGAATTCCACGTAAAGTGGCGCCACCTACGTACAAATACCTAGGTTATGTACGTACGTGCAAGTACAGGCGGACCACGCAGCCTAAACGCAGCAGCAGAAGAAGAAGCGCGGGAGGTAGATATATCCTCGTGATAAGCGCCCTTAATCCAGAGCTCTTGAATTCTATGATCCTGAATCCTGTAATTGAGAATTCCGTAATCTCGTGCGGGATATCGTTTGTGATTCAACGTGGCAGCCGAGTCACCGGGAAATCAGATTGGTTCGGTTCTCTGTACCTATCAACTCCAACCTGGATCAGAAATCCCCTTTTCATCCTCTCTGGCTCGTCCGGACTCGGATCTCCCGTAATTCCTTTGACTCGATTCGTCGATCTTTCGCTCTTATCAATTCTATACATATTATTATAACTTTGCTTCTTTTAGTTGAGAAATAGATTTTAAGAATATCCTTACCGAAACAAATTTCTGTTCGATTACGTTGCAGCTTCGTTAGTTTTTAGAAAAACGTACGTTGAATTTAAAAAAGCACTACAGTCGGGATACGTCTTCTTCCGCGTTAGAAAATATGCATATCTTTTCCGTCGCGGAAATAATATTTTTACACGTTGCTTTGTACACTGGATTTTTTCATCTCATAATTAAAATGATTGAAACTGTAGGCAACGCTGTTCGTGTCAAACATCGCGGCATCTGCGGACCAGACGCGAAAATTTAAAAACGTCGCTTAGTCCGGCAATTTACTGGAACGAGCGTGAAAAAATAATCGTGGAAAAAGGCGAGCGCTTGCTTCATTGTTTTATGGCGGACGCCTTCCCCGAGCATTGCTTCATAACGGTCGCCATAAGCGAGCGAAGGGACCAACCATGGGAAAACACGCGGTTTGTTTTTACTCGATACCTTCGAGGCATCGAAGTACCTCCGCCTCTCGTTGCAGCCAATTGGAAATAACAATTGACACGAGCGACGCCACACAGCATTACAACCAACTTTATTCATTTTTTGCGACTTTACGAGAAGTCAGTCGTTTTGGAATCTTCAACGAATTCAGACACTCCAAGAATCTGATCGTCGATACTCAGGTTCTTATCTTGTCACTTAATTTCTACGTGTAAGCTCCTGTTCGGTTCGAAGGTTTAAATATCAATTTGAGATACGGACCCGCATCGGCATATAGCTAATTGCTATATTTCTTAAAACTAAAACGGCTTAATAATTATTAATAATTCTATTTTATTTAATCGCTGAATCATTTTGACACTCTTGTATTTAGTGTAGCATAGTCATGTGCGAGTTTGAATGTCGGAACCGTTGTGGGCGCCTTCTCTACTATCGTTGCGCCATCTGTAAGCGACGTAGAGACCGAACATTCGTTTTTCGCCATCTTCGTTTTGGCTACACATCGTGCACATGTCTTCTCGAACTGCGAGTCTCAATTAAATCAACATAACATAAAATCCTTTTTACAAAGATTTAGGGCATAAAATGAAAAACACGCCATTTGTCACCCGTACGCCAGCGCCAATATACACACGGTACATCGATTCGGATTGCAATTTAGTTACGAAAAAGTACTTAAACTGTGCACGGGAACCATCGTTGATAATCTGGAAAAATAAATTCGCGAGATACCGCCGATAGCTCTGTTGTATGAAGGGGAGGCGAAATATCCGCGAGTGAAAAAGAGATATAAATAATATAGTTTCGCCTCACCTGAACTTCGCAAGAGGCGCTGGTAGTAATTCTTATAACTGTCTCTCTCATACACCGGCAGAGTCGAAAGCTATCGTTTACAGTTTTTGTTACCCACTGAGTAGGATTTGCCTCCCCTTAACGTAGAACTTTCGCAGTGCCAAGAGGGCAAGTACTTCGTACGCGGTGTGCGGCGTGTGATGTAGTCGCGGTCGGGTAAGGAAAGTGCTGCCTCAACCCAATAACTCCGTTCGAATAATCGAAGAGTTCTCTTTGAAGTATTTCATGACCATACTTTTTGTTCAGATGTATAGAATCGGGAATATTTTTATCCTTTATTTCGAATGTAACTTAGTCGGCTAAGACGAAAAATGTACCACGAAGGTGTCGTACGATTCGCGCTAGGCTAATGCTCTGCCATAAGCGCATGTGTTGATTTTCCAACAATTATTATTTCATCGAAATGTCCTTTGATGGAGCTTCCGATTTTAAAGCTATCTTGATATACACTGTCAGATATAAGATATTCCAGATACTCATCTAATCGCGATGCCTATGAAACAACTATCGAAAATTTTATATCTTTTGCACTGTTTTGAAAATCGGTACAGGGATAGAAATTATTTTGTAAAGCAGGCAAATTGGGATGAGTAAAATAAAAATTGTCAATTTTTCTGAACTCTTTTATTAAATTCAACAAACATACTTATTATTAAATACAAAATAGCAAAATAATTTTTCAATTTGGTTGTTAAATTAATGCATAAAATATAGCTTTCATACATAAACAATACATAAAATATAGTATTATTTGATAGATTTTTGTTGAATTTTACTGAATTTACCAAACTGTATATATTCAATGCCATCCAGTCGCAAACATTGTATATTTATTGTTATACCAAAAGTTATAAATTATGTTGTTTGAGTATTACAATTTTCTAACTTTAAGCACCGAGAAATAGCACATTAGTAACCAAAAATGTAGCTGCGCAGTAAGACCGTGGAAGCGTAAGACGCTGTAATAAAGTAGGTCTCGAGCATGAATAATTAAAGGAATATAACTATTCGCGCGCGTTGGTCTTTTCAATAAGTTTTGCGGTAGAAGCAGTAAACTTACCGCAGCAGCCCTTATCGGTCTATTCGTTGACTCTTCGTCAGTCTTTTTTTCACGCTCTGAGTTCCCGCTGTGCACGTCAAGTGCTCTTTTCTTAAACCGATGTTTATTAAATCCATGTCTCATTAGAGATGTGACTTAATCAAGTTTCGCAGAGTTTCACAGTAAATTTACATTTGAATCGGTACAAGCCAGCACAGCTTTTCCAGTGTTCAAACGGAATAATAAAAAATACAGAAATTTATCATTTCGTTTCAGTTGAAACCTCAATTAAAACCATTTGGGCGTATGCTTCCTCGTCGGATTAATTAATTGAAAGTAGTCGTATGATTGAATTGGAAAAATCTTATAAAATTTTTTATCTAATGTTAATTTTAAAAAAGATTACGCGAGTGTGCAAGCTGGTCGTGGTAGTAATATATCATGCGGATAGTAGAAAGTAGTGCTTAGCTACGTTCAATCGTAACTGCGAACCGGCGTAGGCCTTGATATACCTTTGGATGGTCAAAAAATTATTATAACGTCGAGCGTGTAATTCGCCTGCAGGATTCGACTATTAAATATTCCTTATTCGAAGCTTATTCCAAATAGAATGACAGAAATAAGAGCCAATTGAAATTGCAAACTGGTAGCACGGCGGCAATGGAAAATACATGAAAAAAAAAAACGAGAGCACCGGAGCGTGAGCTTTCTCATTCTAGTAATTTTTAAATATTTATATCGAGTATGCCATTAGATGTCTGGTGCTGCACGATGCTATTACTCTGGTACACGGCACGGTCAATACGTTCGTAGCGAATGCAATAACGTTCTCCCCTTTATTAACTGAATCCCAGCTGCACCGTTCGAGCGAATGAAAGTGCACGAACAGGGCGCAAAAGTCACCCACGTACATTGTGGAATTTTATTGTTACACGTATCCGGTGAGATAACTGTCCACCATCTCGAATTAAGGAATTACATATATTATGCTATAAAATTTGGAAGAACATAATTGCGGTAAGAAAAATTACTTCAACAGGATTAAATCGAATAATTCGAGACATCCGAAAGTCTTTGGAGAATATCTAATGAATGAAATTGGTTATGAATAATTCATTATGCAGAAAAGAAAGTTTATCAATTGTTCTTTAAGCTTGAAAAAAAAAAATTGCCGATGTATAGTCATACACGGAGATGGTAATTACTTTTATGGAAAAATTTGGACCATCCTCGTTTGTTATCTCATCAATGTGGATTCGTGAATTAATCTCTGCGCTTACAAATTAATAATATATTACCGCAACGTTATTAATTTCGCGGTTAAATGGCAATTATACCATTTAGACCATTTATGTTACAATTACTAGTAATCCCGTCAGTGAGGCTGGGAAAATATAGAATCATAAATTGTCTGGACTCGACAATACGGAGAGAAACGCGTATTGCGCAAATGTTTGAGTGATAAGACAACAAAGGGATATTCGTGGTTTCTACGGCTGTGGAAAAACACAATGCGGGCCAGGTGTTTCTAAAATTGTTCTCGCGCTCTCTCATGGAATTTACGCAATTACTCCTCGCAGATGATATTTTGGGTTTCTTCTATTTTGCATATTCGCTCAGTTTACTTTTTGGTTTAATTCTTAAGGTCTCATTATTATTTTTTAAACACTCTTTGAATTTACTTAGCATACACATATATTCTTTCTTTTAAATATATTTTAAGCTGATTATTTAAATGGCATACTTCGTAACCCACGGGATTTTCATTGTCAATTTGTTTGCGTTCCCGCATAATTAGACTATCGGTGATAACGTAAGCAGGATTAGGAAACTGAGCATCGGAAAGTGAGGGATAACTTCTAAGCCTCTTACGTCACTTCAATAACAATAATGAGGCAGATGAGGCGATAGGAAAATTCTCCCCTGGCGATTGATGCTTGCTGTTTACTCTGGCGTCCTTGCGATGTCACATCAGAATTTGCTGACTTGAAGCAGTTTCTGTTTCTGCAATGGCATAAGAATTTTTTGATTATACCACCATCCTAGTAATACCACGGAAACTTTTCTCGTTTTCTAAAGTGCCCAAGTAAAAAGTTCTCTTGCGGTATTATACCTAAAACGAGCGCAATAATAATTGATTATTCAAAAACTTTGACTTGAGATTCGTATATTAAACATTTTCATACTCCGCAATAATTCCTCATATTGTTAAAAAGTAAATAAATAAATAAATAACGCTCGCTCGAGCAGTCGGAGTATCGTTGAAATGAGTACAGTTTGTAATTTTTCGAAAACTCGAGATTTCTTTCGAAATGTCAGCGCGTCTGCGAGATCTTTTATTCGACGCGGAAAAATGTCTCCTCAATTATTTCCGGTAGTCTGCTCGTGCTTTTTCTTAAGGTCGAGAGACGGCGTCTGAGCGCCGACGGCGTCGGTTGTCTTTTCACGTCGTACCCTTCGCGTCTGTGACGAACAACGAAAAATCTCATTGAAAAATATCTTGGCCGAGTTTAGCCACGAGCGAGTATAGTGAAAAAGTAAATGAAAGGGTCGGTTGGACGTCAACTGTTTCTCGGAGTTTACCATGTCAGGATTGTGGCGAGCCTCTTTCGGTACAACGCTCTACCGTACTATAAAGTAGGTACCAAGTTTTATGTATGTGTACGAGCTAACGCGGGTCGTCGTCGAGCCAGTGGGAAAAACTCATGCGCGATATGTATAAATAGGCGGTATTTCAGCAAGCAGCGCGTCGACTACACAATGCCTTGGAAAAGAATACGCGACATATTTATTTGCATAGTTTATGTCAGTGAAGCGGTTGCGGTGGCAAGGTTCGGGGCTGGAGGGCTCGGAGGGCAGGGGGTGTACGACGAGGAGCGACTAGCGAGCGACTGCGCCAGAGAAAATAAAGTCTCACGCGGTTTCCCGGAGGAAAGAACGAGACGGAGGCGGAATGGTGCAGAGTACGTGCGACGAGGTAGCGGAAAGAGGTAGAGAATGGTATGGAAGACTGTGTGTTCGCGGAGACAGCGGAACCGGTGATACAGGGGGGAGGGGGGGGTGGGGGCAAGAGCGCTGCGGTACGAAAGTTGGGTCTCGTTTCTTCCTTTGTATATTCCACCTTGTAAACGAGCAACCGTGCGCGGACGGAGGACAAAACTTATTCTCACAAACCGCTTCGCGGAAGCTGGCTGGCTGGGTCGGTAGTCGTCTGCTCATAGTGGGCCGCTGGTCCAGGCTACCGTTCTACCTCCGTTGATGTTCTCGATTATTCAGATCCGTATACCGTACTCCGGTTCTCGTTCCCGGAGCAGATGGTTGAGATCCGCGAGAGGAACACCGCGGTATCCGACACACCGCGTTACCTCTATTTATATCAAAGCTTTCGTTTCGACGAAGCTCTTCGTATAATCCAAACTAAGCAAGGAAAGCGTCTTATCGAAGTCTCGAGCGGTTCGTCGCGCTGATGATCTATACCGGTGATTCGATTGCCACCGTTTCGCAGCACCGTACCTGCAGCTCTCATGGCAACGTTGATTGTTTCGCGGTACCGAACATTGCGAGCACGGGTAATCTCGTATGTCGAGAGCTATTGAACTGGAACCTCGTCACGCACGCCAACTTGTCGAGATCTCGAGAACCCATAATGTAGTTTGTACGGTATACCACGGTATACGGTTTCTCCCTCTCTCATCCTCTCTCTCTCTCTCTCTCTCTCGCCCTCAGAGTAGCGTATCACACTAAACTGGGTCTCGTCGCGGTGTACACTTCTCGCGAAGTAGTTTATTCCCAAAAGAGAAATGTTGCCACGGGTTGGGTCCACGTAAAACACATTATTTTCTTCTGCCTCCGAGGCGTCGGTGAGGAAATACTGCGCCACAGCGCGCACTTCTTCCTCCACCTATGCCTGCTTCGCGTCACCACCCCGATCCTTCCTCGCACGCGGACAAACGTCCCGTCGACGAGTTGGCCCCGTTTTTCAAGGATGATATAACACGTTCTACATATTTGTATGGGACGTCCTCCGCTTGCCACTTTTTTGCATACGCTTTGCTCCCGACTTCCGGACCAGACAGCTGCCTGACAATGCCAAGTCGTTTCTACTTCGTTGGAGTCAATTTAAAAATATTTTTTTCTCTTTAACACGGTTTTGGGGAATTTTATAAAAAACAATTCAGTATACTTATCATACTTGGATTAATCTTTACGAGAAATATTCCATATCTGATCATAGTTATCTTTTTATGGAGTTTTTATTGATCCGCCGTACAATATTTTTCAATTTAATATAATTTCAATTAATATAAATAGTAAATAAATGTCTAACGGGAAACTCCAGCAACTTGACAATAAAATATTCTTTCGTCATGGCTCCTGATCGATTGAATGTCAATTATTAGAAAACAAAAGTAGCGAAGCAACGACATTATTTCTCCATTTGTATTTGAATTCATTGTTCTGCAAAGTTGAATAGAAAAATAATAAGAAATTACGGCCTAAAAAGTGTACTGTTTTACGCCCAGACGCTTCACGTACCTATTTGAATAAATTATTGGATGAATCAATAAAAAAAAATCGTATTTTTCGATCAAATGTGCAATTCCGTGAATTCAATTTCGTATTATAGTTTCTTCCACGTGCACAAAAATTATATATCGAAAAGGGTTTGAAGAAAACAAGAATCGTTTCAATTCCAGTAGGTTAAACTTCCGCGGTAGTAAAAGAGGAATACGAGGAAAAGGAGATGGAAGGAGTGTAGGGTGGAGTATTCGCTGGTTTAGGTGATACGGCCCCTCAGCTGTCTAGTTTCCGTGAAACTCCCTTCCGCGCCATCGCACCGCTCCGTTCGTGTCACGGGAAATCCGGTCCTCATTTTATTCCCTGCGCGCAGTCTGGCAGCGGCTGCATTCGAACGACAACGAAGATGCATTATAAATGGTTGCTTGTCGTCATTCACTGTTGAGGGAGATGCGCGAGGAGGGACAAAACTTGCCCACGAGCGATGGAACGAGAGCAAGCGAGTGGAACGTTTTGCGCTATGATTTCCACGGGTCGGAGGGATATCGGTATATCAGGCGGGGAATAAGGGGGTGCGACATAAAGAGAAGAGAGGCAGAGGCAACGGGTGCGGTGCGTCATCCGGATTTTCGGAAAAAATTCTTGCAAATCCGCGTGGGTTTCGCAGTGACTCGTCGCTTATTTATTCGTATAGGTACATATAGTGGCAGCAGCAGGTCGATTGCGCGGATGGTAGGGCATCGAACGCGAGTGCGACGTGTGCGAGTCGATGGTCCGAGGCCAGCGATTTATTCTGCGGCTACGCTACGAGAGCGAGGATCGATGCGTTTTATCGCGGTAGAAAGAATGCGCGGAGGGACGCCGGTAAATCGGTAGGAGTTGCATAGGAACGGTGTATGCGAGAGGGGCTGAGCTGCAGTGGTAGTTGGCTGGGAGCCGCGCAACGGGGCAGGTTGATGAGAAAAGCGGCGGCTGCTCCGCGCACCGCGCGTACCGATGAAATCACGCGGGTGATTTAGGCGCTCCGATGGAGCGATGTGCCACCGACGATAACGAGCGATTTTTCCCCCCTCCTGACCCTCAACGGTGCGTTCCATACAGAGCTCGCGAGTCCAAGCTAACTGACTCCGTTCTGCCAGAACGGAGTTAATGGAAATCGGACGTCACTGCACTGTGCGACGTCGCTCGGGCACCTACCTGAGGAATGTCGCATTGACATTGATTAACAATTGCAGTAAATGTGTCGGTTCACTGCGATAATGGCATATCCAATATTACGATTACACTGTTTATTATTTCTGTTATTATCGAGATAACATTTGTTATATTCCAATCGGTAATCCGAAGAGGACTCTCCGAGCAGTAAATATGGATATTAGGAGTAATTTAACATCAGGAAGACTCGAGTCTCCTGTACAAAATGATGGAACGGTCATTTGATTCGACTGTGAGATACCAGAGTCTTCCATCAGAAAGACTCGTGTCGGCCAGATGAATGCGTTTAGTCGTTTGGAAAAAAGACTTTGAGTCTTTCAATGTTGTCTACAGGAATATAGTTCGGAAGATGGTGTGGAATTTCAAGCGAGGCCAAAGATTGTACATTATATTGTACATTCTTTGTCTTTCGAGTGGCTACGAGGTTAACAAGCTTTACATGATACGCGAGGAGAACGACGCTGCGATGAAGCTTCGATAATCGACCGGAAACGAAATTGCATAAAATGAGATCTAGGAATATCCCGAATCTTTAAACTCTCCGAGGCTAGGTATGCTATATATTTACCGTAAGATCTGAATTGCATTTCACGAACTATCTATGCTAACGCGAGTGTATCTACATAACGTTGATTCGATTTATAGATCTTGCATCGCGTATACGTATCTACGTACGCAGGCCTGCGGCTGAGCTGTTTTCGAGGGTTCGGCGTAACGGGTGCGCGTGCGAAGAGAAGATGAGAATATATGATTACGGGAATCATTGAGTGGACATTACCATTCGCATCTTCGCTTTATCGTAGCAAGCTAATCGGCATGCGTTATGTTCTGCGTTTAATAACGTCGTTTCGAACGGTTGGTAACCATTGGAGAAATTATGCAAGGCACCGAGCTCATAGGCCAACAGGCAAATCCGAATCGTGTGCTCGGATGAAGCGGAGCGGCTCTTCACGATGGGACAAAGGCGCACCGGTGGCTTGAAGCTATACGAGACTCACCGGTTGCACGGTATACCACCTTTGTGAGAGCCCGCGAAAGCTTATCAGTGGATTATCCGGTGAGCACATCCGAGCAGACAGGCAGGTGAGTACGCGAGCGAAATTTAAGAGCACGAAATCGTATTTTCTAAGTATAACAGTCGATTGTACATTCGTAAGCAAGACTGAGAAAGATGGAGAGTACGACGGAGAAAAAGCTTTCTCATTTCCGTTGCATAGTATACGAAAGCTCCCCGGTCTGTACATACCCGCGAATGCATGAATATGTCTCGTCTGGAGATATACTCGTCATGAGGAAATAGTAATGTACGAGATGATGCTTTCTTATTCCCGAGTCTACTCTCAGCTAGCAGTTACTCGGTGTCTCGTTTTCTCAGGACATGAAGAATAATGACTATATTCGTGCCATTTCAAAAATCAATGATGCACGAAAGGGAAAAGAGAGAAGGAGAGAAAGAGAAAGAGAGAAACTTAGAGGTAGAAACGAGGGAACGTGCTGCCGTCACTGCGAAGAAAGGCAGAAGGCGTTTATAGTCCGTTCGATGGTCGTCAGCACGTGTGTCCTTTTCCACTCTGCGTTGCCGGAGCTGCGAGAGACGCTTTCACGAGCAAATCTTCCAGAATGTTCGTCGGACTCCGGTCACCGATCGGTGATTGGAAAATCTTTTCTCCGTGCACGTTGTCCACCACCTATAACTATATAATGCTATGTGCTGCTACATTTATAGGTATATTGCTATATTATCGCATATAGATATAGCATGTGTCGTCAGCTTGCGTCAAATGTCAGAGGTGCCCATTCGGAAAACTCTCGAGACGCTCATTATCTCTCCCGTGCTTCGGTCAATTCAGCGATGAACTAAAATCGCTGTATGGCTTCATCTTCGCTGCTGAATGGAAAACTGTGAATCCACCGAGGTTTCCGCAGTTATGTCGCGCTCGTTTGTACCAATACGTGCGGAGTCAGAGTGGACTCGAGCTTCGCAAACTGGCAACGCTGTGGAATCGCCTTACGTCCGCACGTCGAAACAGTTATACCTTTATCTATGTTAACATTCGTAGTTACATGGGAGAGGAGCAAGGAAGCGTGCTCGGCTCTCCGTTGACAAATGGAATTGTCGCTATCCTGGACGTCCCGTTTCGTCATTAGTCAACGGTACTATACTCTCGTAACTGACGCTAGATAAAGGCACAATTGTTTCGTTAACTATATCCCCGCCATCTTCGCCACCAGCTGCTCTCCTAGGTTAATCAAGCATGTACATATACAGCTTACATTGCATACGTGTGCTGGTGCAGCGCTGATTAACGTTTCCGCTTTAACGCGTTCTTCATTAGGAAAGTTGATGCAAATGCATCCTCCAGTGTCCATTCAATGAGTTTTGACACGAGAGCGCTTTGCAGAATCGTATACGTCTGAATGTCATTTACAAAGTACGTAATACGTCAAGAAATATATTATTAAAAATGACATTTAACATTCGAGCAACGATTCGCTTTTAACACGTTGAACGCCGCGTTACTCACATCTGGGTAATGTGCTGGGTTTTCGCGGGAGCCCTGTAACTCTGGGTGATCAACGCGTTAAATAGAAATGTGGATATCATGTGAAATGTTGATATCAAGAAAAATAGTTTAAATAAGCTTGAAAGTCGCTACTGCTCCTGTGTTCAAGTCCAGACACGAATAAAAAAATTTGGTATTAAAGATAAAAATATGGAATTATTGTTATTCTAATTCTCATACGAGAGAGCTTTTCATGGTCCTAAACTCATTTACTGTTCGATGGCTGACCTTTTCGGGAAATAACCTTTTCGGAAAGCGAATTTCATGTAAAAAGTGATAGCACAGTCGCTTGCACATACGAGAACCAAAAAAATGGCAAAAGCATTTTGTCGTCACCCTTCGATGCAAGGACAGCGAGAGACGACTGCCCGTTTGTGTCCGTGGGTAGATGGACTACGCAGACTTTGTAGTCACGACGAAATTGCACAGAATTAACGCGCGGAATTGTTTGTAATAAAGATTAATAGCGGTCGTGCGGGGAGATGGAGACAGGAAGAGGAGAGGAGTACGCGGGTGTGCGTAACGCGTGTGATACTGCGCACCGGCGGTACGCTGTTTGCATAATCGACGGAACGAACGAGAACAGAGCCCTTCGCTCTCGAGCAGCAATAGCAGTGGCAGCGGCAGCTTAGCGATGGGAGTATACGAGGGAGGTCACGCGCCCGGGGATTCCCCGCAAACGCTCTGGCGCTCTCGCGTCCCGCATGTGCACCGTGTAATTTGTAATTCCGCCCGACGCATTACTTTCCACTCTGTCCACTATCGCACTGCTACGCCATTGCTGTGTGCTCTTTTTACTACGCTTCATAGTGAAAAAAAAATATAAATAACCTGCGAATACGTGTGGGTAACCTCTTCACTGCTAGTTTTATGTCTGTTTCACTTATTTTAATTTCCTTCACTTTATCAGTTCGTTATTACCTTTTCACTCAAGACAATCTTTTTTTTTCTTGTGTTGTGGTTGTGGCTTTATTCTCGAGTTTTTAAGCTTGGTTACCTTGTCAGTATCGTAGCTTTTTTCGTAGCGCTTCACTTTTATGGTAATTCGATTCTATGTCGACCCGCTCATCCTGATTTTATTTGGCCCGACATATAAAAAGGCTTTTGTATATGGATAAAGTTTGCTCGCCTGTCCGCCCGTCGTTCGGGCAGGCCTTTATTCGGGCTCTTTTCTCGCTCGCACGAGACATGATTTTACTTTTCTTTATTCCTCGTCCCTCTGGCTTAAATCGTTGTGAAACCCTCGCAACCCCAACGATACGTATCAACATACTCACTGCGGGTATTTTCGTACTTTGTACAAAGTATCCTATCGTCATTTATCATAATTTTTTTTCGCGAATTTACTGAGAAATAAGTTGAGCGAGAGAGCGTGTCGAAGAATACGATTTTTATAATTTCGCTATCGATTGGACAAATAGAGATGTTGAGGGATCGAAGCTTGCATCTTAGAAGCACCATTTAAGGAAGTTTACTTGGCCTCGTTTACGCATCTTGGCGAAAATCTGGCTGCTCAGACTAATTTGTATAACCTGTGATGATGCTCAAACAGCTGTATGTATAGCTTGAACGGCTCAGCGAACCGTGCGATCACGACGAGCGCTGTGTGAACGCAGAGTTCTGAACTATCATACGAGTGTGACCGATAACTAAGTTCGCTTATGACACGTCGTTCAACGGCGTTAGGTACTGTTGCGTAGCAAAATATCGCAGGCAAAACAATATCTGAGAGCTTCGGGTGTATCGACGATTCACGGTGAATCCATAGGGCTTCGGTGGTATATGAACATTATTTTCATTCTTACCTTTTTATTTTATTTATTTAGGCATCGATTTCAGCTATTCTTCCCTCTCATCTAGATCTCGCTCACCGGGTTTGGTTTTGTGATGCGAGGGTCACAGTTGGCCGTCTGATCGCTCGCTAAGAAATTAGTGTAGAGTAGGGACGAGAGGGCTCGAGCGACCGAGAGCGAAGGGTCTCTAGATATTTTCCGCTTGATCATTGACAGTGACGTACCTCGAGCTCGTACCCAGAATTTCAATCGTGCTCTCGAAGAAAAGTGGTTCGAATAGAGAGGGAAGAGGGAGAGAGAGAGAGAAAGAGTGAGAGAGATCACTAGTACAACAGCAATCGCTGTGAACCTTTATCGTTTGGTGTGTACATTCACGTTAGAATGTTTAATAGCGTCCGCATAAATTTCGTTGGCTGCGTAATCGCACACGTATCCGGTACCGTAATTGTTGAATTCATTAAGCAGGATTTTCATTTGGGTGCGCATCGCTTTCGCGCCAATGAGTGGAACAGAGAGTGAGAGAGAAGCGAACAAGAGGTCGCATCTTTCCTTCTCGTTCTCACTCACCGAAATCATGGCGCAATAGGGCAAAAGCGCCTGCAATGAAAACTCAGCTATAATCCTGTGGGATTCAGGAAGTAGCGTCGCCTCTGGCAATAAATCCACCTTTTTCTTTGGATGTTTCGTTATATTTTCCGGGAGACGGAATCGGGAATCGGTCTGGCCACGTAGTAATAATTAGAGGCGGTGATCTGAACATGAGTATGACGTGTGAAAGTCGCCCGCGACGATTTCTTTTTCGTATTGAGAGGGTGCGTGTCGCGAGTTGTATCGTCTATGGTAGTTTTATGTATCGGGTGCGCAAGCGTTCAGGGGTTCACCGTCGTGGCGTATAACGAGAAGGGACTGATCGCATCGTTTGACGTGGAGAAGCGCACGATCCATAATTTATTATATTTCCTGGTTATATTCAGAGGCATTGAGCCTTTCGGTCATTGTACCGCGTTTTGGGGCTATTGTTCGCAGAAATTGGACTGCGATTGATCTTTTTCTTTACGAGGGGGACTTTCGGAACCAGTGTAGAGTGCTACTCGTAATGTAATTGCATATTATTTTTCTTTTTCCCGGAGTTAACGATCCCGGGTTATCGCGTTGCGTGCTTTGTGTGGGTGAATGATTGAGTGACGATAACCACGACGTGCGGTAGATTGCGATTGGAATATTGTTCAATAATATTAGTAATGATATACGAAAATTAGAGTTTTATTCGTATATTAAACGGAAATAAATAATAGCTTCGCTTTCTAGAATTCCGTATAATTGTGTCTTGAGTATAATTATTTCAGCGTTTGGCTGTACGAGCCTTCCGGTTAAGAATCCTGCTACTCTACATTATTTGTCGAGTATGGCTAGTCCGACAAAGTAAATCGGTGTTTTTCATTGTGTGCCCTTTTGGCAGGTAAGTGCCTGGTGTCCAGGGTAAAATAAAGGGATGCTCGCAAGACAGTTTTGTGGTGATTTGGATATCGCTTGGAAAATGTACACTACAGTGCGTAAACATTGGCGTTGGTTCCGTAAACAATGTAGCAGTCCGGTAAAATTCTAAAAAGGACCAGTGGTTTGTTGGAAAAACAATCAAAGCCATTTCGTTCGGTCCTTGACTGTCCGACGGCAAAACTGATGCTGGAGATTTTCACTGAGCAACTTCAGTCTTAAATTTAGTAAAGAAATCAATTTTTTATGTTTCCACATACAAGAGCCATTCGTTCATTTCATCGAACTGCATTCTATGAACATTTTTAATGGACTATTGAAAAAATCATTCGTTTTATATCCACGAGTTGGTCAGCTCTAAGGAGAGATAACTGGAAGGATATCCTCTCGTCCGCGAGTCACTCTTCGAGGCTCTTCCAAGATTAATAATATAATCGGACGAAGTTCTGGAAATTAGGGAAGACACCGCGTCGTCGCTTGACATTGTCGGGGAGTTCTCTCGTGGGAAAGCAAAGATAATTAGAACACAGCTCGGTGATGTGGGGCTTCGTCGAGGTCGACGTGACCGCGAGAGAGATCTCGGTTGTCCGAGAGCGTAATGTAACCGAAATATCCAGCGAAAATAAGAAAGAAAAGAAAATGTGACTATTATCTATACGTATAGTACATATAATATGGTTTGTCTGGTTGGACGTGCATGAGCGTGGGCTTGAAAGGGGCTTTAAGGATATTTCAGCCAAGGATGCGAGAAGGGAATGGGGCTGTGCTGAACGCGTCAGTGAGTGTGCGAGAGAGATGCGTCCATCGCGTGACTGAGTTAAAAAGAGATAGTCGTGGAAAGTCTTTCGTTTACTCGGTTGAATTTCAAAGACTAAACGGTCGATCATTGTCAAATTTGTACACAAGCTGTCCGAAGGTATCTCATCCGATTTGTCAGTTTTATATTCAAATCCAACAGAAACTAACCCAGAAAGTGTTTACATTGTATTTTTGTCAGCTTGTTTTCCGACTTTTCACGTAAAATTGTGTAACTTTGAGCACAAGTTGCTGAAAAAAAACCTAGAAGGGCAATAATTCAAAAAAATATATATTGAGCAACAATGTAACATACTTTTTTATTTTACAAACTAGCTAAATACCAATGCAATCGAACAAAAACCGATTTTGCACCGAATATTCTTATAGCGCGGCGAAAGCTAAACTGTTATACAAAGCTGATTCTTTCTCACTCCACCGTAAAGCGCCATTTATTTGTATCTCTCTCTCTCTCACCCATACACGGTTCGCTTTCCTTTAATAATACAGGAAGTACACGCCACTGGAGACTAGATAGATCGTATATCATCGTAGGTCTCTTTCTTAGATCGCGTGACCATAATGGTACACACGTATATACATATATATATATATATTGGAGATGTTTTTTTGCAGCCCATCATGAAAGGGCGAAACATCTAGCTCTCATTCACACGGATGGAGCAGTGAGCGAACTCCTGACTCTCGATAGAAACCCCTTAAGGCGATCCAACAGGGCATTTTGATAGCGTACCATACACACTATCAATTTCCTTCGGTTTTCTGTAATTTTTTTATGTTACTCCCGAGCATGCGGTGACCTTATCGTCGCCTCCTCGGGAACGTCACCACCACCAACCTCTATACAGCGGGTCGGAGCTTGCAACAACGCAGAGACAGAAAAGCTCTTGCCGTGGGCGTACAGACCGGAAGAGATACTTCATTCAACGAACTGGCTCCAGGACGGGAACGTCAGCGCTCTCGTCGAGCGCATAATCCAGGGTCATGTTAACATCCTATCCTCAGGCGAAGATGATCATCAGGCAGCCATTGGCAACTCAGGATCTTCTCATCGCAACGGAGTCTACGTTGTTGCACACTGTTGCAGTATTCCCTTGGCGCAGGCTCTCGTGAAAGTGTCTGACTATTCATAAAATATGTCACGCGGGAGGATCCTACTGCGTATCGTATATCGCGACCAGGGGTGACCGATAACCGAGTTCGCGAGGGTGAAAGCCATCCACGTACCGGGAGAACTGACGAAATCTCGGGGACTCGAGCGTCCCGTATCAATGAGGTAAGACGTACCCACCGCATCCGCTTCCGTATCCGTTCGAAAGAAATCACACGTTGATGAGTAACATAAAGAACCGCGGAGGATCGCGTTGAAATTACGTGTCTCATTATTTTTGTATTATCTAGAACAATACTCTGCAACGATTCTTTCGCATCGCTAAATGTTCTATGTTTAGCGTACAATTTACAGTCAAATTGCTTTTGGAAGACTAGTTGAAAGTTAGAGATAAAAAAATATTTATTTGAAGTATATCATCTTTTTGCCTTGTCATGTCATTATTATCATTGCTATCGTCGTGTATTAGGCTTATTTAATTGAGCGACTAGTAATTTACTGTAATTTTGTAAAAGTTTAGTCACAAATTTATTTTCATTTTAATCTGTATAACTTTGTTTCTAACTAATTATTTTCTTTGCTGTTTTGGTACGTACCCCATAGTGCTATAATAAATATATAATAATAACAATGCATTGTAAAGACGTTGATTATTTTACTTGAACAGTCGCGCATCGTAGAACTGTCGCAAAAATAATACAAAAATAATCGTTGAAGCTCTTGTACAGTCTCGTCGACGAATAAGAAGTAAAATTATGCAGTCTCTTCTTCGTTTCTTATCGTATTCTCGGTTTGATAGCTGACCTATTTCACGACAGCACGAAAGATACAACGTCAACAGGAACCTATACGAAAATTTGTAGCAAGTTGAATTGTCGTTATTCCCTCCAGTGGCGCGAAAGGAAACGCGACACGCAAATGTGTACGCATCAACTCGAGGTAGTCGGTGGCGGAAAGCTTCTAGCGAAGTATATAAGCATCGAAGCAAACTGTTTCGATGCTACCGCTGCTGCTGCTGTTTCTGCGCTTTTGCTGTTGAGGCATGGGGAGGAAACACCAGATGCAACTTAAGCACCGACGTCTGCCAGAGCTTAGTGCTTATCCTCCAGCAGCAACGTTATTTCGCTTTCGCGGATATTCCTTCCTTTTGTCTCCGATAATGTGCGTTTATATTCACATCGGTACCTACTACTTCACGCGTAATACTCGTATGATTTACGAGTTTGTGACTTGCCGTGACTCTCGGTATATTTACAGAGCCAAGAGTTCGTAAAGTTAAGAGGAAACACGCTGCATAGTGATCTGTAAATTTGCCTTTCACCAAGGAGAGGCAACAGCCCAACCGAGTCTCGATTTCCGGCATGAAACTTGTTCACGATTCGTCGTTCGCACTTACCATTCGTGAAATCAGTATTCCGAACGCCGAGTCATTGCGTCGTTCGATTCGAGAGTGCACACGCTACAGTGGAAATGGTAACAGTCTGCTCGAATAAATACTTAAACTGAGAAAAACCTATTTAGATGGAGCCCGTTGAATTTACTTTGAGCCAACTGATTCCAGTTGGTTCCCAACTGAGTAGTTTTTTTTTCACAGTGTGCAACGCTGGGCGATTCGGAAAATGTAGAGTGCCTCCTGTAAATTGTCTTGATTTCGATTAAAGAAAATGTTTTCTCTTTAACGTGTATACCATTCCAAACATTTTCCGCGTATGTACAATGTATGTACTGCGTAACAACGTAACGTAACAACGCGGTACATACATTCTGGTATTTCAAAATAAAAATGACGTGGTTCAATGCAAATTACAGTGATGTATCATTTTACTCTGAGTTATGCGTAGCAGGAATCCAGAGAAACTGTTGACCTCGATTCAAATGCCAATCTCATTACTCGCCTTCTTTTATTCTACATTTTATATGTTTGTACATTCCTCTCATTTGCCATTGCCATTTTACTTTCACTCTTATTCTTGTCCTTTTTTTGAAATATTATTCCAAGAATATAAAGTTAAATATGCTTATTGAAAAAAAAAAAAAAGAAATGTCACCATCCAACGTTGGAAAGAATAATTTTTCATTGCTTCAATGAAACGAGACATTAAAAACTCATGGCAACGTGGGCGTATAATGAAATTATACTTACGGTACGTACGGTATATCGTAAAAAACATATTTACGCAGAGATAATCGACAAACAATGGAGGTTGAAGTGTGCAACGTACTCGTGCTTTGACGCACCCGACGTACGTCAGCTTTACCATCCTTTTTATGTGTATACTCGTTGTAAATTCCTCCCTTTTGACGACATACTCTGATTATAAGGACGGCGACAAAAGGAGGAATGAAAACAGAGAAAGCTGACGAGTACGTACGAGTATAGGTGAGGTTGTTGAAGAGGATAGTCACCTCGATACCTAAGAACCCTCGGGCTGCTTCGTGTACGGTAAGCTCTCTCGCGAGAGGGCACGTTACTTACCGCCGTCGAGTTTTATAAGCGGCTCGCTTGGCTCTCTTCGTGGCTCTGGCACCCTTGAGGGTGGCGGCTGCCCCGGGGTGATATCACTGGGGTCGTGCGAACGAGAGTGTAGGAGGCTAAGCCCGGTAGACGAAGACAGCAACGGCGCTACCTTATTATTTTCATCCCCTAACGCCCGGCAAACATTTACATAGTAGCGGAGGTAGTACATGCCGTTGGCGAAGAGACTCACTGTCGCCATCGTCGCGCCCTTCCTATTCCCGTTATATACCCAGGAGGGCGACGCGTCTCTTTAATCACGATTCCGGCACACGAGGCACAACGTCCGACTCTCCGACAAATGAAATTGCGAGAACCTATGCGCGCCTGTGCAACGTGAAATCGGCTACACGGCTCATTTGGCGCGCGAATCCCTGTTAGATAAGATGAGAGCGGCAAATGAGAATTTGCTGCTTCCAAAATATTCGCGGGATTAGCTCTTCCGCCCTCCCCAATCCCTTTTTCTTCCCCTTTTGCAAACCATTCCCGGCTTCTCGAATTCCTGAAAGATTCGTGTTTATTTTTCTTCGACTATTGGTCTGTCACTTGCTGGTGAGTCAAGAGCTATTACGCAGAGTAATGCAAATTAATGGACTTGTAAAATAGCGAGGAGGTCGAAGGTGTCGTCAGGACCATGGCAAATATTTGTCCCAGCCAGACAAGGCCCCTGTTTGCTTTGTACACGGTATTCGCGGTATTCATCCGTGGGATATAAGAATTGACGAAGGGCAGATACTGGTCCGGCTATGATAAAAGTGAAGGGAAAAATAGGACAGAGCGTGACAAGTAAAAGTAACGATTTCCAGTAAAACTTCTGGATGTCACGACATCGAGGGCAAAGGTTCTCGAGCTACAGACGTTTCATTTTGCTTTGAAATTCAAACAGAGGAAAACCTCTTTGCACATGGATATATCTGGTACGTCGGTCTGGTTGTGTCAGCCAACTTATGAGAAAAAGAACTTGGACCGAAAACTTTAACTGTCCACTCGCCGCCGTGTGATAGAAGAAAGTGCGAAGATGGGTCGTCTAAACGGTAAGATGCAGCAAAGTACATGGAAACAAAATCGTAGAACAAACAGTGTACGTTCAAGCGTGAGATTAAAACTGATACAATTGCCAACTTGTGTATCCAATATTGTGTTGTTCTGCTTGTGATCAAACAATCGATACCACGAATATCAGCCGAATTCTCCCCGAGAACCTGTGAGCCTCGGCAACCCAATCGAATCTGAATGGATACGAGAACTCGGTGCGTTATGTACTCTGCCACTTTCGACCACGACGCATTTGCATTCCATTAACCGGTTGAATATTCACGGGAATCCCGTGTCGAGATACGTCCGTATACATACTGCTTCGGAAGCCATACCCGAAATTCAGGCTACTGGCGTGTCTGCTGGTGAAATTCGCACGGAAAATACGCAAGTACTCGGAACCGCATTGCATCAATTGAGTACGCTACATCGCTCCAAGTATACTTTCGCATACAAGCATAAGTCCCCACCATTTGTTTGAGCTGTACGGTAGTTTCTTCGGGAACATCTTGTTCCGACTAAGCTCCATCTTTTGTCTAGCTTTGGTAAGAATTCAAACATAAACCAATTGTAGTCAATGGAAAACCATTCTCCACTGTTTGATCAGGACATTACCAATCGGACTAAATTAAGACATTTAAAAGAAAAAGAAACGGAAGCTCCGACACGAGCAAATTTTGAGATATCGGTCTGAAATCAACACAAATGGGCTAACATTTGACTATAAAGATAATTAATGTCACAAAATTATTTAATTTCTAAATGTGTAAAAAAAAACTTTTACAAAGTAAAACTTTGTACATTGCTTTTGAAGAATCGACTAATTCAGTAACTTTTACAAAGTTTAATCAAATCAGCTAGTGTATGCAGCATTCAAAGAAACCAACAAAGAAGAATCTTGTGCATTGTTTCCTCATTATTGTCCATCTTTCTCAAAGTTTCCTCTACATACTTGTGACTTTGTGAAAGGTAGAAAATAATGAAAAAGCAACATGCAAGGTTTAACTTTGTAGATTTATTTTTTTTTAGGAATATTTTCGTGGCTTATTCTTCTTATTAGGCGAAGCTGAGGGAATTTGCGGGAATAAATTTTATGAGAAGCTACCTGTCACAAAAATAATAGAAGTAGAACCCTTGCGTAAACGTGAGATCGTTTCAATCAAGTCTATTATCCACTCTGGTGCCTTTTCTTCGACGAAATCTTCCTGTGTATTATCGATTGTAAGGACGAGAGCAGCAGCAGCAGGATAATACACATACCTCAATGAAATGAATCCTCTAGCACGGAGAATTGATTCACATGTGTTTCCCCGGATATCAGATAAATTCCCTCAGCTCGATTTCGCTTGCACACAGCTCCTGCGTCGACGCTTGTCGAGTCGGATCGTGTCACACCCCCTCGATACTTTCTACACCGCCGGATTGGTATGCCATGTGCGAGCGTGGTTAGGATTTACTTCGAGAGCAAATAAATCCTTCGCACTTCTATCGCCGAAGCCCTCACTTTGCCGAGAGATTCAGGTGATCGCGTGTACAGGGGATGAGCGAGGCTTGCGAAAAAAGGGGAGGATTTCCTCTTGGTCCTAACACGGGAACGGCAGGAGCGGAGGTACCGGCACGTTGTCATCTGGGATACATTTGCAACGTAGATTCGGTCGTTGCGCAAACATACGGAAAGATATAGCGAATAGCGGAAGAGAAAGTGAGAGAGAACCAATAGAACCAGTGCGGTGAGAAGGCAAGCAAGGGAGCGGCGTGAGCTCTTTCGCTCGGGATTGCTTCTATATATGTACTCGGTAGTATCGTATTCGCGGATGGTAGAGTGCGTTTCCATTCGAAAGGAGGGAGCTTTCCGTCATGCGACTCGTGACAAGACCCGGCTCAATCCTGCCATTGCGGTTCCCGCTAGTTTCCAGTATATAAATATTCCCGACGTACCTGTTCCAGTCAGAGATACCGAAATGTAGAGTGACTCCGAGAACCACAGCTGGCTGGTATGTCTCAGTTACTGGATTGAGGGCCCTCGTGGCTGAATTCAATGGGGTGAGTCCCAGCAGAGCATAGACCGTACCAGAACTCCTACAGCCCTTCGAAGCTGCCAGTTGTGCCGGTGCTCACGTACAGGAGACACATAACACTTGTGGGACTCCTTCGGCAAGCTTCCCCCTTTGTCAGTTCCTCCTTGGAGTTACAAATATATCTATCTCCGTCTTCCAGTTCCCTCTGGTTCTCTCACACCATTGTAACGGACAACCCTACTCTATATTCCGTTCAACGCGTGTAAACCTCCCCCTCCTCCCACACCGCAACTTGCCTCTCGCTCCGTCATACCGACATACTTCTCGCGCTACTACCCCTTTGTGTTAGCTCGAGTTACAGGCGAAACGCTCCTGTAACGCTAGCTAACATTTCCTCACACTCTCTGCTCTTGGTAGCTATGTCACAATGTGCGTATAACTCGTTGAGACGGTAAAGCACTGGAGGCCACAGTCATAGTGCTACTTGCTACTCTCTATGCTCACGTTCTGACTTCAAGGTGCAATAACAGACGGCTCTTATCACTAAAATTTCTCTCTCATCACGCGAGTTATCGATCGTATACCCGATAAGCTTCGCTTCATTAGCTATCATCACCTTGACTGGTCGTACTTTGTTTTACCTTGTACCGTTTTCCATTCTTAAACTCGGATCAATTGCAGTAAATTATTGATGTGATTCAATTTCTTATTGCATCTTATCTTCCACTTCTATTGTATACGTTTCGTAATATCCGCAAGGCACTCAATATTCCGACGCTTTAACGAATCATCGATTTATCTGGATTATTCAACAGAAGGAACTTGACAGCTCAGTGAATATTAATAGATCGTATTGAACTAATGATACAACGAGTTACAGATTTCCTTCAATCACTACGCTTGTCAAACGTCTATTCCGTTTCATCCCCATGTCAGGGAGTGATCGGAGAATAGACGATAACTATATTATGAAAGCTGCGTCAACGTACGACCATTTCTTAGGGCAAAAAGCGTTTGGATTCCGACATTACCGAACTTCTCGCTCGATCGTATCCTTTTATCTGTTCCTGACTCTGATTCATTTATCAATTCATTAACAATTAATTAATTTAATTCTAATGAAATCGTAAAAAAGTGTTGTCACATCCCGGAATCGAGCGAGGAACCCCATAATTCTAGCCTCGTATATTATCAATTATTCTATCGTAACCACGACAAAATTAATTCACGTTTTCTCATGGGTTATTGTCATAATAGATCGATTCCTTTTATTTTTTGTCAACTCTGATTGCTCGATATCACGATTTCTTTAGAATTAACAATCGTCGAGTCTCATTCCTTTATTGATTGTTAACGGATTGACGAAGCAATCGGAGTCAACGATAACAAAAAAGAATTCGTACTAGCCAGAACATCGGTAACGTAGGAATCTAGGTTGCACTTGACCCGAGTTGTGCTTCTATAATAATATAATAGAATAATATAATGGAATAATATAATAGAATAATATAATAGAATAATATAATAGAATAATATAATAGAATAATATAATAACCCTTTCTTCATTAACAAATAGTCGTTTGTTGATGAGGCTTCATAAAGCTGTTCAAAATATAATATCGATTACGAATTGATGTAAAAAATAATAGACGATAACAGCTAGAAAGACGATAACCATCTGTCGCATAATATAGACCACACTCCCTGCCCCCTCTTTCCTTTGAGTGCTGTGTCTGTCATCTCAGAAAATACGTACTATTGCTGTTGACGTATTCCGCCGGGGTTACTTCGCTATAACGTTACGTTTCTCTGTTGTAGCGACATGCACTACGTTATCACCCTACTTATACGATCTTTCCCACTGTGATATAACGCCCCGTGGGTACAAATTTTCTTCCTCGTAGTAGTATACCGTATAGACACCCATTGTGAAAGCTAAAACCGCGCACGCTCCTGCACCAGTCTCGATGACAAATTATTATCGGACAGGGTTGCATCATCAACGTTTATTACCAGATAAAGTAACGAATCTTAATGGACCAAAAGTATATTTAATAAGTAAATATATGTAAATTATTGATGTTTACATTTAAAATTCGACGATGCTCTTTGAAAAAATTCCTAAAACTTGTGTGAATTGCGTAATACGGAAAGAATTACTTGATTCAAAAAAATTGAAAATTATCAACGTATTGTAAACTCGACATTATTCATGAATATAATTTCCAAATGGATAGCATATAATATGCTTCGCGATGCTCTTTGATCTCAAAGCGAATCTTTAGCTGTGCTACGCCCACCTAATTAACTCCATACATGCGAAACGAGTACTGCTCATGCAGGTATACGAGGTTGTCATTACATTACGCTTGTGTTATATCTTTCATCGCGTATATCGCCGCAGATCCCGAGCTAAATGTTAACGCACTTCCTTTGAACGGATACTCACGGGCGCTGCAAAATGTATTCCAAGCTTGAGAGGTTAGTTATACTCCGGACATTGTTATAATATGCGAGACACGTTAGCTTCGCAACCTATCTTAACTACACGATGCTTAAATGCATTTACGCGTATCACAATTATTCCCATGATACGAATATTTCTCTGTAACCCCTTCTATCTCTCGGTAGACGTGTCATCGCTTTATCTCATCGTTTCATGACTTCTCAATTTCGCAGTATTACATCCTGATAATTTTTTCTCTTGTATTGTAATCTCTACATTTGTACAATTGAAACTTTTCTTTCTTGCATATCAATTTTCATTTTCTCCCGGTTGATATCCCTCTAATATTCGCGAGCGCTTAATTCATCCACATTTTTTTTTTCTTCTTTTCTATATTTTCGAGAGTTTCTCAGACCGCGCGTCGTCAGCATCTTTGGAGTACTTCGCAGCGACTGAAACCCCTACTCGCTCACCTATTCTTAAACCATTCTGAGTTGAGCAGTCTTTATTCAAATCAAAGGAATGGAAGCTACGGATTCTGACGGCCTTATTAAAGAAATCTCTTCGTTATAAAGTTTTGGCCTTGATCAGAGTCCTCGTCATACTTTTTGATTGTAAGTGATAACCGTTGGAACTTGTAATCATCGGTCATATCACGTTCAATATAACTTTTCATTAAAAAGTAAAACAATAAAGTCCTGAGTTAAATTCTAAATGCTTAAATAATAGTAATAGGTTCAGTCGCGGCCATAACTATTGGCAATTTCAATTACAAGTCTACATTTAACATTTCAAAAATACGGTTTACGGTTTCAATGTAGGTATCTACGAGATAACAGTTTACGTTTTAGTGTAATTATCGTCATAACTTATATATATAAATATAAATATAAATATAAATACATTCAACAATAATCACAACTGCAGTTTCATTTGTTAATTCGATTGATTAATAAACTTTTACGTATGCTAATATGAAAATGTTGATTTATATCATTGATCACACAACGAACTTTGAAAAAATGTCTCGCGTCTCGTTCCTCCGAGTAGTAACACGCAGAATCCAAATAATTTGTAGAATAATTCTTTCTACAGCTTTAAAAAAAAAAAACCATAAGACAAGATTTCTTAGTTAATGTATACAGAACAGTGAGAAAACGTCTCACATAAAGAGTAAGAAAAGTTTCTTCTTCAGGATAAAATGTACTTTCCTTTCATAAAACAAATAAGAAGCTTAAGCATAATTTATACATTTTTTACTTGTCGTATTATAAGAGTTCCTCAGATATATGGTCACCGCACTGGAGGAACCAATTAAATTGGATTACGGTGATGTTCTTTAGAGAAATATTTTTTATCTATTTGTTTAAGTTTATTTAGGTCAAGGTAGATGCTTAGGTTCAATTGCTCGCTGATGCATACTCCAGGTAAATGGTTCAACACTGATAACCATACGACTATGAGTCTGTGTACTCTGTGCACGCAACTATGCAACGTAGGTTGGTGCACCACCAGTAAGGTATTAACTTGGATGTGGCTTAGTCTTTGAAGCAGCTGGGAGCGAGCTCAGTGTGCCTACCTACTACCCTATCCACTCTATGCACTCAAGTAGTACTGGCTGCTGGAGAGTCTGTGGTGATGGATACGAGTAAACCCTTCTACATGTTTGCCCTTTGGGCCACGCATCTCTCTATCTCTCTCTCTCCCTCTCTATTTCGGCATGTATCAAAGCATAATTTACGTGGGTTTGTATCGTAATTTCCTTTACCCAGTTTAACCTTTGTTCATGCTGTGCTCAAATATTATACAAAGCCACGATATAAATACTCGTTTCAGAATTAAATCGAATCTAGCAATAAGTGATGTTGTTAAGAGAAGTTATGATATTGTTAGGAGATCTGAGAACAACTTATGAATTTTAGTAATAACGGTATTTTATGAAAATGTCTGTTAAATCACGTACACTATTCCAGGTTCTATAGATATATGGTTTGGCATGATACTCTGGTGAGGATAAAGAGATATCTAGCATATATGAACAGAGTGCTGCCAGGTACAGATGCGCCCTACGGAAATGGTCTTTATATCCCGAAGATGCCTTTGTCTACCGGGGCTGGAAGCTCGATCTCTTTTTCCCTTATGCGCGGATTTGTGGACGTACACCAGAGCCTGGATATACCAGATACGAGTATATACACAGTGGAGTCGTGTATAGGGAAACGGCGGAGGTGTCTTCGCTACTATTCCTAGTTTTGGTCGACGTGCATGCGCAAGACGATAGGGAAAGAGAACGGTGCTTGTATGCGTGCGCGCGACTTCCGTGAAAGCGTGTTGGTGTCGGAGCACAGCATGGTGGATAAAAAGAGGCGAGACAGCCAGAGAGAGAGAGACCAGCGGGTGGCAGAGAATGGAAGATCGGGAGAAAATGAGATGCCGGTGGAACGTACTCGCTTCCTATCTTGTCGACTCTATTCGCGCGGGAGGGTCACGAACCATGGCGAACCGGATCCTCCCCCCGGCACACGACGACTCGCTCCATCCGCAATCCACCCCGCAGCTAAATCCAACTTCATTGCGGCTATCCAAAGCCCTTCTCGTGCCTTATTCTTCAGGAATATCATCGAAGAACCGGATTCGTTCGAAACTCCGCAGAAGCTCGAGCGTATCCGCTTACGCGTGAAGAGTCGGGCGAAGGTACGGCAGCCGCCTGGCTCCCGCCCCCGGCGCCGAATCTGGACGCGTCTCTGGTCGGGTACCCCCTTCGCTATCCGCCGTATCACCGCGAGCCCCACGGCTCCCATCCATCCGCGCCTGAGAATAAATGGCCCGGAATATGTTCGCCAGTGAGAATCTTAAGAGGAGTTATGCTCCCATGGGGAAAACGTCGTCGTTGGATCTACCCGACGAGTTCTCTCTATACCACTTCTTCCTCCGATAAAAGTTTTTGCGCTCGGTTTGCGCCTGGCGCATAGTCTCTAGCGCTCAAATCCAGTTCCACCCTCTCGACGGCGAATGCCTTTTCCCGATAGTACATACTTCATTTCTTCGGGAAAGCTGTACGAGTTTATCAGTCATATCTACTAACTTCACCTTCCTTTCCAAGATCAATCCACATTGATTGACGACTGGCTTATACGCAGCGGTTTCGATATGGCAAAAACACGATAGCACACTTCCGGTGTCTAATAACGACACGACGTTTCCACTTACCTCCACTCTCGCGGAATTCGCACATCATGATCGGTGATCCCATATTCGTCAAAACATTGCCATAACAAAGAAAAAAAAACACAAATAGTAATACAATCAATAAATAAACCAAAATATGACTCGACATAAAATAAAATAAAATACTTAAATAAAAATAAACGCAAGTTTAAAAGAAACTAAGAATCAGAATAAGAAACAAAAAATGGAAGAATCATAATCGGGGGCCTTCTCTGAATGTCGCCCGCAACTAGCGCGAACAAAAACGCGCTTGACAAAGTTTGCCCCGCTAAGGTCAATGCTGTCAAGTGATAGTGCATTCCACCGATAGACCGCAGAGATTCTAAAAGCATGCCTCTGATATTCCGTCCGAAAATAAGGAATAAATAGAAATTTAGGCGTCTTCCGCAGGGCCATATCACTCTTAGGACCGCTGATAACGAACGGCTCCCTTAAAGTACGCAGGTCTACCCGAGCGTCAAATTGGCAAAAGCGTGCACAATATAAAATATTTCCGCCAAGCCTTAAGATGCAACCACGAGAATTTCTTCCAATATCGTGCGATGCGCTCGAACTATCTGAGAGGGGAAGAGATAGAGATTGACCGAAACGTTGAAGCGTATACGATTCCTGATTGATTCTGAGCGAGGCATGAGATCCTGAGGAAAATATGCGAGCAATTGCACTGGGAAATCTCGTAAAAAGTTTTCGAATAAAAGCCCCCTTTAAAATTGTACGCCCCTTCTACATACACCAACACTGTGCCATTTTGTCGTCTTTGCTCCTCATTCGTTTAGGCTTTCCCTACACCGTATCTACCTTCATTTCGAATCTCCTGTGGTTTATCTGAATTTCGGAAGTAAAACTCGCTAATGAACTAAGGAGGCGCTAGAGCGCGAATAGAGCAACGGCAAAGGATCATGCTGGCTGGATTCTCGACCAAAACGAGTACGCAAGAACTATAGCTCCGAATGCTATCTCATCGTCGTTTCTGCAATCTTGCAAACTGCAATGCGCTGCTAAAACACGAATTCGAAAGCACATGTAAGGGGGAAATGAGTAAAGACCCGACAGCCATCGTGCAATCACCTTCCGCTTGAAACCATCGCTCAGCACGAAAATAAATAATCTTAGGAGACGTTCGAAAAAAACGACATGGAAATGTCTACCTTGCAGAAAATTGTTATCTATATTAGAAAACTTGTTTGCGGCAGCAAAAATGATAGGATTCTGAAAGTATGAGCAAAGTTTTTTTCTAAGTTAATTACTCGTTTTATCCAACAGCGTCGATCGAACTTCTTTAAGGATAGGCGAGACTAACGTTTGACTGATAGAATAAAGTCGAAAAGTTGCTATGGTTTAATTATTCGAGTTCCGTATCGACCCAATGTTCGAGTAAATAATTTCTTGCGAGTCGCATTTGCAAGAAAAGCTCGCTTCCTATCGCTCCTGTTTGCGAAGCTATAGATAACGGCATCAGTCTACGTTGTGTAAACACAAAAGTGTTTCCGCGCGCGGTTCAACTCTTTCCCCGAGAGTGCTGCATCTCGGCGATTTATCCAGCTCAATGGAATCGATGATTGGATTGAATGTAAACGTACGGAAATAAAAGTGTCCCGTGGAACCCTCTGTTCGTGAAAGATTTGAGCCTTACGTACGTCATCAATCTCGAAATTCATACGGAATGTACGACAAGAGCAGGGGAGTTTGTAAGAAATCCTCTTTCGCAAATTTTCAACGTTGTCGTTTCATCGAGTGCGAAGGGAAGTTCGGATGGAACGTAAGCTCGTCACGCGATAGCACGGTGAATTTCTTCGCTGACGCATCGGTGTGTGAGAAAGAGGAAGTTACCGCGCGGCAGAGACGGCAACTCGCTCGGGGGGCATGGATTTGTCTTGGCACCGAGCGAACCGAATAATCTTGTCGGTCCGCTCATTCTTTTTCGTTATTTCGTTATTCTGCCGTTCCGAGGATTTCTCGTCGCCACCCGGCTCGTGTCTGATGGCCGTGTGTACGCGCACGCTTGTCTCCCGGCATTCCCTGACCCCGCTCGCTCACACCGTCGTACGCTCTCGGCAGTGGACTACTTTTCCGTTTATTAAGTCTGTGAAATATTGCCGCACATGGAAGGAAGTCACCCGGTGACTCTCTGTAGCTCAACTCGCACACGTAGATATGAGATTATACTACATACACGGCAGATATATACCATATCCGACGATGCTCAGCCCAGCAGGAACAGTTGTTTCCGAGTGGTTGCCACTTGCACCAACACCCTCAGCGACGTACGACCAACCGAGGGAGGGTGGCAGACTTTTTGACTGTCTAATATCGCTGGGAGTTACGAAACTGCTTTGCAATTGTGATTCTTCGCCAAGAAATTCTTACCTCGCTTTCCTCTCTCTCTCTCTCTGTCACCCCTTCTCTCTTCCTTGTCCGATGTAGCTGGTGCTCCTGCTGGGAGAGCCGTTTCTTCGCCACGCGAACCTCGAGAACTTCCGCTTCACCACCGTTGTCACCTACCCCTTCTTTGTCTTGCTCTTCTTCTTTCTTCAACTTTTCCCTTTTCCTCTTCCTCTTTGCTTCTGTCTCTTCGCCGTGTCACCTCGAATTGTGTTCACCCTCTCGCCAGCTGCTCGCCCCCATATTCTTATTCCATCTGACGCCCTCTGCCTCTATTCTCCTTCAAAGTTCGATACAGTTTGCCTTTTAAAAATCCGCTGGAATAATCGTTATTGCAGAATGAAAAATGACAAAACAGAGTTTGGTTGAGAGGTTTGAAAAAAAAAAAAGAGATAGCCGAGTAAGAGGTCCCCGACACGTTGTTCTGACCTCCGATAGACAGTTGGGTGATCGTGGCTGCCCGTCGCTGGAAATTTCTGTCACTGATGCTCGAAGTCGTTGGTGTTGGACGTGCCACAAGCTCCGTTGACTCTTATACACGAGGGATGTATTTGTATACACAAGCGTGTCGCGCACTCTCTCCGAAATGGATGTAAAAAAAAGCCCAGAGTGCTCGGGGATTTTGGGAATACATAGCCAGCGGCAATGGCGAGAACCTCTATTGTCTGTTTTGCAGCCCCATGGTCTCAAAGTTGCGTCAAGCAACGCGGAATATATGCCTGCTCGCTAGGGTATGCAAGTTGCGTCGATCGATGAAGAGACGTCGTGTATATATATATATATATGTGTGTGTGTATATATATAATGGAATTGAGACGTTAAATAAATAAACACTATATCGCCTGAGATATCTCTTTGGTAAGTGGGCAGATACTGGCAACAAGTAGAAAATTCCTTCTTCCAAGCCTTGAAGGCATCGTAAGAGATACAAATTTTTATAGTACCTTGGTAGGGTTTTGCTAAGAAATTTACGTGTTCGACAGGAGGGATAAAAAGGGGTTGTAGAGTAGCCCCAGGCCTAAAAAATATTTCAGCTCCGTCGTAGACAACTTTGACTTATTTTGACACCGTTTTACGAGGTGTTAATGTCCAAGTTAGTAACCTAAATCACTGAGGCGTGTCGCGCCCGAGGCTTTTGATAAACTTTTTCCGAAAAGAAAAGGGACTCGACGACATTCGAATGGTTACATCTTGTCAATGAGAGAGAAAAAAGACTTTGTGAACGTTACTAGCTGAATAGTACAGACGGTACTCGCTCTCCTGCTAATAAGTGGTCCTATCTTCGACTCCTTTATATCGCTCCTTTGTAACAGGATTTCATTGTTCATATGTTGAATGAATAAGCAATTGTACCGATCTTGAGTTCATTCGTAGCTTCTTGGTGTTTTGGAAATGATTTCTACGTTTGACTACAGTTGTCACGTGATAAACGAGGGCAGTCCTCTTGCATTCGAGAGTGGTCGTAATATTTTGCACGCTTTTTCGCAAAACTCAAGAGATCGAGTGAGTGGAAAATGTAGAAAGAAGAAGGAGAGGCCTTTGCCGCATTGCCGCGTGTTCCACGACTTCAGTGAAAAATGACGTCGAACGGGATTCTGTGACAATAGGACAGGGAGGGGGGACGGTGAGGAAGGACGGAGCTTGGCAGTTGAGATCACCGTGGAGAGTTCGGGTCCGTCGTACCATGTGCTTACTCTCTATCTATCTCTCCCACTCGTTGCTCGTTCCTTCAGTCGGTTATACGTTCGTCCTACCCCGTTCCGCTCTGGCTGCATGTACGTACATATATCTCTTCCAACCGTGTATATCGTACGTATACCGTGTATAACGGACGAGAGGCTGAACAATATAGAGGGCGAGATACTCTCCCGGTTAGCAATTCTATTTATCTTCCCTTTACGAAGTCTCTGTCGTTGGGAAAAATGGCGTAGCTTTGTCACTGGCAGGAGGATATCCGGGAATCGGGGCAATTTCGTATCTCACGTGTGTGTAACGGCTGGGCCATGTCAGTCCTGGTCCTAGCGGGACTCGTCATACATACACCTTCGTATACGGTTACGACTTATGCGCATATACTGACTCGGGAGCATACCTTGGATAGAATCAATGGAATGGAATTGTATTTATGTACTGCTATTGGTCAATTAGTACCTTGAGTTAAAAAAAAATATATATTATCGCAATGACATTGAAATATATTTTCGTATGATTCGTCAAATATTCTCAGCTTATCGCTATATTTATCATAGTATAGTAAAACGATTAGACTTCCACTTGAGTTACAAGTGAAAGGATAATACCTTGAAAGAGACATCTGGTACTAATGCCCGTTTATGAGCACAGTACGTATTATTCTGTATATCTGTATTACAGTATTTTCAAATGAATATAAGCCAAGTTAAAAAAACCGCAGTTATGACTCGAAGTGGTTTATCATAGTTTCGTTGTTTATGATATTTCTCGTTTTGACGATTTTTAAGTTAGTAACAAGTAAATTAATTCCATTCCTGCGAGTCGAGTGGGTCTTGACATCGACCCGAATCACAGTCATACATCATCTCATGCAACATTTTCTCTTCTCGGTTTCTTGACTCCCTATCACTTTTTTTCGTCACCACGTTATTTTTCACTCTGTTTAAAAATACAAAACGAGCTACTCACAGAGTAAGCGGTACGTGATTCGGTTGTAAGTGTCCTGACGATATCTGCAAACTTCAATCTATTTATACGGATTTGTAATTGTTATTATCCTCCATGCCATCAATGTAACAGGAACTTGCATCAATTTTTTCATTTTTACAATATTTTCAATCTTTTGAGCGCCTACGCGATAATAAAACACATAGCGTTCCATCTCGCCATGAGTAAGCTATACTATATGCTCCATCAATTTAAATGTCATACGTCTTAAAATTATGTCAAAATTATCATAACGAAGAGTCTCTCGGTTAAAGTAAACACAAATTCATAAATTTGGATAGACAAACGACATGTTGGTTCTCTCATTTTGATTTATAAAACGACAACGATCGAAAAAGTTATTTATTGTTAAAATCTTAGAGCGTCAATGGACTGTAATCGATAGTTGCATCATAAGCTGTCTTGATTCAACAAGTTCCGGTCTTCAGCCTGCAGTAATAAATATGTTACTTGCAAAAGCTTTGTTCAGCATTCAGGATATTGTGAACCGCACTCTGATTTCACCAGAATGCATGCGTACATTTATCCATTTCTATCTCTGTTTATTCTATATCATTCCGGTTAGCAACGTCTTCTACACTTGCTGCTTTCCTACGAGCGTTCTGCCATGACGATGAAAAAAGAGGCAAAAGCACGCGAGGTCCCCGTTTCACCATTGGCTCGACTGTCAACCATAAGTAGTAATATACTCGGGGACATACGTTAAAGCTCGATACGGAGGCGAAGCTATCGGATGACAGTAGCCATTACTGCGTCAACCATTAGTAACGCGATAACCTGTTCCCTCGTGACACGAGAGGTTCGAGACTCCGCTTACTTCCGCGCTCCTGACGAAGAACCCAAAAGGAAATAACTACCTTTTCAACCGGTTGGGAAACAGACATCCGTGCAAGCAACCGATATTCTGCCGTTCAAACGTTTCCTCAATGGACACATTAGAATATCCGATAGCCCTTCTTTCCTGCCCGATTCGATTCGATACAGCGCCGATTCAATACATTGGTTCCTTCACGGACTCTGTCGTACACGCTCTTTTTCTTTTTTCCTTTTTACTTTTCTTCATTATTTTGACCGTCCACGATCCGAGTAGACACATGAATTTCCAATGTATCCCTGGTCGCCCACGGCCAGCTGGCCGCACAAGCCAATTGTCCAAATGACCATTGCTACATATCGTTATCCACCACATATTTTTAACACACGTGCCGATCGTACACATTGCGATTTTGATATCAACTTGTGAGAATATAGCAGATGGACAAGGTGGAATTCTGAGGAGTTTGGCTTGTGAATTGGGTTTGTCGTGCGAGGAGTCGATGAGATGACTCACGATTGAAATGTCGTGGAAATGTAGTCTATTAAAAATCCGAAGGAAAAATCGTAGCTAGGACAAGGTTCGTGGAGGAACGATTGCAGATCGAATTGTGCGGGAAAGAATATCTAATACCGAATATCCGAGCAAACTTTGAGATTGAAAAGCTAAAACGTTTTACTCATCAGACCTGTAACGGGGATCGATCGTAATAATTATTCAGAATGTTGTACAGTCTGCCATTGTAAAAATGTTCTCATTGAATTCTAACGCACCGAAAGCTTAATCTCACTTCGAATAATTATATCTTAGTTATCTCTCAAGATAATTGAACGAAGCAGCAGCGAATCTAAAGCTAAAGAGTTGTCCTTGAAACCAGCATAATGCCCATAGCCATTTCAATGAACTACGAGACACCGGCCTTGTGAATCCGTACTTAAATGATTGTTCTGATTAAAAGCATTGAATCAAAGTTACGACTGTTATTTCACGCCGTTCTCGCCATTTGTTTGTACTCGTCATGTTGTATGTGATGTTCATTAAAGTTAGAGACGAGACGATTATTCGAATAGACGTAAACAACGATTGAACCATCTCGAGCCAGAGACACATCGGTCTGCGTCCTTAACTTTGATACGGATTAATATTGATCAGCGTACATACCAACAGTAGAATATATGTGCAGCAGTACTGTAGTTTAGTAGCTAATCTGCGAGATCGACGAGTCATGCGGCACACGGGGTCGCGAAGTAAATCAGGGAGCAGCAAGTTGGTCCGGCTTTTCGGGGAATCGCAGGACGTTCGTTTCGTACAACGGAGAACCGGGTCTCGAGAGTGCTCACGTGCTTGGCAACTTCGCCGACTAAACGAGACGATTAGCGAGGGAAAACCGAGGGTTCGAAGTTTGTACGGGTTTCGCGCCATCCTGAGAAGGTGCAATGGCCGGTAAAGCCTCAGGGACTGTGCGCCTGCTCCCCAAGAGCTCTCTCCGACGCATCAAGTGCTAACTCGTTCATTTCCAATAGCTTTCTTCTGCACCTAGTTCTCATTTAATTTTCAATTAAATACTAATAGCCAGTTTTTCTTTTTCCATTCGACATATTCGTACTTTTCTTCGTGGTTAACGTATTTAATATTGCTTGAACAACGCCATCGATATATTCACACCTATGGGTACGACCTCGGTGCTGAAAGCATTTCTTGCTTTGAAAGTGCACACGTATGAGCTTGATAGTCGGTAGGTTACAGGCTCTGAAGGTGCGCTGTAAAATGACTGAGGAGGGTGGCGGCGGAGAGCGCAGAGGTTGAGAGCCGGGGTTACGAGGGGGGGCTCGGAGGGTCGGAAGTCGGATGAGAGGTTTGAGAGTGGGAGGAGAAAACGCGAGTAGCGAAGAGAGAGAGAGAGAGAGAATGCGGAAGAGAGGAGAGAAGACGAGAGAGCTTAGCGGGGTCCACCGTCGGTAACGACTAACGTGTATAGGTAGTCGTTAAAGTGCGATGGAGAGGATATCGGGTTGGTATCGATATAAGCCCCCGGATTGCTGCTGCTGGTTTCCTGCAGCTGGATTGACTTCTGTATGTCCGTACTCTCTACTGGGTGCTCCACTCTGAAATGAAGTCTCTCGGATTATCTAGCATGGCCCGATAAACACGTTAGTCGAACTAAATGCCACGTACAACTCTGCTTTTACCGAACAGGTGGACTCGACTCAGTCTGAAGTATGTGCTTGTTGGTGATCACCGTTGGATTCTATCGATTGTTCGCTAATCGTTTAATCAGCCTACCGAGTCCCACAAGCCAAATACAGAATGGAAACTCTATCTGTTAACCGATAACCTTTTCAATCCAAGTGATAATCGATTCGACATACGACTGGTCGAGAGATAGAACTCATTTCGAGAGAATTTGTTGATAATCAGTGCTGAGTGAGGGGTGAAAAAAGCTGGGACTTATTTGAAGTAGATCACCCGGTGTACGAGTGGTCGACTGTAAACACTCGATAGTAGATACTTGGGGTAGTGGCTGCGATGTATACTCCGATACAGGGAACTCGTTTCGCTATAGTGCCCGTCTCTCACCGTGTGATGTCGGGCGTACTATGTCTCGGCCGAGAAAGGGAATCGGGCCAGTGCAGTTCAATCCCAGGATCTCTCTCCACCCTATATTCTAAGGACATTTCAGTACTGGTTCGCCTCCGGCACTTGCCCGAGTTTCCATCAGAGTAGAATCGAAGAACCCAACGAAGCTAGAACACGGCGGTCGGCTGTTACATTAGCCGATAGCGTTGTTAGTGCCCAGTCGCAAAATTCGCTTCTCGTTCTCGACTCTTCGACTTTTTTTCTTCTCTGCCCTCTGGCTTCTCTGCTTCTCCCGTTTCTTGGAATTCTATGATCGTGCACACCAGTATCACCGATAAACCGGACTCTACGAGCGACTGCGCTGATTACAATCTACTCTGGCAACTTCTTCGGTATATCACACTGAAACCAATACTTAAATCACGTCAAACTGTGCTGATCGATTGACCATTTATTTTCACCAAGAATTGTAAAGTTTATCGATAAGAATAATGGAATAAAGCATGATGAATTGTCAAAAATGCTCTCTTCTTCGAGATGATGGGAACAATATATAATATGCGTACGACAAACGGTCAAGGTTGTTATTTTCTTTTAGTTAGGACAAATAATGTTACAACCTAAAATGATCTTCAATCAACTAGGTGCACTCGCTGTGCGGTCGCCCATGACAAAATGCTGTAGTGGCTTGACGCAACAGACTTTTCGTAACTAACTTGAAAGCACGTAGCAGCACCGGGAACGGTGACGAGGCGGAGTGATGCGACGAAAGCTTGGAGGTAGCTAGCTACGAGGTACGTACGTACGGTTGGAAATTACGGTAATCCGATAACGCGGGCCGGAAAGTACCGCCGACCATGCTCTATCCGCCGCAGTGATCTGTGGTTTCGTTCACCGACCTGCTGCTGCTGCTGCTTTTGCTTCTGCTTCTGCTTCTGCAGCCTCGTGCCACTCCACCACCCTATTCTGCCTGGCTTCACCTAATTCACGGTGTACCACGAAAATCGTACGATCGGTACTCACAATCACTCTCTTCGTTCCATCTACTCTCTTTACCGTAATGAAGCTGATTATTGAATCAGTAATCATTTTTATAAAAACAGTATTAATTCTCGAAAAATAAAAGTTTACAAGTGTAGACCTTTAAGCAGTTATTTCGCATTATCTAATTATCTAATTGCTTTTTATAATTAACGCTAGCGATTTATCCATTAAATTCTCATTGCATTGTAAATAACTATTTTGGAATTAAAAAAAAAAGGAAACTCGTTAAAACAGTTAAAATTGATGACCTTTAGGAAACGCCAGTTCGCTCAATTTTACATAAATGTTTAACCTTTCAACGTTCTTTAACTGTCACGATGGATCCATCACGACGTACCGAAACGTCTCATTCCTTTTTATCGCCGACGTTCCGACCACTCTGGATAATTACGAATTTTAAGAACTGACGAATTTGCGATGAAAAAAAAAAAAATTAGCGGAGCTTCCTCCTCCAACTGTAATATTTCATCGTCGACTTAACAATTCATTGAGTATATTTCCGTGGACACTGAAGAATATTAATGTTTCCTACAGGATGATGATTGTAGAGGTTGCGGTGGATTTTCCACGGCGAGCATACCGGTAGCAATGTAGTATAGCACGTTATTAGTCGCAATGGTACATTCTCTTCCAGCGGCGGTACGACCCAGGGTACAGCTAATTTGTCACAGACGGGACAACGAAACGCAACACATGTGTACATAACGCGGCTATCTAATTGGCTTGCTTGCGCAAATGCGGAGAGAGAGAGAGAGAGAGTACATGCATATGTCCTTGATGATGGTTTTCAGTCGCACTCCGCGTGTCGGCATCCTGGCCACGGTGCACCAATGTACTACATAGGATTGCACATTGTAGCCGCAACACAATGTACCTCCTGTCGGAGCTTTCGAGTTAACTCACACACATCTCTCTCTCTCTCTCTCTCTCTCTCTCTCTTTCTCTTTCTCTTCGAACAAGCCGAGCTCATAGGCTCGTCAGCAATTCCCAAAGTTTAAATCCAAAATTAATATTAAGCATCGAATAAACTAGTTTTAAAGAGAAGTTGCCGAGGCCTGTGAACCACTTGGAAAATCGTTGTGTCGGACAGTTCACTTAGCTCACCGGAAACTCGATAATAAAGCACCTTTTAAAATCAACAGTGTTTCGTGCGCCAGCAATTCCGACGAGTAGAGCTCGAGTCGGGTCATTAACGGTACCTTAAACGCCTCGTAAGTCGTAGCTTTAAGACGTTTTCTCGCATATACCGTAAAGCGCAATTGTACTTACGCCATTTAAATCATCGGGGCATATACGTGACGTTTACACGAGAAGATTGTTCGATTTATAGTCAATTTGAGCTGGGTCCGCTGCTCCCATTGCATTATAGTAAACTTACACAGTTACGACGGTAACCGTGGGTCTTAAGGGTACACTCTTTAGATATTCATCGCCCGTTAAATCTCGAGCTTTCTACTGCGATTCAATCGTATGCTGCGCAACGTTGGCGGCGACGAGGACGACGACGACTCAGCGTTCACATTGAAACGAGTATTATGAACGATTCGCGTGTCTAAGAGCGAGAGTAAGAGCGAGCGTGCTACACTATACATTGAATTTGAGGGAGACCGAGAAAGCAGGAACAGCGGGAGGCCAAAGAAAACGCGACGGCGAAAGGAAAGAGAAACCCGAGTGAGAGTATTATAATCGACCAGAGCGAAAAGGAGGTTTGCGAGATGGCGTCAATTGCGCGTTCGAAGACGCTCCGGTTTCTTCATCGTTCTCTAAATGTCAAGACGATCAATATTTATTGGCTTCGACGGCAGGGTTTCGTACAAATATTATATTCAGAGCTCTGATACCAACTGATTTATCGCCACAGGGATATCTCTGGGGAGCCGAGAATCTTTATTCGAAATTAAACTGAACCGAGTGAGTTAGTAACGTCCACGGAGGCGCTGGACGTTGATTTACTATATTGCTGCATTAAGTATCGATTTAATATTCTGAAAAATAAATAAATAAATGTATGTAGATCAATATGAAAATTTTTACTTTTAATAAATGTGATAAGACTAAAAAAAAATCAGCATTTTTATGAAAGATTTTTTTATTTTATTTTAACGTATTATTTAGATATATTTCCGATTTTGGAGTTGGTATCGGTTACTGAAATGTAGATAACAGAGAGGTATACATATATACATATATTTATCCCTGCTTTATACATGATTCTCGATACTTGAGAATTCACGCGGCTTAAGGCGATGTTCCTGTACGTTTGAACCGGACATCCTGATTTGAAAGTGAGATAATCCGATCTCTACCGGAATATAGATGCAACTAGCCCGATAACAACTAGCAGACGTGCAATTCATCTTCAAAGCAATGGGGTTCGGATCAAGACCCGGTAATGCGCATATTACAGTGCTCTTTGCATCCGAGCACAATAGCTCGTAGCTCCGCAGAAGGATATAATCGACCCAACGTTTTTCCCAAAGCGAATTATCCACATTCCATGTTCAAGCATAAAAACAATAATAAAGTATTATTAATAGTGATAACATTTCAAAGCGAGTAAAACTCATGATTCGCGCCGTAGAGAAATGAAAAAGCTGTACGTAAATCTCTTGCTTTATTGAAATAAGGAAACAGCCCTGGGGCTGATCGGAACGAGGGAATCTTTAAATTCCTATTCACGTAGAGGGTCGAAGACGGTGCAGTAGGTAACGGCAAGTAAAGCTTCGCAAGCGCGACAGCGTCAGGGCAGTACATGACAGATAGAGAGATAGAGATAGATAGATAGATAGATATAGAGAGAGAGAGAGAGAAAGAGAGAGAGAGAGAGAGAGAGAGAGAGAGAGAGAGAGAGAGAGAGAGAGAGAGAGAGAGAGAGAGAGAGAGAGAGAGAGAGAGAGAGAGAGAGAGAGAAGTAGGTATGGGTGAATCGTGAGACGACGACGAAGGTATCGCTGGTAGTGCAAGGCGACGAGTATCAACGGCGGCGGGACGCCTCCTGCCAGGAACGTGTAGCCTGTTCGTTGCTTGCTAGCTCAAGCTTCTCAATCAATATTCATGGGTATCACGTTGCCGAGGGTATGGGTAATAGGTATCTCGCGTCTTGCGCATCGTTTCGATACTATCCAGTGGTGATGCGGGAAGCGCACTGCCAAGCTGTGCCTCGTGACTCCATGGCGAATCACGATTTCCTCGATTCAAGTCAACGGAGGCCGTGTGGTTAGCGTATTCGCTTGTATTCGATAGTAAATTGAGAGGCAACGCCATGTCCTCGCGCCTTTCTCAATTCGCTCACGAGACTCGACGAGTGTACCCTGTCGTCGCTGCGCGCTGCTGAGGTGCCGGGAAAGCTCGCGCGCGGCGACGCGATAATAATGATTCAACGAGAGCGGACCGCATCGATCGTCCATTGCCTATGGAGACCTATAACTCAAGCCCGCTATGAAAACCGATGGATACACGACGATCGGTTATTAATTGAGTTATTATTTTTCTAATAAAAACATTTCTCTCAGGACAAATCCGTACGATAAATGAACAATACCTCGTAGTCAATGTATTTTTATTTTTCTACGAAAATAATTTTCAATAATATATTACGAATAAAAATCTAATATAACATAACGAAAAAAAAATTAGTTACAGAGAAATTTATAAATTTTATTAATAGCATAGATTATTCGAAGAATTTATTATTACCCCGAATTAATTGGAGTAGGAATTATAAATCGATTTTTAAGACAATCGTTATAGCTAAAAATGATATTTGGCTTGTAATACGCCCTGATACAAGCCGAGAACTTAGTTTCGTCAAGAGCTTATCGTGCATCTCTCAGCAGATATTATTTTACGAGTATTTCAATCCGTATCTCCCTCTATCTCATTAATGGGTGGAGCTTGAGTCGTTTGTAGGTCAAATAAACTTATACCGAAGTGTATATATATACATATGTCCTAATGGAGGGACTCGGCCCTTCTTTCAAAAGCGTCGAAGGGTGACGGAGGGTACAGTGCCAAGAGGGAGAGCGCTATTCCTCGATTAAAGGCACCCCTCGTTCGACGTTAATGTCGTAGTATACGAGTATATATCGGATCAAGCCGGATCTGGCCTTCTCGCGTCAGCTCTCCCTTCGAGTCATGGTAATAATTTAATAAACCTGGATGAACCGGGAGCGTAACCCCCCCCCCTTCGTTTCCCCGGTGTGAGACAGGAGGCAAACTTTTCTTCCGAATCGTCGATGTGTATTAGTTTTTGCTGGTGCTTTTCAGCTTCGCTAACTGTCGCTTCATGAAAAGTACGCGCATGTAATTATGTTTTTGTGTCATTACAATCATGCTTGTATCACACGTTCGATATCTAAACAGCCTGCTTTATCGTTCATTTATCGAGGTTAGTCACACGAAGCGACGAACGGAAATTATTATATTGATCTCATCGCGACAAAATTTAACGCTTACCACGGTACCCGAAGTGCACGGGGTGTTTTTTTTATACGTAACTGTGACTCTTTAATTAAAAATACGAAGTGTTCGAATGCACGCTAGTGCTTGTAAACTCATCAGCCATATGTAGATTGGTAGATAGAGTAATACAGAAAGTTGAGAGCGCGCGATGTTGAACCCTGATTTGTGCTATATGCGACAGCTCGAACGAATTACCATTGCGCAGTCTCTCCTCTAAATTCTCGGTATTCTTCTCGTTCACCTCTCTCTCTCTCTCTCTCTCTCTCTCTCTCTCTCTCTCTCTCTCTCTCTCTCTCTCTCTCTCTCTCTCTCTCTCTCTCTCTCTCACCGCTTCTTCGAGAAACGCCGCGACCCCAATGGCTATAACGTAGTAGAGATTTCGGCAACGAGTTATTGGCTACCTTCGACGCTGAGAATTACTGACGTCGGATGGCCTCGTGAAAATAACGGAGCCTCTGCTTCACCTTCGTGGGAAAGAGATTGCTGGCCTAGAAATTACGGGCTCACCAAGTTTATTCCGCTTTAGAATTCCCAGAAAATGTGCCAACCGTTGTAGGTTTCTTTTTTATTTAACTCTATTTGTTGTTAAAAATATATGTATAAAGTAACAGAACTGATTAAACTTTCTAAAATCGTAATTAAAAAGTCTCAAAAAATAAAAAAATCTTTGTCAATAGGTTAAACATGAGCAATTATGACCACTCGATATTTAACATTTGTTTTTTAATCGATCAGAAATTTCATGCTGATTACGTATTCCAAATTTCCATAGAAATATCTAAAATTCCAAGTGATAACACCGAAAATACCTTGTTCCTCAAGGAACGAAAAATCGAGCCACAGATTTTTTTGAGGAAACGATATTCATACATTTATTAATATTGATTGAAACTGATGTTAAAATTTGATGTTATGCGCCTGTAAACATGGCAACGTCTGGAAAACTCGTAGATCGAAGATTTACGAATACGTTCCTCTGGGTAATACTTGATCGTCGGGTAAAAAATTTCTAAGTACAGAATCGGGGACCCCCGGGGATCTCGAGTAAGCGTGGAAGTTCGGTCTGGCATTTTGATCGGGTTCGCGGTCTATGCCATAGTGAGAATTAAGGCCGCGACAAGTTGGCGGAAAAGCAAAGCTGCACGACTGGTACGCGGTACGCGCACCCAGATGGGCGGATGCCGCTAACAAATCTCTATTCACGCTGATTGCCACATTCTGAGTTTTGCGCGTGAGCCCAGTGGGACGAACATGGCGCAGGAGGAGCGCAAGGGCGACTTTCCCGCGACTTGTTTGCCACCCCCGTCATCGTGTTCCGTCCTCTGCCTCTCGCGCCCTCGTTCTCCCGCACGCCACACCCCTCATATCATCTCCTCTATACTGTTTACGATTTTCCAGTACACACTACCGCGACTTCTCTTCACTCCTCCTGTCCCGTACATCCACTAATTTACTTTATCGAATTTAAGTTCTCGTTGCTCGTCGAGGCGCTCTAAGCAGGGATGGGTACCATTCGAATAAAAATTAGATTTCGAATAGTTTTCCACCTGAAAAACAATTTAAATCGTGATTTCAATACTTTTTCGAGAGGAAACCCATTCGAACCATAGCTTTCGGTCAAGCGGCGCCTATCCCGAGTCCATAGACTACACCGTGTGGGGTTTTGTAACCAAAGACATCAGCGCATACAACATTTTTGTTTCAAAAGGTTAATCTGGAAATTTGTATGATTCGCTGCCTGCAAACAAAAACTCTATAGTTAGAAATAAATGGGAATTGTTTTACAATTTCATTAAATACTGATAAAGCATGAAAAAACTATTTCTTCAATTTAGCTGCCATCAAGTTGTCACTTTTTTGCACAAATATACATTTATGAAATACTGTTTTTACGTTAAAAAAAAAAAACGAATGCGTGCTATTCATATTTTGCAAAAGAATGAGATAAATATACCGAGAGGAAAAGACAGAGATAGAGAGAGAGAGAGTGAGAGAGCGACCGAGGGAGAGTGGAAGGGGAAAAAAGTGAGAAAATACAACACGCACAAATATGCCAATGCACACAGAACAGTAACTTATCGCCCTTTTATACGCTGTCTCTTTCGTTCTCTATTTCTCTCTCTATCTCTTTCACTCTTTCTTGAGGAGAATACAGCGTACGCAAGATGATGCTGAAGCCCGTTCTACATTAGTCGTACGTAATCAATCGCACGATCGCAAGCAGTACCATTTTTAATCGCAAGCTAGTCGCAAGCAGAGATCGCAAAGTTTGGCAAAATCTAAAATTGGCGTCCTGCGATATTGCGACAGCGAATCAGCATTGAGCTTTGCATATATAGTTTAGACTATCTTTGTCTGTCTATTCATTTCCATGCTCTCTTCACTTGATTCGTAATATTGACGTAAGCAATTAACTTATTGAGGTTATGTAAGATTCTTGCATCTTGCGAATGCGATCGTGCGATTGGCTGCTGGCGACTAATGTAGATCGTGCATACATAAAAACATACAAATATATGCACGTATAAACTACACTGTGTTGGTCCTAAGCCTGTTCGGGTCTGGATCCATTGACGATGGAGTGGGGATACGAAGGACCGCACAAGGAGACGAGAACAGGGAAATGCTGTATATAACGTATTCTATCTCATTCTCTCGCTCTCTTAGCTCTCCGTGCCTCTCTTTTTGGTGTCGTTTCATTTCAACGTTACATTTAATCGAAGTTACCGTGGCTGTTTTACTTTAAAAAAATTAAATACCAATATGGAAAAAAAAAATCGCAATGAAATCGATTTTTCTATAACCCGATCATAACCAACGACGTTTTCTTTGATGTAACAAATATTATTGAAATCATCTTTGAACGCGGAGTCAGTTAAATTGGTATTTGCTTCTTAATTGATTTTTAAGAACAGGTTTCGTATAAAAACTTGTCATTCCAATACTCACGAGTATTGAGATGACCAGCTTTTAAAAATCGTTTAAAGTCGCGACTTTACGGCAATCGTAAAATCCGTTTTTGATAGATTCGATCAATCTCCAGGTACTAACGAAACGAACATTTGTGTATGACTTTCAACAAGTCTCGATGGTAAGCGCGCATGAAAAAGAGCCGTTCTGTTGCGAATGACGACTATACGCTTTTGGGCTTCGCAAGTACGACGAGCACAACGTTGTGGTAGCCGCAATATCAGGAGTGATCACATTGATCGACGTCTCGTTATCTCGTCGAGGGCCCGAGTTGCACGGTGTCCTACCGCCGCGTGGGCCAAGGTAATTGGTGATAAATTTTCGGTTCGCTCTAGCACGGTCGCTCCTCTTCCTCTCACATTCTCTCTCTTTGGCTGTATGGTAGTTGACACGCGATCACGTTGTACAAGCATTTTCTCGCTAGCTCAACACGAAGTCTATCATAACGTCGAACGTACGGAGATTGGTTGCAAATCAGTGTGGCCGGGTGGTATACGAGGTGAACGAGATTGACCATTTACCTTGTCATTTCGACAATTTTCGACGTCAATGGTGCAAATTCCCGAGCGAATGTAATAAAACAGTTGAAATGAGAATTCGAAAGTCACGAAAATAATTACAGCAACAAAACATTTGTCTTATATTCACCGAAAATAAGTAATTAAACAGCAAATTAAAAGTTTTAGTGTCGTTAAAAATATAATAAAAAATATTGTATCAAATAATGCTGCCGTGAATAATAAATAAATAACACATGAACAGAAGTGTATGTAATTTTACTTTCCTAAAAAGAAAAAAACAAACGTTTCAATCAAATTTGATAGTGAATATTTTTTGCAGATAAAATATTATCTCCAATAATACTCAGTCTAGGCGTGAATAACAAATAAATGAAATACAAACGGAGTAAATATAGTTTTATCACCCTAAAATCGAAGAACGAACAATTCAATAAATATGTTCGACAATGTTTGCCTCCTTCTCTCGTGCTCTTCAGTTATACAGCCAGATCTTGTTGCAGGATGAACAGAATTTTTCTTGTGTACGCTGTGTTCTTTGTGCGTCAAATTTGCTCTTTGAGTCGTATTCGCAACTCGCTATTTCGACAATGGCACTACAGTTGACTTTGACTTGGTTCAGCGAGATCAAACAAATTGAACGTTCCTCCGTGGAGTACCGTTAAATCGGAAAGCGCTTAGTCGATCGGTTAAAGAATTATTGGTTGACGGCTTTGTCGGGCAAGCAACCTCGACTCGCTTCTTTTTCTCTTCAGTCACCCTCGCTGTTCCTCTCTCGCTCTTTCGACCTGAATCGCGCACCGTGTGGACAATAAAATCCCTTCGCATTCACCCCCGGTTCGATTCTCGCGTTTCTAGCACGGCGAGATATCGCCCCTCCCTATATACAACGTATATACACGCAGAAATGAATTAATAAATTACAAGGGGAGCCAAGCGCGCTGGCAGCAGGTCGTCGGAACGCGCGAGTGCGCATATCGATTTACGCCTGATATTAAAATCGACCGATGATTAATCTACCGGAGCTGCTCTCTTTCTACCTCCGGGTGCCCGTGCTTGCTCTCTGTATTCCACCGCGTTTTGGATGGAGAGTGATTGGCGGTGGTGGTAGCGGCGGGGGATTCTGAATTCCAGAGAGAACGACAGCGATGAAGCACGCGGGGGATATCATGGCTTCCTATCGATTTCATACCGAGTTTCCACGAGGAAACGCGTCTGTGAAATGTAACTTTAGATGCAATACGAAACTGCTGGGAGGACGTAGACGACGTCGACGGCAGCAGCGATGTCATTGCGTGACAGCCTATCGTTCGGCAACGAGTTCCGGCTTCCACGTTCTTTCTTTGTCGCCACGTTTCGTTACCGAGTTAGAGACTTTTACACCACTGCCCGTTCGTTCCGTCTCCTGTTTCTAATCGACCGCATAGTGTGCCATTTAATTATCGATAGTAACGTTCGCAGTAGCCACTGCAGCTTTCTTGGAAACTACATATTACCTTTCCTTGTATTCTTTCACCTGCTGCTGACGTAACTTCGAAAAAGAGCGAAACTAACGACGTGCGATTTAATCTTCACGAAAACTATTACGATTTTGCTTCTTTTACGTTAATGTATTGCATAGATAAAATATTTGTATAATTCTATAATTGTTGAATTGTTGTTCCAGCAATTAAAAAATAGCAGCAACAACAACAACGTCATTAAAAATAATACATTTTACTTTGTTGTGACAGGACGAATGATACTTTCTATAAAAATTGTATTAATCTATCTCTTTAAGTACAATTACAGAGTAAAAAAGGTATGTTGCAGAAAATTGTAGACGTAATTATATTTCTGCCAAGTTCACTCATAGTTTCGAGAATAATTATATTTCACGAGCGTCGTGTTACAGATGGTTTGACGCTTCGTTCTTGGTGTTAATCGACTTTCCTTATTAATTAGAAAGCAGAATGAATGAGAAATTAGTGGCCAGATTATCCCCGTGTCTCCCATTCATTGAGATACCGTGCCTTATATTTAAAATATGTAAAAAGAATTTTGGAAACTTTAATCTTTCCAATTTTAGTTATCGCTCTCTTGTGATTTCTCATTTCATCATCCATATTATGGTCATTAACTGTTATCTCGTCTGATCTCTTTCCTCTTATTATTGATTTTTATTCTGACGCTTATTTTTAATACATAACGAGATTATTCGTAGGGTACTACATATTTTAATGGAAATTATGTATTTTAATTTAATTGACATTGCAACTAAATTCGATGAGACAACCAAGAGAAAGTACATTTATTCGGCCTGCAGATGCAGGACTGGTTTAGGTTCAGTGGTCATCCAATGCCAATTTGAAACTACCGCTTCTTTCGTCTCATCTTTTGACAGCAACAGTGCGTTACGAATGATTAAAAGTACAGTGAAACGTAGAATATGTATTGTATTTAAAACGATTTATCACGAAATATCACTTACGACCATTAGATTACTGTAATATCGTGATTCTCGCCCTCGGAGCCTTTACTTTTGCAAAATCTCTTACAAAATCGTTAAACTTAATATTTCTTGTTAAATCTGCTTCGAAACACAACGTAACCAAAGAATTACGTCGTAAGTAAAGTGACATTGTGATATCGTCGATCAAAGATAGTTCTTCGCACGTTGTAACGTGAAAAAAGGAAAGCTCAGTTGGAAAATTCGTGGCTAGAAATACTTAGCGACGGTTACACAGATTCTAAACTTTTTTATCCACGACTTTATATTCGACGATTCGTCTGTCAACATTTTACCAATGTTTAATACCTCTTCAACTCAAGTCGACTATTCTGTCGACATAAAAGATATCAAAAATGCCGGCACGTACGCTTGCGCAAAATGTGCCGCCACATGGCACCAAGGTTGGGCCAAGCGATAACACAGTGATGTATAAATTACTTAGAAATTTGAATCGTCCTGTAAAGATAAATTTGCAATGGCTCGAACGCGCTGTATCTATAAATTGCAATTATTATAGAATAAAAATCTCTCGATTGTTAAGCAGTTGAAAGATTTCCAATTCCACTTTCCTTATGTATCAGGACAGTTTCCCATGACTTTAATTTCTCTCGTCGTGGACGTTAAGGCGTCCATTGTTAGCCAATTCGTTTGACGAACGTTACTCGAAGTACACGAGCAAGCTGAAACGGGTCGCGTTCCGACAGCGAATGAATGAATAGTAAGCTGAGCCGATGATGGTAGTGGTGGAGGTGGCGAGACTCGCGTGATTAAAACTCGTTCGTTCGAATTAAGCGCTTCGATAGACGATTTATGAAGAATAAGAGTGGCCGGAGTAAAATGCAGGAAAAGGTAGACAGCAACGAATAAGAGAGTTGTTAATTCAAACTGTGGATTAAAGTAGTTCATAGCACGTAGACGTTTAACAAAATGAACATTTCTGCGTATACACTTACGATAATAAATAAATAGAGTTTTCCTACGTCAACGACCAAGTCGACATTTTTGCCAATTAAACCTGTTAATTCAATTTTTTTCTTCAAATTCCATACATTTATAAAAATATTTTTCATACTCTTGTAATCAATGCGCACTTCATGTACGAAGACAAATTCATCTTCTCTCTCTTAATTCATTTCTCAATGTTTGTTTAATAAGAAAAAGTAATGAAAAAAAACACTCTAAAAATAAAATATATTAGTCGGCATTGAGGTGAGGTAAAGATCGCTTATAATTTTTTTTAGACGAGACTAGAATATTTAATACTTAAAGTTGTAGTCGGCTACGAGAAGAATCTAACAAGAAAAAAACAATTTTCTCTCATCTTAGGAACGATTTCTATATTTAGATTAGTCTGTTCAAGTATACTTATACAGAGTAGAAATCGAAAAAAAAAAATAAAAGACTAATTTATACCCGAGTGAGAATCTCCGAGATTCTTCGCACAGCTTCAAATAACGAAGAGAACGTCCGCCTGTTTCCATGGCTGACGGTATATAGCTCTTTTCACTGGCACTGCCGCTGAGATATAGCACGACTCGAGGAGAGCCACAGCCCTTGGTTCTTGAGAATCGTGGGAGAGAGCGTCTCGAATATGGGACACAGGAGAGAAGAAAAGAGGCAAAAAGGGTGACTTGAGAAACTTCACCGAGAGAAAGAAGTCGACGAAGGGTTTCCTTCTCCTTGTGCCATCATAGCGAAGGTCTGCTGGTAGCAATTTGCACGCGCGCGCCTCTCTCTCTCTCTCTCTCTCTCTCTCTCTCTCTCTCTCTCTCTCTCTCTCTCTCTCTCTCTCTCTCGTCAATTCCTCGCGTCCTACGGCATATCCAGGCGCGCGGCACGAATAACCGAGGGTCGTATATCGAAGCGGGTTCTCTAACAGGGCTCGGTGCTCAGCTACGAATTCTACTCTGCTCTCCTGGCAACCTCTGTGAGAAGGTCTGTGTAGTAGCGGTAGCAGGGGGAAGGTACGACACCCGATGGTGAATACAGAGTCACGGGAGAGGGTGAGACCGCGGCACGTTCCCCAAGGAAGCAACGACCACGAACGTGTTCGGATATTCCCGTTGCGATGTCGAGCATCTTTTGAAGGTCGAAGGTACTACTGAGGATGAAGGAGGATTGTGGAGTGTGGGCAAGACGAAGAGGGTGATCCATTCCCTGGACGCGGTGAATGAGACCTGGAGCAAATAAATACCCTGCTAAATCGTTCGGAAAACTCATTCCATCTCTCGAGCGTCTCATACGCTTTCGCCTCTGCCTCCACGCCGGCTTGGGTCTCTCGAGGTCTCTCGCGGACGCGCTCGAATCGTCCTTACTTCGAATTCAGAGGGTCTATCCTCTCTTACCCTTTCTCATTCTTTCTTCCCAGTGGGCCCTCTCTCCTGTTAGTAGTAACAGCAGCAGTATCGGTATCAGTAGCGGTAACAGCAGCAGAACCAGTAGCAGTAACAGTAGCAGTAGCAGTAGCAGTAGCAGTAGCAGTAGGAGTAGCAGTAGCGTGTACATACACAGACCGTTATATTCGTAGGAGTAAGAAGTTCTCCCAGGTTGACCTTTACCACTCGTTTCTTGAGTAGCAAAGTCCAAATGAGAGATCTGCGCAAAGGTAAGAGGACGTTGATAAAGTCGTGCAGGAGCTAAAAGAACTACATCCGGAAAGTCTCAGCAGATATTCGATTGAAGACATTAAATTCGTAATACTGCGGATACTCGGATGTCCATTAGGATTAAGCGGAAAATGAAAAGGAGAAAATGTGATTAGTATCGAGGCATTGGATGTTTCTATTGCTGAAGCTACTATGCGGTAACTCACCTTGCACGAGGCAGCTGCTAAATAAGAAAATAACGAGGCAGAATGACGTACGGGATAACGGAATGACCTCCGCGATATTCGAGGGTCTAAAAATTCTCAAAAATTACAAAAATTTCTACGAACTAAGAGCAATTCATGTGGCATCAATGAACTTTGACAATCAGAAATTTCCAAATTTATGATTCAATGTATCCACGTTCGAGCCTCTGGCTTCTCGTATATTAATCTCTTATATTTATTTAAGTCACAACGCTCGAAAATGTACCGAAACCGTACTAAGGGCGTTAGGGATAGAAGAACGTGTTTGTTCGCTGAACAGGAAGACTCGACAAACTGCAGTGACTTTTAAATGGTTAATGTAGCCGCAATGAACCGCATATCGTTTCAAAGCGCTACTATTTGGTTTCGATTTCATCGCTATTTTATTGAATTATCTCGAGAAACAAAAAAATCTATATTTATTTGAAGTTAGACGCAGCTTCCGGACCTCATACCGTAGTTGATCTCTCTCTTCTTTTCGCTCAGTCTCCGTACATTCTCCCTTCGTTTTATTGGAAACGGGTGCTGGTGACCCGAAGTGTATATAGGAAAACGGTAGAAACGAAGTGAGTTACTACAAGAAGGCAAGCTTGCCGAGAGCGAGAGCGGATTTTATATGAGTCCGTCCGTTTCCAGCGGACGAGAGTTCAGCGAGCGTTCACGACCTCGTTTTGTCTAGCTGACATTGCGAAGTGAGTGCTACCGCTACTGCCATTGGAGGCTGCTGGTACGCTGCTTCTATTGCTGCTCCGACGTATACGCCATTCGTGGAAGCAACCGGATACGCCTGAGAGCACCTTCACGCTCGAAAAACGTGTGTGCAGACGGTCGGTCCTGGTGCACTTCCGCCGGCCCTACACACTGCTCCGCTATTGCTCCTCCGCCGTTAGGAGCCGACCACGTAAATCGATCTCTTATTCCCGAGCCGCACGCGAACCACCCCAACCGAAGCGTGTCGAGGATCGAGGACTCTGCTGCCCGTGCCTCATGGTGTAATAGAAAGCCCTGACGGGGGTCAATCTCCCAGTGGGAAATTCGCTAGATCCTCCTCGCTTTCCTCTCAGAAGCTCTTTAGCTCACTGTCTCTCGTACCTCCATCGATCACTCTCCCGAACGCGCTTCGACTATGACTTGTCTATATCTTCGAATGTTGCGGTATCATCCTCTGATTATCAACATTCAACTCGTCTACTAGCTGGATATTTCGGCTGTATTAAGTTGACAGGAATTGTTAGCTTCGCAATGTTGAAGATATGTATAAGACTGGAATCAAATTAATCCTTAGCACTACTTTAAGTAATTCTACTTTTAAACTTCTGCGATTTTATTTTAGTTTTTTAAAGCCAACCTTTTAGGAGTTACATTTTTTATCAACAGAGTCGGTGTATCTTAAAAACTATTAACTGTTGTTGGTAATATAGCAACGCTGGGCAATCATGAAATAAAGTCTATCACTGTGTCATTAGGACTTCATTTGTGCAATACCATATTCGAAGCATGTCACTCTCTGTCAATTGGACCACCTTTTTCGGTCAATATGTAAAAAAAATTATTTTTACATATTGATATTCATTTTTATTTTTACATATTGAAATATATTTCGTAAAATAAAAATTGTTATATATTTATATATGTTTCGAGCATACAACAGTTTCTGAACTAAAAGGTTGGGTTTAAAGATCTCAACAAAAATCCCAGAGACTCCTCTTAAGTAGTACTGCAAAATTGTAAATAATAAAATGGAATAGGTGAACCGAAAAAGGTGGTCCAATTGACAGAGATTGACATGCTTCGTATATGGTGTGGCACAAAGTCCTAACGACACAATGATCGACTTTTTATGATGATTGCCCAGCGTTCCTATATTTTATACAGCTCTTTACATTCAATTTGCTAGTTTGGGTTCCGGAAGAAGCTATCCCGTATACCGGAGACCCGGAAATGAAGGATTATTATGAAAACCTCAAAAAAAAAAACTCGCTTGCTTCTGTGATACATGGAATATGCATGAGTTTATAAATAATCCTAGCGATGATATACTTTTACGTACATTTCTCATTTTTCTTGTTGTATAGTGTAAGCACTTCTCCAAAATGAAATACACTGATATAATATCCTAAGATATTGTAAGAATATTTTTCTTGATAATTTCATTTTGATACGATACAATGATTAAATAATACAACGAATAAAAATATAAAAATGTTTCGCTGTTTTACTTCGAGTTACTGTGGTATCAGCGTGTTGCACAGCTCGGTTCGCTATATTTCGACTGACCCTATTACGAGAGCTCTAAAAATATCTCTTTTCCACGCGAGTTTCCACCGGAGTTGGCTAACGAGGACTCTCAAGAGACTCAGGACCCCTCGTTGGGTTCCACTGCGGTACATGGGACTCCGCCAAAGCTCGACATACAATTTGTTCGTTGAACGTATCAAGTGAGATGCTCTCCGAGCCAGGAGAGAGAATATAAAGGAGAAAACCGCGCACTGACCATCACTCGCTATCCTTGTTATGTATTCGTCGAAATGAATGCAAGTGAAAAAAAGTTTTGCTTCATTGTTTATTTTCCAATGAACGTATTTGCATGCGGAGCCAACTTGGCCGTTCAGTGAAAAATAACCCACAGCGATGTCTCTTCTGATGAATGGCGCGAACGAACATCGAAGGTGTTGGACGTAAATGCTACTCTTGATGTCTTCGCTGGGGTTACGAAACATTAATCATCTTCCATAATAGAGAGTAAAATGGGAATACGAGAAAGAAATAAACGGAGGGTTTTTCTTGTCGAGTTGGCGGTAACGCAAGATATTCATTTCGGCTTGGCCGAAAATCGGTAAGTGTCAATGAGTTAATCTGACGTCCCACGGTACGACTAGATTTTGCACCGCAAATGGAAATATAATTATCGAGCTAATATCAGTAACCTTACCTGATATTATACGTGCAAGGATTATGTATAACGTTTTCACGCTGCTTTTAACTGGGTCAGTTAAAAGGGGTGAACGAACGACATGGCGGTATAGGAAAAGAGAGGTAGAACCCTGGTAGGGAGCGATAGAGACGGAAGGAGAAGCGATTAGATTGTCGGAAGAGTGGTCCGCGGTGTAATAACTGGAAGAGCATCGTCGAGGTCGTGCGATGCGCGCGCGCGATTGCCTCGAAGGTGCTGGTGCGGTGGCAACGGCAGGTGTGCGATGTGTCAGTCAGGCCGACCCAGGGGGTTGCCGCCAACCTGACTCGAACCCCGTAGCTAGGACCGTACGCGATATCAACCAAGCTTTATTACCGCTCCTGGCCTGTACGTAGTAACCCTCCGAGGCAAAGGCGTTCGCTCGACGTATACAAATAGGAAAGCCTCGCGCCATCCTTCCCGCAGTGTCGGAGGTGCTGACTCTTATTGTCTTTCTCGGCTGGGTAATAGCGACACCCTCCAACAACGATCGATCAGTGTCCACGTTTGACGCTTTTTCTGTCATATCCGGTGCTACTTCGTCCCCGCGCGGTATAGTTCCTCGTCGCTTCGACCCCGAAGGATTCGCCCCGTAGTGTCATGGATTGATATGTCCCGAAATAAATGAAGCGTGCAACCCCAGCGTTGAAACCGGGCCTAAACGAACGCGCGCTTCCGGATTCTTAAGTAAATTTAAAAGCCATCGTCCACGCACCCCGTAAACGTATACGAATCGTGGAATATCGTGCCAAGCGATTCCGATGGTTCATTGTCTTACCGTGAGAAGTCACCGCTTCGAGTGTCTGTACGAAGACAAGGAAACAAAGGAAGGCGGAAGGCGAGAACGTTCGATCACTCGAGGTAGCGCGGAAGTTTGACAGCCTTGTCGACGATGGTTCCGCGCTTTTCTCTCTTGCCTTCCAGGACACTGTTCAAGTAAAAATTCCACCTACCGGCCCAGAAGACAAATGACGCGACGCATTGCTCGCCAGCTTCCCTCCGGACTCTTAGGTAAATTCGAAAACTGTCGACCTGTCCGTAAACTGCTGCAACTCACGCCCCCTCTCCCACTCACCCTCGAGAAAAATCTATTACAGAACATTGCTTCTGTCATTCTATCCACCTTAGTCATTCCTGGGTACATGCTATTCTACTTACAGCTACGCATCGGTCGTACTAAAAGTTTACCAACTACTTCTGAATTTATTCCATGTTGCAAAACGAATTTTCAGTCTACGAGGGAAAGAGCGCTCTTCGCAACATCGTTAGATTGCAAAACTTGTTCGTATAATTCGCTGAGAGCGACGATGCAGCAGTAAGGGTTGGGTTGAGGGGTGGAGCGTACTATATTTTGTGGCAGGACGATGGTATATGAACTCGAGCTGCTATCGTTCAAGATACAATGTAAATTCTACTCGTCCGCATCGAAAATAGTTGAAATTGTTTGGAGAGCCGGATTAGCGCGATTGAAGCAACGGTATCAACGAGATCGGTACAGTTCGGTTCATCGATTTTTCCATCGGAGAGCCCACAGCGTCGCCCGGAGATGTTTGGAGCTCTGCATTCAACGTAGAATCTCTCTCTTGACCTTCCTCTCGTCTCAACCCCAGGTCGCATACTCCGCTTCGAGTCAGTTGCAATTCCAAGTGTCGCGCACGTAAATAGTCGCATACCGGGCGCTACTTTTATACAGCCGACTAGTGCCAGCGGCAGCGAGCTAGCTCAGAGAAATCATGGACCCCCGGGGAAAACTGCAACGCCAAATTTCTAACCATAAATGTACGCCAGGTTGAAGTTTACCAAATGAAGTTCTCGGCAGAAAGGAGCACACCTCCGCCTCCTCGACCTCCGAGCATTCCATCCGTCTATATTGTTCTACAGCTTAACTTCGGACTTGATGTAGCGCGGGTAAATATTACGGTCAAATTTCCTCCGCGCAACTATGTAGCGCACTCTCTTGACTATGCAGATAGGAATTAGTCGTCTTTACTGACATCATTTTAATTGTAATTTATGAAAATGATTGGTTTTACATTAATAATTTGACGAGCAGATTAAACATGACAGTTAATTTCACTTTTATTATTATCAGCATTGGCGCTTGAAAATGACTCTTTATTTTAGTGCTCATTTCACCAGACTGTACGTAACCTCTTGGAAAAAATGCATATTTTCGGAAGTTTTCATAGCCGAGAGGCAAAAAAAGTATTTCCAATTTCCAATATGATGTTAGCATGGATTAAAATTAATTAAAATACACATTGAGATAAAGCATCGACTGATGCATAAAAAAATATCGTTCTATCCGGGTCATTTGTACCGGAATAGAATTTGTGATCACGGAGAGTACAGTCAATTCGGGAAATTGCAAATGAACGGGCAGGAAAAGTAACAAAAAAATTTATAGGGATTGAACGATAACAAAAGACTAATACGATGGCACAATAACAAGAGAGGCTGATGCCGAATCTGAATTATATGAGCGAGAGAATGTAAGACACTGGAAAAGGAGGTTTAAACTACGTGTTCGATATTCCAACCGATGTGACATTTTTGCGACGTGGCATGTACAAAAAAATGTACAATTTCCGTCCTCCCGCAGTAGTCAACGTACGAGAGAGTGCACGGAAATGGATATTCTCGTGTTTCAGCGGGATATAACTAAAATGAGCTGGTGGGTGAACAAGCGATGTGGAAAGGGGAGCATCGGAATATCAGAGGGCGCGAAATTCTCTTTGCAGGCAGATACTATGGCTTGTGATAAACCACTCTATCTGCGCCAAGTTTATTGAACGCGCCGCTGTTGAAACTCCGAACCGTCCTGACGCAGTTCTTTCTTTCGTTATCGAAAAAAATATACTCGGCTTGAATATATAGTAAAGACATTGGTACTCGTTATTGCGTAATAATCGAGGGAAAGAAGCGGAGAAATGTCCTCCGAACAAAACCGTACCCCATGTACCACGGACGGACGGGATAACAATAATCCGATAATTTTTGTGCTCGGTAAGACGTGCAATCTGCTGAAAAATGAAGAGACCTTCCTCTCTGCTGCTGCTGCTGCTGCTGCTGCGTCGCATCCTGGAAATGAACGAGTGATAGGAAATGCGATCATCGAGAGGATTAGTTAGGAAGACAAAGAACCGGTATCCCGAGATGCGGTATAGATATAAAGCAGCAGCTTTGTCTGTCCATTCCATGGAAATGTTAAAATCCAATTGCCGATTATAGGATATTGAAGGAATTTGAATATACGTTGATAAGATCCTGTGGGTTTCGTGGAATGTACAGTGATCAGCTCTCTTGAAGGGTTCTGGCAGTGCCCAAGGGACTTGCGTCATCTCCAAATTGGGGAAGGTGTATCAGAGTCTTATGATTGCTCAAAGCTTCACTTCCAATCGCCTTCGCATTCAATCAGTCAAAAAAAAGTATATATATATATATCGGTCTGACACGTATCTGTCCAATAAGATTCTATAGCCCTACATTCTTTTATTCCGTCTGGAGAATAAGAACTTGAAGGCATCGCGGTAATTTAGATCTCCACTCGGATATACATATAGGTGCTACATGAAAAATGAGGAATGACGGAGGTGAAGTTGGGAAATAGGACGGAGTTGAATAATATAGACGAATGTTCTCGTGTCCCGATTCTGCTCCAGCAGTATCCGGTTGCAGTTATACATGTAACTTGTTTGTTAATTGAGGCCAGATGCTCATTCTTCCTCACTCAGAGAAATCATGGTAGTTCTGATAACTATCGATTGTTAGTCCATGTTACTGTTTTTATAGTTGCATCCTTACCAGTAATGAGCAAGAAGAAAGGAAGAGGTATAAGGCGGGGGGGGGGGGGGGTCGTATGAATGCGTTAGTCTTTATGTGAGAGTGACGCCAAGAGATAGACGCCAAAAGTCTTTGGTTTATTTATTAATCTGTCATGAAGTATTGTTTTCGTTTTGTGAATTGTTTATTTACAACGAATATAAAATGGCAGAGAAAATCGCTGTATTCAATAGTTGTCAACAGCTTTCAGCACGTTTTTACGTAAAACTACGTAAAGTTTGATCTACATTGCTAAAAAACTAACTCGTGAAATTGGTTTTTTAATTGCATAGAAAATTCGGCATCCTTTTTTCTACCGATCATCGAAGTTCCAACGTAATCAAACAGATATTCGTTTTGATGTAGATATCATTAACCAGTCGTCATAGAAAAACCGATTGAAAAATAGTTACGGGAACTATAAAAATATTCGCATCGACTGACAATTACTAGTTGTCACTTTTAATAGTTGCCAATACGATATTTTTCTCCCAGTGCTCAGTCTCGTTCGCTCCGCTCTATTGTTGAATAGTGAATACCAAGATTGCGAGGGCGGTCGCTTCGAGAAAGTGTACCAGGCTGGAGTGGAGAAGAGATCGGCTTGATGAAATAAAATGGCTATGTGCCCTATATGTCCGGGTTGAAACGAGACGAGAGTCGAATAAGGAGACGACGACGGAGGATAAAGATTGGGCTGTGTGTTGAATTCTGTCTGTCGACAGTCTTCGGAAAAGTCTCCGTCTCACCCTTTCTACACTCTTTCACCAGAAATATAAAGAGCAGACTCGAAGATTCTGCACGGTGGAGATAAAATTCAGCTGGTTAGGACGGTTGGCCCGAGGTGAGGAGGAAAAAAGAAAGATCAACTCGGTTGAAGGTTCGTACCGCGGTAGCAGAAAATATATTGCAGCACTTTGGCACGAGATGAGAATCGGGAGGATGACGAGTTCAAGTGCTAGCAACAGAAACACTATATAATATTGAAGCTATCCCGATCGTTTCTTTCTTAATCGAATACCTTTAAAGTTTGGGAAGGTTAAAAGATTGCGAAAATCGGTATATCAAACGTAACATATTTAATCACGGTGCGCAATCGCGAGCTTTGTCAATCTGAACTTCTCGTCTTAATGAATATATATAATTACATCAATTTAATATACCGCTCGCAGTTGAGTTAGCAAAGAACCCACGGCAGTTTGGCCGAGATAAATAAAAGCTTTTTTCTTTTGATGCGCGCTAAGTATATACCATAACTTAGAGTACGCTGGCCCTCTGGCAGTTGAAAGAATTATCGAACTTTCCAACGAGTTTTCAACTCGGAGAGAAGTTCAAAGACTATTTTCTAGGCTCTCCGGTGTGTGTTCTATTCGTTTAATAGACCATAGAATAGACTATCGATCGACCGAAGTACAGCTCAGCTGCTGTACATTTTTTATCTTTCTATTTCTCTTTCTTTCTTCTCTCTATAAATGATACATCTTTCTTCGTGGCTGTGCCGCGCTCGAAAAGAAGAGCGAAACCATATCGAATGCGGCTAGGCGGCCGTTGTTACCGTTTCCGTGGCCGGTCCCGTTACTGCGGTGGGCTTTCAAAGTCCACAAAGCCGATTTATCCCTCTTTCGCAAGATGGATCGACGCGCTGTGAGCCAAGCCCAGCCCAGGATCCCGGCAGAGCGGTACTGGTACAACACAACCAGCACCACTGGCAGAAGCACGGTGACGTTGTTGCTTTGCGCGCTTGGTAACAGCTCTTCCATCTTGATTTGTCCTGGCTTGATATCCACCGCGACTTTCACCGATCCATTTCGACCAAAAGTCCTGACGTATCTCCACTGCGCAACCAGCTGACGCTTGTGTATACCATCTTCTAGGTATACCTCTACTTATTCGTAAATCCGAAAAGTAATTCACCTCCGTTGCCTCCGGTCGTAAAATTTGTAGTAAACTCGGTCCTTTCGAAGAGTTTCAAAAAGCGTTGACCCTCTGTTTCTTTTTTCGTATTAACGAATGATCATACGTGAATTTTAGAATACACGAAAGCTTTTATAAAATTTCTTGTGCTCCCTTTCATACGACTGAGCTTCGCCCACATTATAACGGTCTCTTTTACGAGAAATGCCCAAAGCTCTTCTTACGAAGAAGCCGCTGCTCCTTGATCTTCGAGAGAATTGAGGATTCGACAGAGAGGAATGAGGGCAGCTGGTCGAATCGAAAAGAATATTAATGAAAACGCGAGCTTTTTGACGAGAAAGCATCAGGACGGAGAGGCTACTGCCAGAAGTCCGAGGAGCATCATTCTCAAAGCGACGTGCAGAGTCTCCGGAGAATTGGTATAAGCGTATTCGGTGAGGTGGCTTTGGTCATCCTGACCAAGGAAGCACCCGCGTCTTTTCGCCTTTGACGAGGGTCCTTGTGGGCTGTTGGAACTGCTTATGCTCGGGCTGCGGGTCGAAACGTCCTTACTGGGCTCTCAGCTCGCCAAGATAAAGAAGAAGACAACGAAAAAGAAGAGAGAAACGCCTATCAGACCCGCACAAAATTGTTTATCACGACGGCTCTCTCGGGAACTCGGAATCACCCCAACGTTCGTCTTTTCTAAGGAGGAGAAAAGCTTCCGCCATTCATACCATATACGCTATGGTTTGTGGGAGATATAGACGGCACATTCTTCGTTGATCATCACGAATCCATCCTTCTCCGCGAAAATACTCAGATATTCGACGGCGAATTCACAGCGAATTACTCCGAGGATACTGGCTATTTGCCTCCAGATTCCTTAATGAGCCGAGAACTAAATGCGGGATGAATAAGCGCCAAGGAGACAGAACTAATTGGAAATTCGTCCCGTTTAAATTAGACGCCAAGACGAAAGGAGGAAGTATTACCGAAACTTGTCGAAAACCTTGCACGGAGTGAAAGCGTCATACCAATTATGCAGGCCATTTTGTTTTAATTATTGGATTACCCGAGAAATGTCTTTTGTCCCGACAGGACAACGATGTTGAAGAGCTGTATTATGAAATGGCTAAGATAAACCGGAGCATGCCGAGCATAATATTTCTTTACCGATTTTTTTATTTCGTTATCGAAGCTTTAACGATTTCTTTCAATTGTATAAACGTTTTTCGGAGTTTCTTTGAGATTTAGTCGTTTTTTATAAATAATATTCAAGTAACAATGGTTGGTCAAGTATTGAATATACTCGACGTATAGTATACGATGTGTACGTAAAAGTTTCATAATCGCCAGAAGATGATTCACGAATAGATCAAGGATGCGGAACTCGTGTTTCAGCGTCATCTCCCATGACGAGGCTCAGCGTTAAGCTGACAGGTCTCGACGATAAGAGAAATATAGCTGTAAAAATTATATTTCTATGATATTTATTCTGAGAGAGAGAGAAAGAGAGAGAGAGAGAGAGAGAGAGAGAGAGAGAAAGAGGAAATTACAACAATCCTCTGTATTAAAACACTTTATACGATGATAAATCAAAATTGTCAAGTTCTATTTACAGGCCATGCATTCCGCAATGAGATAATAATGGAGAACCTTAGCGTGTCAAACAGTGCATTGACCGACTTGGAACGGAAATGGAAAATTCTCGAGTAACTCCTTCTTTACCCTGAAGCGTGAATTATGTGATCAATCCTTCATTTTGATGACATCTCGTGTATATTGTAAGACTCGTGTATTTTGATCAAGTCATCGTAGCTTTTTTCTAGCTGCAAGGGAGATACCAACCGATACTTTGTCTCAGATATCAAAACTAGTAGCGAAACTGCACTGCAAACATTTTGTTCCGTCACTTGGAACGAATTTATATTCATTATTTGTAAAATGATGAAATTACTAGACGCGGAGTATTTCTGAACCTCCGATAATCTCTCGGTCTGTCAGACCTTCGTAAGCCGTATCAATAAAACATCTGCTGAGCAGCGGGTTTTTTGGTCTAGAATAAAAATATAAAAAATAATCCTTCGAAGTCAAGAAAAAGTTATTCGCGAAACGGATCATTTACGAGCCCGCGAATCTTCTTCAGGTTCGCGGGTTATACCTTCAGGTATACGGTGCAAGGGTCAGCGAGGGTGCTTACGGGTCAGCGACTAGCGCGAACTTTTTTTTACCTGCTTAAGCGATCGATTTACGAAAAGCATCTTGCCCCCCTACTTATCGTATAACCGCTCAAATTTATTTCGACGTCTCGGCAAAAATCCCCTCTCGTTTGTCTCTCGGCAAATCAATTAGCTTACTCGAAAAGCTTCGAAAGTCTAAGATAGACCGATCTTTTTTCGATTTTGCAAACATAGAACTTTTAAAAGTCAGTCCAAGAACTACCACCGTAAGGAATAGTCGCATCATCGATTCGCAACATGCGCGTTAAGGTAGGGTCATATCAAATGCGGTGATTTCAAATCTTCGAATAAATTCAATCTTGTAATTACCCCTTCGGGTATTAATTTATAACAACTACAGCGAAATGGTGTATATAACTGTTGTGTTTGGCTTTCAAATAAACAATATCTTTGTTCAAAATCACTGTAAACCATATCTTATTATCTCGAATTCTTATCTTTCCTAAGAAAGGAAAACTAATAAAGATCGACGACGATCAGTACCGGTGAGACTTCGTAACCGCCATCGTAAATTCAGACCTTAAAACCTTGAATGGTTGTATCACGAGATTCCAGCGTGCAGGACATATTTTTTTATGAACATCAGTACATTTTTAGAGGAAGTTTTTCTTGCAGACACCGCATATATTAAATTTAATATACAAGTACGATGTAAAATGAACTCTTAACACTGTAAACACTGTAAAAAAAAATCATCTTCAATATACAAGTATTTCAATTTTATATCATACCTGTGTAATTAATTAACCGGACGTCGTTTCTACAACAAAAAAACTTTCAATACAAGTATATTAATTTTCGAAATTTTTTAACAGATCGAAAATTTGATTTCTTCCCAAAGACAATATCTCAATATTATCTGCAAACTCCCGCAGCTTGGTATCGTTGAGCATGATGCACTGATACGTTTACGACATGTATTACGGAAATATCTCTTTCATCAATGTACATCAACGACTGCTTGTGAAATTGCAACAATATTTTTACACCCCTCGTCGGTATCTCACGCAGCGGAGGAAGGATGGACGTTTCTCGCGTGCAATGCTTGGGAGAATGGTCATAACTGGCTTATTCACGCGATCCAACCGATGCGATAACGAAATGTTACGGAGAAAAGTATAGTGCACGTGTCGATAGGGCTCTGAAGGAGCCCTTTGGTTTAAACATACTTCGGATGATGCTTTGCATGCTGTAGGAACATTAGTGGAATATACGATTCCTTTATGTAACAATGCACCGTCGAGTAAATCGTTGTTGAGTAAAGTTACGAAGTGTGCTACAAGAAATTGTTATATATCCGTTACGGTTGCTAAGTCTTCGTCTCTGATGCATCAGCCAAGCCTCAGGGAAATCTAAATCTCATGAAAGACGCTCGTCGAGGATTCATGGTCACGTACTACCTCTGGCCATAGGTCATCCCGTCGAGATTCGAGACTCGAGATTCTTTGGGGATAACCTCTTTGACAGAGAAGCCAGAAACGAGCAAAATTAATCGAAGACAGAGGGATTATGCGGGCTTTGAATAATGACAGCGGGTTTTCATAGCGGATAGTCGACGTCTCTCGCTATCCTTGCTCCTTGTACCAAACCATATGCTTCTCATATATATATCTACGTAGCTCGTATCTCTAGGTAGATACGAGAGAACAGCCAATCAGCTCTCTTAGATTCTCTCGCGTACTATCGACTACAGAGTACTAGCCAGTATGACCAGCAGGGTACAGGGACCAAGGATCGAGTAGTTGTAAAATAGTTAGCTGGCTGATGGTCGAAGACGAAGCTCACCAGGTCTTGAAAGACACTTTCCATGCATATAGCTTCCTGCAGAGTGATACCTTCATCGATATGCATATAGCTATGTAGCAAGAATCCCTCTAACTATACAGAGAGATACAACTTGATGAGTACCTGGAGGTTTACCGAGATCTATCGTGAAACAGGAAAGCACTGTGACGACGAAGCGAAGGAGGTGAAACGGGGAAAACGGCTAGCCTTTGTCGTCTTAATCAAACATCGTGATCGAAATTCTAGGATACTACGTCCTTTCATACGTATAATACCATCGAGAAGATACCACGTATTGTATATAGTATACCACTGTCCGATTATATAATTTCCTCCTGTCTATGTCACTCGATTGTAAATAAATCGTGAAGTTATATCGATCACTCTGCGTTCAACATTTATGGAAGTTTCGCGGATGAATAGAAATATAAATCATTTTGTAACATTGCTGAAGATAAAGCCACTGTTATTCACTAATCACGAGCCATGCACAATTAAAAATTGAGCGGGTTAAAGGCGATTGGTATGTACTTTTGACCAGCGTTAATCGGTTTGGCGATAATACTTAACACATTTTTCAAATACTCATATAAATTTTTGAATTCACTCAAGCGAGTTTGTTAAAATTATTCAGCTTCCGCCTCGAAATGTTTAACACAATTATGTCTGGAATGTGTGAATGAAAATCAATAAATTATTAGTAATCAATAACGCGAATTAAATCTAAATTTTTTATTAAATTTCATTAATCTATTTTCAAATGAGATGGTGATAGTAGCTGATAAGCATTAAAATTTTTTTTTTTATTTAAAACTTTTTACAGCTATTTCGATGTGACTTTCTACATCATTTATATTTTTACTATAAATTTCTATAGGTAGTTTTTTTAAACTAAAACCGCTGAATAATTTTTAATAATTCTAACATATTTAATCGCTCAATTATTTTTGCAATCGTGTGTTTAGAATTAAATTTATAAACGCGATTAGAAAATTGCGCTGCGCTTTTATTAATTTCTAGCTGTCAGTGACATTTCTGGTGTACAACAACCTCATTAAAATTGACATGCTGTTGAATATATACAAATATTGACCGAATTTTATTTTTTTACTATATATACATACATAATATATACATACAAGATGGGCTAAAAATGCAGGCTACGATGCATAGAATCTGTATATCAAGTTAATCATCTTAAGCCGATTCGGAGAACATTGGACACGAAAAACTGGCATATTCGTGGCATGCCAGTAAAACGCATACTCCCTCCTTTTTGCCCTACGGGCAGTTAGAAATAAATAGTAGGGTAGCACGATAGCGGCTTCGCGTGCCTCATAAATGTCGATTAAATAGAGTGCCAATGGAAAACTCGAAACGGAGATATTTTTAAAAAGTTTATCACTCGACTGGAAGCATCTTGCAAGATAATTGGACAAACTGTTTTCTCTTTTGCTCAATTGTTTGCCAAGCACAAGGTTGTAACAGGCCATGAACGGTGCAAGCAAGATAACTGAGAAGGAGAAAAGGTGTTAGATCCGTATTGTTTTGTCGTACAGGAAGCTCACAAAGCTTGGATACTTCAGTGTCTGCTATATTGAAATAGTTTAAGATCTTAGATACACCAAGGTACTACTAAGAAAGGAATCCACTCGGGTTAGATGACCAATGGATATAATTTTTTTTAAACGCAGCCGATGTTATGGCAAGTTATCAATTTATCAATCACGGATAACGAACCTCTTTTCATTCATCTAATTAATCACGCGTGCGTTTTAAACAATAGTAGCAGTCTCTTCTCAGGTTGCTTTATAATTTTACAACGATACGCGAAACTGGAAAAAAATGGAACGTGACTGTCGTCTATTTTCTCGCTCTCGGGTTCTTCTTTCATCTCTCTTGTTCGGTGTACCAGCGTTCGGGCGCTCTACTTTTCGTCTCTTCCTCATCGTTGTCTACTTCGCCTATTTCTCGCACACTCCACATTTCGTTCTTTGCCGCGCGCGTTCTCTTCTCTTCCTTTATTTTTTTTTACTCCTTCCAGTCGGCTCTCGCGAAGATTAATAACGCCACGCCGTGCCTCGCATAAAACTCCCTTTAATCTGGGCCAACGAGAGAACCCCCGACGAATGTATGGAAGCGTTGCCGAGCGGCATTGAATGACGCGGACCCGCACTCGGCGCCTCGGCTCTCGTACTATTCGCTCTCGGAGTTGCTGCTGCTGTCACCGTTGCCGTTGCCGCCTCTCCTCTCCTATCCTCTTTTACCTCCTCCACATCTCATAACAGAGAAACGAGTCGAGGTATATTCCCATCGGACTAACGCACGTCCGTTGTGAGCGGCACCACCCTTACTCTACTCGTCCGGGTTCTTTCTCCACTCCATTCAGTCTTTTTTTTTATTCCATCTTTATTTTTTTTTCTTTTCGTTTCCTCTTTTTTTTTACAGTTCTATCGACGAAGAGTCATGCTCTCGGGGCGTCTCCAGAAATTGACATACAAATCTCGAACAAATACCAATCGCGGTTGAACTTTTCCAACACTGTTGACGTTGCGAAAGCTCTCGCGTTGCCCACTCCGAATCTCGGAATAATAAAAATGAAAATTATCTTCTCCAAGTTACTTCCCTCTCTTCTTCTTCTTCTTCTTCTTCTTCTTCTTCTTCTTCTTCTTCTTCTTCTTCTTCTTTTTCTTCTTCTTCTTCTTCTTTTTATTCTTTTTACTTTTTTTCATTTCGCTGCTAGATCTTGCACATTTTTATCTCAGCCTCTTCATCGCGTTACTCGTTCGATAGAAACGGTGGTCCGTTCGGACGAGCCGAGCGTCGTGCGGGCCGTACCCTGCAGGGCATTGCGAACTCTCCGCACTCGTGTAGTTTACAGGCAGCTCCGCCTGCTCCGTCGAATTGTTACAAAATCATTAGATCGCGACCGACTAGCCGAGGAGCCATCCCGGTCGACAACCCCCGGCGAAACCCGGAGCTCTCACCGTAATCCGAGACCGGCTGCGTAATTATTGGCGTACCTAGCCTCACCGTTCCTAACCCGAACACTCCCTATTTTTTCCACCGGCGTGAGCTACTCCCGTAGTATGGCTCTCGACCCGACGAAGCACTCCGACGAATGAAGAAAACGAGATATCTCACCGGCGCGCACACCCGAAGGGCCAGAACCCCGGTCCTCGGAGCAAGGGAGAAAGACGACTCGGTCGGATTTAATTAAAAGAATCCAATTCGTATGGATTTTCCGCCTCAGAATTTTTCGCCCACCATCTCTCCGCCTTCTTCCTTTCATTTCACTTATTCCCCGCACCTTCCTCCTTTACCATTTCATAGCTCAGGATACCTTCTTGAATTCTAACTTTCTGGCGCTCTTTCGTACCTCGTTTTATTCTCGTGCCGGCAGACTCGAGACATTTTCTAGATACGATTTTTAATCCCATTAGGATTTCAAAAAATATGGACGACTAATGTTTTATTTATTGCAAAACGTACCCTCTGTGTCTAAAAATTGATTTTTAATTATTTATCTTCACGTTACCCGACTCATGTCTACACAAATAAATCGGAAGATGAATTCAAAATGCGACCTTCGTGATCGAAACGCTAAATTGCATTTTATAGACTAACCATGAAGGCAAAGCGATCGTAAAATCCAATCAAACTGGTCTTATATTTTCGTTTCCGGTCTAGTATCAAAGTTTCGTACTTAATATCAGTCGCTGATTATTTGTTGCCCACATTTTTCTTATCAGTTAATACATTTTTCTTCAAGTCCGTACAAATTGCTTATATGACCCGTGATTCGACTTAAGGTAGTTGTCGTGTGACCTGCGACAGTGAGCTGAACTTAGGCGCAGTGGTGCACGGTGAGTGGATCACGTATGAATCGATAGAGACTCGAACGTCATATCTCAAAAATTGATATCTCAATAATACATGTAAAAAATACAAATTTCAATGGCAATTATATGAATTTTTGAATGATCGATCTCTCTGAAATTTCACAGACGTGCGGATAATTCAACGTTCGAATAATATTCAATACGTGTATAAAATTTCAAACACTTATTAAGAGAGCGATACCACGCGATGACTACCTTCAGTCTCAGTCAAAATTATCCCCAATAGTTTCGACGCGCTGTAAATACTTTTCCAATAAACCTTCATTCGAATATTTTTTTAATTAATCCGAGAGGCGATCGATTGGGTAATACGCAGAGCAGCCGCTATCGTAAAATCATCCGAGCGAGGTAATCTCGCGACATAAACATGATCGCTGATGCGTCGATGGAAACGGTGATAACTCTGAGACCATTGAAGCGCAATGTAGTACGTCGCGTAGCTACGCATATAGGACGATGCGACATTAAAGCTGTGGCAGTCATGCGACGTCATCGTTACCTGAGTCCTTAATATCAACCGTATCCAATTTCCTGAAATGCAGCACTTAATGCCCCGTACCGTAATACCCCACCAAACCCCAGCTGGACCATCATCCGAATACGTGTACTCGTGGTGGTGAACACGCGCGAGCGCGCTGCACTGCATATTAGATACATTTCGGAGGGCGTTATATATCATGTAACGTATCTCCCTGCATGATTAATTACGGAATCGCTATAATTGTATCCGTGTCTGAAGCCTGCGAGGCCAAATATGGAAGACTCGGATCATTTGACTTGCGAGATAAATGTGTTTCCCAACCGATTCCGGTACGAATTGTTTCGAAATGCTTTGGTTTACCTATTTATATATTTTTATCCATGTAAACGAATATTGTTGTTTCCATGGTTTTCGCGTTAACAAATGAAAATCGTATGAAATTAAGTAAGTGTTGCTACTACAATATGATGGGTATGGGGTTATAACGGGGGAGGAGATGTATGGCCACAGAGAATAAGTGAAACTCGAGAGAAGGCAAACGAGGAAAAACAAAGCAAAGAGTACCTATATATGTAGATGGAAAATGGAAAACACAAAAATGCCGGAAGCAATGCGCCGCGGAATTGAAACGCGACGAGCACTGGTTTCTCCCTCTCTTCCGCCCTCTCCATCAATGTGCTGTACGGTAGACAATGCACCAGGGAATGCGTAGTACGTATCGGTAAAATTCCGCTTCACACAGATAAACATATTCAACACATCTACGTTTGTCCCCGTCGCCTTTTCTTCGCAGCACACGCTTTACCATTGTTATAGCAGGCTAGCAGACTGCGGGAAATAATATTTTTTTTCTAAAAATAAATGAAAACGATCGAATAGATTCTCAGGGCGCACGACAAATTTATGCATTTATTACATTTCTATTGATCTCGATGACGTTTACTCAATCCTACAATGGCGCTGGTCGTATTTCACGAATGATTGTTAAATATTTTTTAACTAATTACATTTAAATACAATTATAGTCAGGCACAATGTACAGAGTCATGTTTTATAAATTGTTATTAAACATTTTGGAAGATAATTACTTTTTGACACAATTTAAGCAAATTCACTCTTCGGAATTCTCTACTTTGTATGTGAAAAAGTGTATTCTAGAGTGTTCGGGTTAAATTGTGATATTGAAACACGAGTCTACACGTATACAGAGGAAAATGAAGCTGAAGCTCACTCACTCGTGTATCGTTGTACTCAGAGTTGATAAACAATCACCCATCGGATGGTGGTGAACACGTATATCTAAACCGGGTGGCGCCATATCAGCAGCGGCAGTAGCAGAGATATAAATTATGAACACCGGGAATTCTCGGGGTCGTGGATTTTGCGGGGGCAGCTGCGTGTAGCATTGCAAATTCATGGTTCTCTCGCGCTGCGTCCGTCATTCAACTTCCGTCTCATTTATGTTGATGGGCGCAAAACAAGTGAGCCAAGACTGGCGGGAGAGCTCTCGCATTGTTTTCTCCTTCGTATAATCCACCGACTCTCGATTAACTATACGACTAACTTTGCTGACCCGTGTTTTGATAGTAATTCACGGCAAAGCAGCATTTTGTTGGTCGCGGATATAAAAATGAGCTTGCTAGTTAAATACTTTCATTTTTTTATTCATCGCAGAAGCGAACTTTTTGCGTACCGTTTATAATTAATAAACGAATAAAGTGATACTGTCAATTAGACAGTATCACTTCAAATGCATTTATATCCGCAGATATATCTTTGAAATATTCTATACACGAGGAAAATACATAAAGCTTAACTTTATTACCACGTGGTATCGGGACTTGCGTCATTCGGCATTTTTTGCCAAAGTATACTGAGAAAAATTGTGATAATGCTGGCAACTGTTGCGTGACAACTATTAATTGCTGATCCATACGGCTATTTTTATGAAATCGATAATTAAAGATATATAGTTGAGGTAATTATAAGAATACTCCTCCAAGGGCAGTTCTCAGCAAGTCATGCGAACGTAATTTTCATAGAAAGATGAATGAATAAATTGATTGTACATCAAGATCAAAAGTCCTCTAAGCACATCACTACCATACCACATAACAACAGCGTATTACATTCTATATGATACAAATAAATAAACATAATTGAAAAATTGACTACGCAATCAATAAATAAGCGATAGAAAAGTATAACTGAAGAATAAGTACCCGTTATAGCACACCCTGAAGAAACTAGTACATGACGAGGTAATGAAATCACCTCCTTATCCAGCGACAGGAAATTAGGTAGCAGCAGATTCAAAACTCCATTCCGATATTATGAAAAGTAATCTCGAAGAACGTACTTGGTTTTTTGTACTTATCGCATTTGTCACGTGCAGAAGTCACGGACTCTTATTTTATATTTGTTTTTGGGATTCTAATGTCAATGCCGTATACAGGCTCTTTCCACTCGAGAGAAACGAAAGAGGAATTGAATGATGGAAATAACACTATTTTGTATAATGGTGATTTATAAAACATAGACTCGTGGTATACAATAGATTGGAGTATCTGAATACTCTTGATCCATTAACGTGATGATTATGAAGATTACAATGTTGAAATGTGTACGGATTTTGCAATGCTCACAAAGTTATATGAATATTTACAATTAAAAATCGACGGACCTTGTACAGTGTAGATCAATATTGCAGAATAAATTGTTAAATGAATACTACGACGCTCAGACTGACTCTGCTATGCGGAGCCTCTAAGTGAGGATTCTGTACTCCGTACCGTCGGCTCACACGCCAATTACGGGGTTCCCACTTGGATAATTAAGGGCCGCCGCGCTACACGCTAACTTTACATCGGAGAATCGCACGGTGCTCCGTATTAACGAAAACGAATTGGACCTCACCATGGCAGGTGTTTTATACCCGTTAGGGAGGTTAGAGAGGGAATTTGGGTATCAGCATCCTTAAGTAGAGTAAGCCTAAGAATAGTCATCGGCTTCTTGTCCCAGGGTCGGACTGGCACGGTAAGTTTTTCGGAATACGAGTGTTCTGCGTCAGCATCCACGTATATAGCCATTGTCCATCGCCGGATTGGGCTGCATGACCTGGTATTTCTTTATGGAGCATGAAAGTTGGGGTTGATTCGGCAACCCATTTCAAGAAAGTAATGCAGTGCAGCGACGAAGTTGTACATGTCATATCCAAAGTTAGCAGGGCAAGTGTAAAGCGTTCATTTTATGCATTGTTCGGGTTTATAGCTCGCTTTCGGAAATACACAATATATAATTTTCGCATAGAGAAACACATTTTCACACGTTTGCGCGCAACAATTGAACATTAATATGCATTAGAAAATAATAATTGTCACTCCAGCAAAAAAAAATACAAATTCCAGCAACCGTGGATGCCCTTAGTCTTATTTAGCCGCTGTATTGTACATGGCGAATATAAATTTATAGCCGAATCATCGGTCACTGGCCGAAGCGATGGACCAATTGGAGCAAAACATTATTTTTTTTATTGGTATGTGGTCTTTAAATATTATACAAACAGGCAGGTGTCATGAAAAAAACATTATAACGAGTCAGCTACCTCGATTTTGGTAGAAATTTTCAGCGCAACATTCGAAATTCGATGAAAAGTCGTGACTCGTTCGTTAAATACTGGTCAATCGGAAATCGTAGCGTGTTACGTGTGTTACGGGCGTGTACAACTCGTCGAACAACTCGTCAGCTGGATCACCGAGCGCGTCCGAGTTGGTTGTTGATGGAATGGTCGTACATGAAAGAAGGGGGAAGGTGGTACAACGTGGCACGTTAACGAATGTAAAACGTCATTCTCGAAATTCGATCCGAAACTTGTGCACATGCATTGAAATTCGGTGTTGCCAGAACGCTGATAATATATTTCCTCTTTCGTGCGGTTGTGTTTCTTTTGTTTTCAGACATTCGATTATCCTGTATATCACACTGGTGGTCGTAAGAAGCGTCGCTTCGTTTGATATTTGACGAAAATTGTGACGTCCCGAGGTTTTTTTATTCGAATCTGCGATCGCGAGTCTCCGCTTATATACAACTATATACATCGGTACAAATGTACGTAGGAGCGTCCCCAGTCAGCCCTTCTGCGGTATCTAATTGCGGTGAACGAGCTTCTCCAACCACAGCAGCAATTGCAAACTAAACTAGAGTCGAAAATCGCTCGGAGCTGCGGGAACTTGGATTATTTTAAAACGAGATCGTGATAAGTCGAGGCTCGAACGTTAGCCCCAGGCGTTTTACGTTACTATGTACCGTTCCACGGTATACATTCGCAAGAGCAAATCTCCGTCGCTACCGCCGCTGCTGCTGCTGCTGCAGCCCTCTTCTCGATTGAGGAATGAAAGTGAGTGATTGAATGAGCGTGGAAGCTGGGGAAAGCTTGCGAAGAAGGTGCGGCGTCTTGGCGAGGAGAAACGAGGACCGCGTATACTCCGTGAAGGGAATGGGATGTGTAGGGTCGTGCGAGTGGTGCGACTCGACAAGGCCAGTACGCCCCCGTTAACTTCGGATTGGGAAGTTACCCGATCGTGTGATTGCGTTCGTGGGAGGAACTTTCGGGTTGCTAGCGAAGATGAGGGAGGAAGGACACGGGCAGGCGGGTTTTCCATCCGCTTTCGAAACCCACACATACACTTTTGCGAACGTTACCGTACTAGCGCTCTTCTCGCTCTTGGCGAAAACTTTGTTCGTGAGTATAAGACCGAAGAAGTAACGAGTAATCAGATTCTACTTATTGAGAGCATACGCGTGAGGATGACTTATAAATGTCTCGCCTAGGGACTCTCGTATTATGACACACTAATATCAATATCCGATTAAAATCCGATCCAGGAATTATGGCTTTCCGCGGTAAATGCTAACACTCGTTGTTAGGAAGAAAATCTAATTAATTATTAATGAAGGAGATTCGACAGTCGATAGAAGGAAACGAGTACTAACTTCCGTTATACTTTCTAAGTTAAAAAAAAAACCTGGTGGAATATCGACTCTACAAAGTAGCTGTTCGATTTTGTATCAATCAAAGAAAAAACTTAGCCAAGGTTGAAAAAATGATTCGTTCTCCAAGATGAGGAGTACATTAGACAGCGCGAATGCAGGAGCAATGGAGAAGCAGGTGCAAGCAGGGAGACCAGTGCTTTATATGTATCTACGCCGCTATAGAACTGGCCCTCGCTGCACCAAGGCTTTGCCCGAGGCATGCATTATGCTAAGTCGGCCATTAGAGAGTGAAATATGTTTCGGGTGCCAGAGTCAGTTGCCGAGCGTCGAGCAGCCTCTCTGTATTCGAAGCGTTACATTACGCCAGTTGTCATCTACCAGTCTACCAGTTATTTGCAACCCTAACGACCACTAATTGGCATTAGCCCTGGGAAGTGCACCCAACTGTCTCGATTCAACGTTCTACTCGCCCTCTCGACTTGGCCCAAGTCTTTGATCGATTTCAACCTCGAGCTCGGGACACGTCGTTGCGGGCATTTTCCGAAACCGAAACGATCCGAGGTTAACCACCCATCAGAATATTCGCACCATTCTGACCTGTCTCTGCTACATCTGAAGTTTTAAATAAAAATTCATCTTCGAGCGAGTATCTCTCGGATTATTGCGTTGATCGATTGTATATAACTTTGGCCATCGATACCTTGGACCGAATCATGCATTAAATAAAAAATTGTTACGGTGAAAAGTATCAACTTTTGATCGCTTCAATGAGCCACCCTTTGAACAACTACAAACATCTTTAAATATACATTTTGTACATTTTCGGTTAAGAGATTCAATACCATCAACTCTGATATATCATACATTAAACGTATTACTATGACTGACAATGGTGTATCTGGATTAAATTTTCCAAGTAAAACCAACCTTTGTTGCTATTAATTCCGTCCGATGTAACTCAATCCAATAAATTCACTTGACCATTAAGCGTTATATCGAATCCGAAACGCTAGCCACAGAATAGGATACCAATTGTACCCAATGCATCACGGATACTCGGCCAACTATAGTTTGACAATAAGTTTTAGATAAGGAAGAAGATTCGATATGCGCAGAGTCGTCCACTTTCGTGAAAGTCTCCAACTAAAGTTCTGAGGAAACCTTGGCAGCAATAGTCGCGCGATACCTTAACCGCGTGACCAGCAATATGACTTTCTCTTTTGTTGCTCGTCGATGCACCATCGAGAGCCAAAACCGAGGAAGAATAGCGTGCTCGAAACCAGGCGAACCAGCTGCTGAGGATAAAGTTTCACTCTCTCGTCCCGAAACGTCACGGAAGTTTGGATGTTACGTGACTGAGTAGAGAAGATTTGTTGAATGTTACCTCTACCGAACAGCGACTATGGACCAGACTTACCAGGACTCACGTTCCACCTACGTTACGGAAATTGTTTTGGAATTCAAGGTTGTTGAGTTTGACGTCATTTGTTTCTTCGCGTCGTGACTAATTACGGAAGACTAATTACTTCTGTCCTAATCGATCCTGTCATCCACAGAGACTACTCGTTTTCACGTTTGTTTGTACAGGTTTCGTTCTGAACCGTCTGTTGGTTATTTAGTCAGAGTTATCGAGGAAAACCAGTTTAGATATTGGGTGAATATCACGGAAGTCCTGCAATCTGTGCATGATAGCTCTTCAAGGAAGTAGGTAACGTTGGCGGAAGAATAGGGTGGTGCACCAAGAAGCCCCCGGCGTAAACCCAATCGTCGATTGCGATCGATAAGGAAGAATGAATCGCCGGCTCCTTCTGACGTGGACACGGACAGGCGCCTGTTGTAATCAAGCTTGGAGAGAAATAAAATCGTTCTCTTCTCCGCTCCTCGCGTTCTACTATTTCCATTTCTCCTGGTTCACCCGGATCTTCATTGCTCCGGAGCTTCATATCGGTCTGAAGGGAACGAGACGAGGCGCATTAAGAGGAGTCGAAAAATTCTACTGGGTGCATCGCTTATTTTATAATAACAGTCCAACATCTCTTATTCCTTATCGTTACTATTTTTGAACGGTAAACCTTTCTTCCTTTTTTTTTCTGTTCATTTTGTGCCAACAAACATACTTCGGTGGTTTCCCGGTTTCGCCGCACTTTAATTACGTAGCACACGCGCTCGGTATAAAAATCCATAATCGGGAGAAGAATAGGCCGTGGTACTTCCAGCAGTAGCATCCCCGTTTCAATCTGCAAACGGTTGCCAATCTTTTCACCGTGTGCTCTCCTTTTTCTCTCTTGCAATTCTTTCTCCCAACCTCCAGTCGGCAACATATCCAGCTACCACTCACCATCCCATGTCACTCACTATTCTTCCATTCTTTCCATTCTATTCTCCATCAGTTTTTATTTTAACGCTAGCATTCGTTTGGCCGCCGACTAGAATTCCTGATATTTCCAGCACAATCTACGAGTATGTTAACGCTAGCAGAACGAAAATAAAAAAATACCAGTGACGAAGTTTCCTACGAAATTATATGATATTCCGAATATCTTGCAAAACGTGTGTCTTTTCTACATTTATTGTGGCGCAGTTTTCAAAAGTCAACCATAATTGCGTGTAGCATTCAGTGAAAAGTCATCCGAAGCGAGGAAATATATTATTAAAACGTATATTCGTCCTATATTAGAGGAAAAAAAAACATCGGAAAATGGTGACGATTATTGAAGCTTCTGGTAATCCGTCTCGCAAAAATGCTTCGAAGTCACGTCTGTGACATGGACCATTCAAGGGACTACTCTAAATGAGAATGAAATCGTTCAGCTTTTATTTTCACGAAGAGAAATGAATCTGTTAAAGTTTATGGACTTTTAATGACAGAGACGAAAATTTAAGTAATAAATTTGTGATTTTTACGTATTGATTAAAAGATGAGTGTAACGTCATCGGGTGAAATGATTTAGTAGTTTTGTCAAAGTACGTCCTCCAACTACTCAAGTTAAAGAATACTACGTTGGCTGTAGAATTCTTAAAATTTCTCATACTTTTGCTACGTGCAAAAGGAATTATGAAACGATTTTAGCGCGACAAAATATCACAGATCCAATCTCTTGGGGGATGAAAAGTTAATAAAATAAAAAGAACGTTGTAGGAAATGCGCTGCACGCCACCAAAATAATATATAAATATATAAAGAACCTATATAGAGGATGATTCGTTTAATTGACAAAACTTTGGGCACGAAAGGGCTCGACGGAAGCCTACGTGATGGATATTCCAGGTCTTTCCTTGAATAATAATGAACACCGTGTATTAGTTTCTTCGTGAGAACTCTCGCACATCGCGGACTCCGTGGAGGTGAGAGAGAGAGAGAGAGAGAGAGAGAGAGAGAGAGAGAGAGAGAGAGAGAGAGAGAGAGAGAGAGAGAGAGAGAGAGAGAGAGATAGGATGATTTCGGAACCCGCCCAACTTTTGTGTCCGTATTGGCACGCTCTGCTCCGTTCGCGCTGCTTCTCTTTCGCTAAAGATTATTTGCTACACGCGAGCGGTCCGCACACTCGTTACTCGATGAGTTCGGGAATTCGTCGATACCAACCACCTAACATTTACGAGTGGAATGAAAAATTCATATTGTACATGGACTAAACTATAATTACCACAGCAGTCAAAAGAGCAGCAGAGGATATGTACAACTCTGTGTATCCTGGGCGGCGCAAGATTCCCTCGGCGCTCTAGGATCCGACATATTATGTAAAGTCCACTTCTACGTACAAACTATATTATGAATTGTTTTCCGCCAGCTCTGCTAGGATCGTTCATCGTAGCTGCTGTCAGCATACCGGAAAAGCGTTGCTCAAAAGAAGTAGAAACAGCGAGAGAAAAATATATGAAGCGATGAAGAGACGGTACGAGTGCATGGGGGTGGCGAGGAGGGCTACCGTTGCCGCTGCCAGACGTATCTCGGTCGTGAAAATGCCGATTTGGCTTGGGTTTTGGGGCAAACTAGAGTCCCGTCTTCCGCACGATTTGACAGGCCGTATCAGCCGTGTGGTTTTCGCTCCCTTTCACTTCACCTAACCTCGCATTTTCTCTTTGCCCGTCCGCTCCTATACAGTCTCCGCTAGCTCCCTCGATCTTCCCTGCGATGTTCATTCGCGCGTGCTCAGCGCGACTAATCTTACAAACTTTTATTTCTGCGACTGACTTCGAGTAAACTCGAATCACTCACATCAAGCATCGAGAAATTATTAGTTACCACGATTACACGATTAAATATGCCTCAGGCGATTATATGCTTGTGCCAATTGATTTAAGTTTAGCCAACTAGCTGATCGTTTGATCAACCTATCCGTTATTTATCAATTAACTCGTAGGGCTTATCAATATCATGTTTCGGATCAACCAATTGATTAGTTCACATCTCCAATCAGTATTTTCAGCAAAACTATTTACCAGTTATTTACCAGTATCTCATCGGTTGATTGGGTGCAACGATTCGCTTCTTCCACATTTTATACACTCGCTAGCTCCAATGGGAGTCTGGCCTGGTATTTAAAAAAAAAAACCATGACAAAAAGAATAATGTCATTGCACCCGAATAATACGCCGTGAAATTTTCCAATCTCTTTTTTATGTACGAAGGAATGCTTGTCAAGAATATCAGTAGACTATACGGTGGGTTAGGGGTTATCGAGCCTACGTTCGCAAAATCGTGTCGCGAAACCACCGCGCGGTTTCCCATCTCTTTTTCGTCTTCTTTGCCTCGTTTTTTCTCGCTCTGTCCTCGTTCCCCTCATTTTTCAAACGGTCCTGGGATTCCGGTCGAGTTATCGACAAATGAAACGGAAAAATTCAATTTAGGATCCCCTTGGTGGGCGCGTATATCGAACCTCGACGACGCCAACACACGATGTATATCTCAGGGGTGCTTGGCTCACGAATCACAGGCACATAGATCTAATACAAAAGCGAATGCAAAACCTCGAGCGACGAAACACAGCATCGGAGTCTATCTTATTCTTAGTTTGTTGCTGCTGTTTACAACTGTAATACGTACGTTGTGCGCGCTTGGAAATGGGCTGGGTGTATTCTGTTTTCCGCCTTGACTCAGTCTTTCTTTCTCTCTCTCTCTTTAGCCTCCAAACAGCCAATGTTTTCCCCGAGAACATAAATCGTTGCTTCACAGATAAACGTACTCCTCCTGCCGCGACCACCCGGCTCCTTCGCACCATGTCCCCAACCTCGCGATACCCTCGAGGTCGAGTATCTTATGAGGAAATCCACACCGTGACGGGCGTGCTTTTATCGTAGCTACGGAATTTCTGAGCTCCTCTTCTGCATTATAGTAGTTTTATTTTTTTCTTGCTCTTGCAACACAATTGGACAGCGCAGTACAGAACCTAGCTTCTTCCGCGGTAGACAATACTTTTTCCGCTATTACTCTTTTCCTCGTATATTTGTATATTCGAGAGAGGAATACAAAGAAAAAGAGAGAGAGAGAGAGATGTGTTTAGTATATATTATGGTTATTATATACTCTATTCTATATGGAGCAAAGCCCCCTGAGTATACCTTACTAGAATTATGCTAGCGATATAACAAAAAATAACATTAAATAAATCTAAATCTAAAAGAGAGGTTACGAAAATCGATGGCGAGAATAGTAGATGAAAATGAAGAATCGATAAGAAAATAATCCAAGCGTAACCTTGATTGCCGTCAAGATTGAAGTTGTCCACAAACCTATCGGAGTGGTCTTTTGCGATGAAAAAGCTTGATTCGACACTTATAATTTCTTATTATATGTATGAAAAACACATTTACTATCCCAATTGCTGCTTTATCAACACTGGTTCGTGTCTAAACGTTTGTTTAAAGAGTCACTTAATTATATTAACCATTTCATCGGAACATACCAAACGAACGCTCTTCATTCTTACTAATTTAATAATGGGCCAATTTTTACAAAGGCTGTTGAATAAGTACTTCGTTTTCCCCTGAGCTACACTGATAAAGTAGAACAACGTTGCGCCCAAGTTCTTCTGCTACAGATAGACACGATAAATGATTTATTACACGTTCTCGTCGACGTTCTATAGCAGTCAATCAGGCGGCTTACCAAATCATCAAGCCTCGAATCCGTTTTTTCGAATGATTGGGATATAACGCAAGGGGAGAAAATAAGTAACTGTTTGTGGTTATACGCAACGTGCAATATAGAATATACTCCTGTCGCTGTTACTTTCTTATCTGGTACGTCAACGAGAGTATTATAACGTTACCGAGACGAAAGACCGATTTGAACATAGTCTCCCTTATTTGGCGTTCACGTAAAAGAGCTGTACATGACCGTGCGAGCGCGCGACCACATAAACGAGATATTTCATAGATAGATTCTGTGGCTTTACTATTTCATCGTATACCGTATACAGTATTCTCTTGTCAGGTAGAAATAATCTGTGGCAACGTTGCTGCTGCTTTGTGCAGAAAGGGTGGGAGGGAAAGACAAAGAGAGAGAGAGAGAGAGAGAGAACATTCTTGGTGGTCGTACAGTCGACGCTTGGAAAGACAGGTCGATAAAGGAGGAACGAAGCGTTGACTTCGGGAGGTCGGTAGTTCTGTGGTGCAAAGTCATGTCGCACAGCTAGAGTACTAAGCAGGGATTCGAAAACGCCGGAGAGCGGATAGTGGCTCTGGTCTGCAGCGGCAGCAGAACCAGAATCACCAGAGACAGCAGCAGCAGCAGCAGCAGGAAAGCGGCAGCGATGGACCGTACGCGCCACGGACCCCCGGGACAATGGACCTCTTCAGCTATCCCGAGCGGTCCACTCGACGTCGCAAACAAGCCCCTTTCGCTCACGGCACATCACCGTTTCTTCCCGTCGTTCCCTCATCAACCCTGCAACCAACTTCTCTCTCCCTGTCGTATTCTATCGCAGCTATATGCGAACAATAAATTGAATTTCGTAAATAGGCACTACCGCACATATATGTGCCGCGCACCATCGACCAGGACTGCATTTTGCTATGGTTACCTCTGGTGTGAACGCATCAGTGCATATCTCGTAATACGCATCGGTCGAGCTCTCGTACGGCTCGTGGCCCAGTCACGGCTAATGCTAATGCATGTTCTATAAGCGAGGGGAGTTGACACCCTCGGGAATCCTGTCGGGTTTCTCTCTGTCCTCCGAATCCTCCCTCGCGACCGCGGTTTCACCGGGTCTCGAGTATTCGTTTCGTCAAGAGGGCGACCACACCGCAGGATAAGAAGAGGCAAAATGGGAATAATGAAATGTTCCGCGAGCACGATGAGATCAAAAGGTCACTTTACCGCGTCACACATACTCGGAATAGGATCAGTGGGTGACACATTTACGGCGTAATACGCCGTAAAGTTTGAATATCATGACGCACGAAACTCATTGCCGTTTCATATGTTTTTATATTTTTTCTTTAAAGTCGCCGCGCTTGAATGTCGGAATGATGTCACTTTCTTGAGGGGAAGATGACAGCATCTCCGTGTATTAAACTTAACTTAGAAATCTATGAATTTCGTCGCGTCGAAGTTACTTTGTCAATGCCAAGAGGAATGATAGAAACATGATGTGTTTAAATCCGGGAATGGGGCGTTTTATGAGGATGATGCACACTTTCCCGACTATCTCGTTCGGTACATTATTTCGTCGTTACAGCCCGCTTCGAAAGAGGCGTCCTTGTTTTCTCGTCAGACATCAAGAGCATACATATTTATAAGGCCAAAGTATTTTACTCCGCCGAGAGAACCTCCGCAATTTTCACTGAAATCAATATTCATTATCTTGAAGGAGGTCAAGAAGATCAACTGTGATAAATTGCCTTGCACTCTCTTTCAATCAACAGGAGTGAGGATAGTTCATTATAACTTTAACCTCATTATCAATGGAGTTACACTGGTTGATCTTATAAAAAAGCCTACGAAGGAGATATGCGCGCTGCTTTCTAATTTGTTTAATATAATTCACGATACCTCCTCCCCGAGGAACCAACGATGATTCTTGAGGTAACAAATTAAATTGTATTTTCTATTTGTGTTGCAGAAGAGCGATTCTGACGAACCCAGATCTTCTGCCCAGTTCACCATGGTACCCGTTGCTGTTGGAGAACGATTTTTGGGGCACTCCACTGCGAGAACGAGGATCACACGGTAGCTATCGGCCACTGTGCGTAGCCACATTTCGGCTCAATCATCTGCTTGGTGGTCTCGACCCCCGGGGTTATCATTTTGTAAACGTCATTCTTCACGCCGCGTGCACCGGGCTCGTCGTCAAAGTCGCCAGGAAGGTGAGTTTTCAATGATGTCTCTCTCAAGTTATGAGTTTTTGTTCCGCTAGTGTATGTATTAACAATGATGCTAAAGTCCCGATGAATGATTATGAAAACTCTTTGTACGACAGTAATGCCTTTTGGTTGTGTATCGGGTACCCAGGTGCGGCAAAACTGTCGTCCATAAAAGAACAAAGGGCGTACACTCATTTTTTAATATCTCGATGCAGCAGCCCGGGAGAGCATGGCAATTGGTTCGATCGACACTACCGCTGTTGCTGCTGGTGGATATAGCGTAGGAAGAGCAAGTGATAAAACCATAGCCGCCAGCAGCAGATGTACCAGCGGGCGCGTCGAAAGCCAATATATCATAATCGGATCATCGATAGCTTTATAGTGAATTGCGTATCGTTGGATTCAACGAGAAATGACTCATTCGCTCTCTTGGCGACACAAAATAAATGGCGCAAAGGGGGGTGGGGGGATTTATAAGCGCGGACTGCTCAGTTAAGTTGAAGCGTGAACTAACGAACGAAGAATTGAGTATAATTCGACAAAATCCGATAGCCATCGAACGATAAGAATGACTTCAATTGCATTTGCGTCGTTTTACAGAACGAAACGTTTATCGATGTTGACGCTTCAACGGTTTCACTTGCTTGCCAAGCTTTCCAAGTAAATTAAATAGTCAAACGATTTCGAAAAAAGCCTGTGTAATCTCAAGATATAATATAATTCTCGGTATAAATTCGAGCAATGCGATTGCAGTGATTCGGATTGAGTTGATTTGTGGGGCAGAAGAAACGTCATCAAAATCCGTCGACGATGCGATAGTGATTCGATATTTGTTCCTAAATATACTGGATTGAGCAATAAAATTGACCAATTCGATCTTCGTTCGGTTTGCAGGTACTTCCAGGTCGTAGTCTAGCGCACGCGATAGCCGGTCTTCTGTTCGCGGTTCATCCGATTCACAGTGAGGCTGTTGCGGGAATCGTGGGTCGTGCGGATCTCCTCGCTTGCTTGCTGACCCTCATCGCATTTCTAGCGTATGTCGGTCACTGCAACGAATCGAGACCGCCTTCGCTGCTCCTTCTAGCTCTGGTTTCCTCGCTGCTGGCAACACTCGCCAAGGAGACTGGAATCTCATCGCTGGCGCTCTGTCTGCTCTGGGAATTCTGTCACGGCGAGCCGACCAGCCGAAAGGTAAGAAACAATCGTCTAATTATCTTGCAGTTTGTCTATACTGGTGGGGAAATATATAAAATCAACGACCAACTGATACTTTTATCGTGTACAATTTATTAGATGACACATTGTTCCGGAGACAAGAGTTGTGGTCAGTGTTGATAAACGTGTAGGATTTTGGGGACGGCGTTCCTGTCAATATTGTGAAATACTATCCTCATCGGAGTCCTATTCTGCTTCAACGTGCATTGAACTTGTGCTGGTACCGACAGCGCGCTAATGCATAACGCGGTGCAAACTACCGCTCCCCTGCTCTCCTACAATATTCTCCATCCTTGTACCGTAGGCGCACTCCCGTGATGCTAGCTCCTTCCAACTAGTCTGCATCCGGATGCGCTGGTTGCACCAGACGTCTTGGATGATGCATGTCTTCTTTCCCCTCTCCGCCGTTTACCCAGAAATTGGATGGGTGCCAAGGGTCGTTCGCGTTGTCCAACATGTCCGCCCTCCCGCATGGAAACTATGTGTCGGAATACGTGGTGCAGACGTGTTTTCAATTTAAAGCGTGTTGCTATGCGTGTGTCACTTACCGTCTTCACTCTGAATTCCACCAGCCAATTTCTGTTCTTATGGAAGCTGCATCGATTGCGCGTCGACCCCTCGAGACAAACCGAAGCGTTAAAATTACGTAGCCAACGTTGACGTCGTCTTCTTAGTTTTCGCCATCGTCATCTCGACAATCGGTAAGCCCCGAGCGAGGCTTTGTTGATGAAGAGCCCGACTTTCTATCACACTGAGCGTTCCATCCGTTTCATCATTTCCTCTATAAATCGATGCTGCGGAAAGTCCTCGGGCTATCACAGAGACGACCTTGATACTCTATGAAAATTCCAGTTCCCTGCAACCTCAAAAGCGAATAACGTACATTGGTACACAATTGTATTTCTTCCATCGACTGCACGTCTTCTGTTTAGGTTATAGGTTCTTACTGTATGCAAGAACGACCTCGATACCTTTGGCTTCATTGAGAATCAACACACGTAGTGTCGATCCAATGGAATATATTTGCGGAGGCTTTTTAACTTCCATTAAACTTCCTACCTTCACGTTCTTCCCATATTCTAGTGCCTTTGGAATATGTAAATTTGTAACAATACCGAAAGGGTCAACGATCCTCTAATCCTGGTGGAAGATTAATTATCGGGTAAACGTTAGCGCAGTAATCTAACTCAAGACATCAACTTTCGTTATTGATAGGATTATTCCGATTTGATGGTTCTTCGCTGAGAGTGAACGTATACATTCAGGATCGCGCAACTATTATACGAATTAGTCTTTTTTTCTTATCACCGTGGGATTTACTTTTTACGACCAGTTGCAATCAGTCCGAAGTTTAACGGTATGTCTTTTGATTTTCAGGAAAGAGGCAGAAGCTGGTCCCGCAATCGAAGCATCGGTGTAATCACCGGTGGGCTGTTCCTTCTTATGATTGGAAGATTGAAGATCGGTGGCGCCACAACACCGGAATTCGCAAGTGCTGACAATCCTACCGCGAGGCATCCCTCCAGACTCACGCGGGGTCTGACGTTTCTTTACTTGCCTGCGGCCAGTGCGAGAATACTCCTGTGCCCGACGACTCTGAGCTTTGACTGGTCGATGGACGCGATACCACGTATAACCAGCCTGGCTGACCCACGAAATTTGGAGTCCTTGTCTCTGTATGGGTCTCTCGCGGTCGCTGGTCTCTGGGCCGTACGAGGATTACGGGCGAGTCGCTCCCGAATGTTCGACAAACCGGGTTGTCCGAGTCGCGCGTCATCCAGATGTCCAGTTTGCGCGGGACGAAGAACCGGCGGTTGTCACACCGACGGCTGTAGAGCAGCGAACAACAACAATAACAACGGTCCCGGGGACTGTTATTGCTCTAAAAGGGCGAATCTCGCGAAGGAGGAATTGTCCGTTCGGGCAAAATCCGCTAGCGCGGTCGCCACATCTCTGGGCTTCCTAACGATACCTTTTCTACCCGCTAGTAATCTCTTTTTCTACGTGGGCTTTGTCATTGCTGAGAGGATCCTTTATCTACCGAGCGTCGGAGCTTGTCTCTCGGTTGCCGCCGGAATTGCTGGAACTTATAGAATCGCCAGAAGGACATCCAAGACTCGGGGCAGACTCGTTCTCGTCGTCACCGCTGTTTTGCTTGGTCTTATGTCCGCCAAGACACTGAGGAGGAATCTCGATTGGTACGACGAGGAGAGCCTCTACAGATCAGCGCTTCACGTCAATCCACCGAAAGGTAGGTCTAATAGTAGCTTATTCCATCAATATGCAACGAATGTTGGAAGTAGAATTTAGGAGATATTTTAATATCTCTGCAGGTTCTCCTCATCTATGGCATCAAAACATTTGCTTCGTACTCCTACAAACTTAAAATGTTTATTTCTTTTTTCTTTATCCTTGCCACGGTCAAACACAAAGATTGTTTTTTCACGCTGTTCTTTTCAAAAAATTCTTTTAAGCGATGCCTCGTCGAGTTCTTCGGCCCATCTCGTTCGTTAGACCACTTTTCCGTCAACCCACGTATTAATATACCGCGTAGCGAAGCGGAACACAAAAGAACATCGTAAAAGTAAATGTCGCGCTCCGTTTTCACGAGTTGCTCAGCGATTAAACCCGTTTACAAATGAGTAGAGGAGTGCGCGACGCAGTGTTTCCACGCTCCGAGACATTATTTACGGGGCAACGTCACGTCAGAAGCCGGGGGCGGAGAACCACCGGGCAAAACAACGATGCCCCGGTGTGTGGACGGCAACGGGGGTGCGCCGCGTATATTGTTTTTAATTTTCTCGAGGGAGCCTCGGGAGCGTGTGGTACGAAGGCGGTAAGAGGGACGGGGGTGGTCACGCGAGTTTAGCCCCCGACGCCACGCCGGCGTATTTTAATTGTCTCGACAGAAATTGCGTGTTACCGCGTTAACAGGGTTGCTTCGCTTCGGAAAATAAATTTACATTTTGTTGGCTCAGGTCGCGGACTCGTCACACTCCTTTTTTTCCATTATTTTTCTCACTCACTTTCTCCTCCCGTCGTTCGTCGTGTGCGTCGGACCTGGGGAATATTATACCGTGCGCTGCGCTCTTTGTTTGTCTGTGATAATGAAAGCCATTGATTCAACGCGAGCACGCGTCAACCCCTCGACCCCCCATCCTCGATCTCCCTGCCCGATCTATGTATTTTGTCGCACCGCAGAACAGCTCACCGCCTACGCTCTTCGCTCGTGGCTCGAGTCGAGAGGTTTCGGTTGAAAGACTGACTGCCTCCAACGTTAAATCACACCGCAACGAACCGACGTGTGAATTCGATCGCTGAAAGATTGTCTAACTATATACTTTGCACTGTTACAGCATACGGAAATCTCGGAAGCGTGCTGAGTGCGCAAGGCCGAGTTGCCGAAGCGGAAGAAGCGTTGGTCCAGGCTCTTCTCTATCGACCCAACATGGCAGATGTTCACTACAACTTGTGAGTATAAACCCTCCTTCGCTACTCGTGAAATTACTTTCGTTGCGATGTTTCCTCTCGCTAAGTATCGTACTTGATTCAAGGGCTCATTACGGCCGTCGCCGTGGAGCATACGCGTCACCGGATGTTGATATAAATAATAAAACTATCTGACGGGACTAATTCAAACTCCTATGACTCCTATGACCCGTCATACAGACGCATCGTTTTCATGTAAGAATGTCGTATTCGTGAATCGGTCGAAATGCTCGCTGGTCGGTGAGTACGAGATTTCGACCTTTTGTCCCGCGGAATTCTGCAACGGAGGCCGCACTTTCCTCGTTCGGCGCATAACCCACCGGGTGTCTTACGCTCCACCGACTTTACCAACCGATACGGGAAATTCACGATACGGAAAACCACCGTTCCACCTTCGCTTCATCTCTCTTTCTCATTTTATACTTTTTAATCGCGATGAACAAACGCCGGAGCACACGATCGTGATAAATTCTACACCGACGTACTTACCGCTCTGCCTCGGTTGCCACAGTTACCGAAATCTTCTTCTCTTTGGATTTCGCTGTCGATCTTACCGCAAGTCTGGATCCGAGAATCCAGAAGTTTCATTGACCTGAAAACCATGAAATATTATTAAGAATTATTCTAGAAAGTCAAATACGAATAATTGATTATTTAGTTTATAATTTCTTAGTTGACAATTGTCATATTTTATATTCAATGAATTTAGTTAATTAATTTTTTCTATTAATTTAGAAACTATAATGGCATTTGCTTGTTGAGTTAGCAAACGAATAGCTGTTCGACTCTTCGGACAATTTCTGTTCAATTACTCAGAATTTAATAACAAATGTGCTCTTTTCCAAATATATCCGATCTCTGTGCACTTTTCTGCGGTGTATCACTTTGTAAACTGAAAATCACTCGGTCGTGCCATTGCACAGATCGAGACCACATCCGTGGTTCAATATCCTGACGCCAGAGTTGACACCACGCGTAGTATCTTTCGCTCGTAGATAGTATTCCATCGTTGACGTACGTGAAACGAGAGATAGAGTATTATTCAATGGTGTGCCTATCTTATTCGCACATCGTTACCCATCCCTTTATCGAACATCGCATGTACACCTACTTTCTGGTTTCCAGCGGTATTCAAATTCCAACGGATTTCTCGTGGCGTGTATATAGCTGGTAGGTTGGCGCAGACGGCTTCGGCATTTCAAGTCCAACCGAGCGAATACATTCAAGAGAAGGTGTGAGCGAGAGCGAGACTGAGCGTTATACTCGAAATAATCCAGGGCTCAGCACGGGCGTCCCACATGTATTATCAGCAGTCTACTGGAAATCGCATTCCCAGCCGTAACATCGTCACATTCTACATCCGTAGCAGCCCTGTCTTCCGATTTCGATGGGGATATTACCAGCGAGGGATCGAGAAGCTCTCAGAAATCCTTACGGTCCTAGCTGTACAGGGGCGTTCATTCGAGAGTCCCCCCGCCGGAAATGTCGCAGTTTGATTCGTGTCAAGCCAGCTATCGGTTGAGTATTCGGTGGATATCATGCTGGCCACTGGCCTTCGCACCTCTGCCTTTTGCTATAATGCCTACACCTCGAGGTAACAGCGTCTTAGCCGATGGGTTAGAAAGCCGGGATCGAGGGAGCAAGCGTCGGCGTTAGTCCGCCGAGCGGCGCGAAGTCGATAAACCCACGATGGCGTCGCAGCTCGCTGCAAGCTCGAGATAAGCCACCCACCCCGGTAGCAACACGTTATACTGTGAGGGACGGAAAGGCAGAGAGGAGAGTGAGAGAGAGTGAGAGTGAGAGTGAGAGAGAGAGAGAGAGAGAGAGAGAGAGAGAGAGAGAGAGACAGAGAGAGAGACAGAGAGAGAGAGACAGAGAGAGAGAGACAGAGAGAGAGAGACAGAGAGAGTTACTCTACAAGGAAGTAGTAGGAAGCCGGCGAGCTGGCTCGCCTATACCCATTATCTGCCTTGGTCCACACGCTTTCTCACTCTCGCGCTTACACTTCTCCGCAGGGCTGCTCTCCGCGCTACACTTTAAACTCCGGTTCTCTCAAGGCGAGAAGTCTCTGGCATACCATCGGGCTACCAACGGCATCACCGATAGCGAACGCTCTTCTTACCGCTTGTTCTCTATACAGAAGGAGAACAGACACCAAGGAGCGAAAATAGTGTGGGACAGGACATTAATAGCTATCCTGGTCTGAAACAGCTAACACCCTCGGAATATCTCGCTTCTACGCCCGATTATATATACTCTCTGCAAACTATATATAACAGCAGTACGGGAACAGACGTTCGACTCTCGAGGAGCTTGACTCTCCGGTCAACTACAACCGAGTTCCATTTCTCGGCATAATAGATGTACTAACTACCTGTAGGGAGCACTTTAATCCAGTATTCAAACTGTATTGTAACTGAATTGTGTAATCCATTTTATATGATATCGCTGGAGCGATTCGGTATTGACGATATGTCAAATCGTCTAACTAGGTTACCCTTTGATGCAATTATCGCTAATCTTTCTTTTGATATTAATGGGACTTTATACAATTTATAACACTATTGATATTGATTAGCTTTTAGAAAGTTCGAACGGAAATTTTTGAAAACTTATTTCAGCACTCAATTTACTGGACTGTACCGAGTGAAACTTCATCATAAAAGTTCTATTTATTTATTTAAAAAATCAGTATCCGAGGCAAAGTCCATAATACTGCAAACACACGATGTCAATATCGCACTCATCGTCTAATGGAACTTCGAGGCACTCGACTAAAGAATTTCTGGATGAAAATATAGGAATGCCTCAAGGTAGTTGCATATTGATCGCTCGAACGTGGACCCTCACGGCGAATTAATTTCTGCTAGGAATTTGTATATAAATTCGCAATCTTGGTTGAAGGACAGTCAGAATAACTGAAAATTCAATATACATCAAAGATCTGACATTATTCAACAATAATATTCGCAATCCTATACAGTACTCGTAATAACAGCGGTGTGGAGCTGTCGGTGTACAGTGAATTTGAAGGATCGAGTGCGTGCCTCGAGTACACTGGAAGACCGATACATCATCGACATGCGGACAGGGAATGAGGAGGAGGAGGAAGAGGAAGAGGAGGAAGAGATCTCTAGTCAAGCTGAAGGGGCTGCCGTGAGAGCGCCTTGACGTGGCTGCGTAGATGTAAGTACAGTGCTGTACATGGGTATATGGAACGGAGAATGGGAGGTGGTAGGTTTGCGCGCCGTCCATCCGGCATTCCCTTGGACGTCGCGCGGTAGAGATGCGCTGCGCGTACATGGACGAGGTGGTTGGTTGGTTGACGGCGAGGGGGGAGCTGCCGGCAAACGTATAGGGCGAGAGAAGGCCGAGAGGGGTGATTCCGAATTGAATGGGAAATTGATGGGCTTCGGCCTGTCGTCCGTGTATACGCGTATATCCTGTACGGAAGCGGAATCCGTTGTTCCCGTCGAGTGTATGTATACAGCGAGGAGCAGCGATTCTCACTCTCCCTCACACACACACACTCTCTCTCGATCTCACTTGCGCCGACGCTTTACCTATGTATGCAGGACATTTACGTACAATCGAGTCCCGGCGCATGTAGGATAGGTAGCAGCAGCAGCGGGCTATAGGATATCTACAGTGACACCGTAGCCGGTGTGGTACACGTATAGTATTCCGTTTCGACACCCGTGTGATCTCTTTCTCTCTCTCTCTCTCTCTCTCTCTCTCACAGTCTCTGCATTTGCTACAGTTTGCTAGAGCGAGAAGAAAAGCGCGAGAGAACCGAGCTTTGGCACTCCGCGTATACCCTGACCGCGTGAATATGTATAGGCACATAGATCCGAATGCGCTATAGCACCGATACCAATACCAACGTCGGCGAGGCCGCTTTGATTGTACGTCGTCGATGTATTTGCATGCCGAGAGTGTCAAGCTATCGGGGATGGAGTCGGAACCGACAACCTTCCGTCTGCCTCAAGAGCTAAAGTTAGCCGAGGAGAAGATGCGACGCGTGCCGAACGTGCCACAGTGAAACAGAGAGGAACCCTGGACTATCGCATACCGTGTTTACACGGTAACGAAGACGCTTTTCGGTATCCTGGAATTTCTCGCTTGTTAGTACAATCGAGAAATAATCTTAGATTTATATAAAGATACTTTTCTCATATTGTACAGGTGAGGAGAAACTAGGATCGAGTTCGCGAGGGTTCCAAAGAAATAGCTGCAGTTATTTTCGACAACTATAGTCACGGATGGTCAACATTTTTATATAGAGCTCAAAGTAATGTCCAATCTTGCTACATTATTGTATATTGCTGAATAGATGCAAAAAACAAACATTTTTTATACTTAATAACATTTTTTTAATAGTAAAGAATACTAAAAAAAATGTCGAATATTAGTTGTGATTAAAAACTCACTGTGTCTTCCGAAATCGAATAAGCACGCTGTTGACTTAACTTGTGACAAGCACATGGAGTAAGTCAGCAGTCGATCATAGTTAACGTATAGTTAAGTACGTGCGAGAGCGAAGAGCGTGACTGGTACCCTCGGCTGGAAGCAACAACGGTACAACCGCGTCTCGCGACGCTCGGATTCCGCGTATCCTAGCATACGTGCTACTCGACATCCACTCGGAGAAATGTCATATGATTAAACGTACACCCTCTCTCGGGTCCCTCGAGATTGCTCGGCATCTTGAGTTTCCGCATGAAACTGTGGTACGAAATGCCCTTGTATCGAAAATCGAGAAATCCTAGAGGAGCGAATCAGGTACGCGCATAAGCGTCAATCAATATGTAGCAGATGCATTACGATGCTCGTTGAAGTTCAACCAGCGTGTAAAATTCGGTAAAGCCGTTGATCCACTGATTCATAAATGAGCAGCTTTGTTCGAGTAGGTCGGAATTTCTGATAGACTAATCAATGAGGATTATACCATATTTAGTGGCTGTACAGAGGGATTCTGATTTAATCGCGTTACGCTACAAATTTATATTTTTTTATTATTGCCGTGAACTTGATTAATTAAATTGTGAATACTCAAGTTGTTCAATCGTCAAAAAAATCATTCATTTTCAGGTCGATTGAAGTGTTTCATATGTCCGATTGGTTGTTTATTTTTTAATTGACAGATCTCGCTCACCATTTTTTGTCATCGGATTGTCGCGCGCCGTCCAAATTGTCTTAAAATTTTTAGTTATCCGTTCTTTCAACATTTATCAATATATTTTATAATATATACATGAAAAAATAAGATAAAATATGTTGAAGTGATAAATATAACGTATATTTATTACGAAGCAACTTCGTTCTTATTGCATTTATATAAAGTAGCATGTTGACTGAATGACCTCGAGTGTCCTACGAACTTTAATTCCATTAACCGAGGATGGAAAGAGTAGAGTGAGCGAGCGAGAGTGGAAAGGATTCGAGGGGTGGTGCACGGTTCGGCGAGGAAGAGAGTCATTCAACTGAAAACTTGTCTAGTGACTCTCCGCAAAAGTAGAACGAGGCGGGAGCTTTTACATTTCTATTTTTCCATTAGCCATCGACGCGCCATGAGAGAACTAACTCTTTGCCCTCCCTCGTCGCGTCTTCGGAAAAGTCGGCACGTTGAAAAGTACAACGCGTTGACTCTCGCTGTCTCGCTTTCTCGTTGCCGGGCTCTTCGGCGCTCTGCTCTCTCAAGCGAGGCTCCTTCCCTGCTTTCACCTCTCAAGGACCACTGTGCACTGCTACAACCTCTACACTTTGACACTTTCCGTGACCGTGACTCGCTCGCGAGAATAAGACGAAGAAAAAAAAACAGAAGGAGGTGTGGGGTGCAGGCTGAGAGGGAAAGAAAGAGAGAGAGAAAAAAAAAAGTAGAAAAATACGTAGAAGCCATCAGACGAGCCTCCGCTGAAGAGAGGCTAGCGCGCGCGGCAATAAAAAATCAACTACCCTCTGCAAACTCGGAATCGCTCGTTATAAAGTTCCCTTCGTTTTCTCGACGAAGTAGAAGAAGATTCTAGCAGTGTAACGGAAAGCTCGTACACGCCCGCTGGACGGACCAGAGACCCGTACGGTAATAAGAGCCTTTCAGCAAATTCGAAGTTAAACAGTAAATAAGCGGTCCGGTTCAGTCGCGCTACCGCTGTACATCTCCTCCCTCGTTCATCTACTTTTCCCTTTTTATCTGTAGCTCTGTGGTACAACTATCCAGAGTCGAGAGACCAAGTTGCGGAAGAAGGGAGATTGAAACCTGTTCCCTTCCATTTCTTACTTCTCCGGTTTGCCTTGCTCGCTAGATGTGTTGCCGCAGCGTTGAGAAGAGTCAAATACCGTCCGATGAAATGACCGACGGAAAGAAAAACGAAACAAGTAAAAACAATTAATTAGTTGGACCAAAAAATAAGAGGATCTTCCGAAGTCTCGAGCATTATTTTCATGATATAAGAAAGTGATACCACCAAGGATGGTAAAATTGTTCCGCATATTCTCCGGTCATATCTCCGTATGGATACAAATTTAGTGATTTTTGGACATAATACATTTATAGCAATCTTGGAATAGCTTCGGACAATATCTGCTTTCTTGTTTATTATTAAATAATGAAATGATCTGAATGCAAGTAAAACTGTTGCGTGTATTCTCGAGTCGATGACTGTATGGGCAAAACTTTGATGCTTAGACACATATATCACTTACAGAGGTCTGAGAATAGCTCAACACTTAGGCTTCCTCGTGTTTATGATAATAAAATGAATAAAGAAATGCTGCGATGGAAAGAGAGATTCATGAGATTATGATAATCGTATGAGCAGCCAAATGATACCAAAGTGATACGGCACTTTTTGTCTTCTTCGTAAAATATAAAATAGTGAGCGCCTGATAAGGAGACGACAAAATTCGGTACTCGGTCAACGGGAGCGTAATTCGATGAGGTTTCAGCACGCCACGTCATAGCTTTTTAATTAAACGTACGAGGGTAATAGCCGAGTATGCGGCGAGTAGCGTGGGTTCACGAGCGAGCGAGAGTTAAAGAGAACGTGGATGGATTACGCGTCGATTTACTTTTGTCGGAGACAGCGTAGAGTATATAGTGCTATAAGGAAAAAAAAGTCTCTCGGGTAGACCAGTGAAAAGATGACTCACGGTGTACATTGGAAAAGGACGCACCGGAGTTGAACCGTGCGCTTCGCTCAATTTGATCATTTGAGCTACGAAACTCTGTAGCGGTGCATGGCTGTGCTCTCGTTATTCCGTTGCTGTTCTTCTTTCCCAAGTATCCATCCCTACGCCGTCGGTGAGCCGCTCGCGAACAAGAAAACGCCTTCCCCTGTCCTTCCGTCTCTTATCCAGCCAGCAGCTAACTCTTGCCAGATTGTAGCTCTACGGGATACAGTCCGGACTCCTAAGAGTTTTCGGAGTTTAGCGATGCGGTGAGGAGAAGCCGGAGCGACAGGGATGCGGCGGCGCGGGGAGTTCACGAGAAGCAGAAAAGGAGGAGACCGAACAGAGGAAATGGGAGGAAGATCCATGAGGCGGAGAGCGAAGTGGCGGAGCAGCGGAACACGTTGAGCTCCTGGAAATTCTCGGTTATGCAGATTTCCCTGGCTAACGAGCTTTCGTATGTAGGTATAACGCATAAAACCGGAACATACAGGGTTTGCGATGCGCCGTATCAAAAAAGATGGGTTTTATAGGAATCACGGTTAGCCAACGAGTCGAAGGAAACATCTGCCCATTTTGTTCTCTCCCTGCGAAAAGACTCAAACACGAAGCAGGAGGAGTCACGGTGGTAGCCCCCGAGAAGTTTGTGCGGCCGTCGCAGCGGAAAGAGCGACGCGGCAACGGCTGCTACTACTTCCGGACCTCCCCAGATTCATTCAGATTTCCAAAAAGTGCCAAACTTTTGACTATGACACGACTGTGCGGCTGCTACAGTGCCCATGTGTGCTAAACACAACATGGGAATCCTCGCATTTGCGATCGTGTCTCTCGGCGTGGTTTCCTACAGTGAACTATCGCCCTCTTCGTAGTATCCGGATCGAGAAGGGAAAAATCATGGGGGAAGGGCCAACCGGTGTAGTTTTCCCGACTTCTCCGATAACGAGCGCTCTGTCGGGAGAAGGCAGCCCAGTCCCAGCATCGAAACAGATTTGATTTACGGAACTCCGTGAGTTTGGGACATTTGCCCTCCCAGCACGCGGCTACTAACTTGGTGACCCATTTTGCCCGGAAGACGTACATCTGTGATTCCACGAGAGAAGGCTTCCCTGCAAAATATCCTACAGTTGCCGAAGGTGGAGCGGTTCATCGAGAGGAAAAGTATAATAGATTGTGATTGAAAAAGGGTGAATCCAGTGCTAACGTAGAACTTCTTTTTTGCGTCACTACCCAGTAGATAGTAGACGATAGATAAAACGCGGAAGAGTCTCACGGTCCAAGACCGTTGGCCTATCGCCGTGTTATCTTCGTCTTTTCCCGGACATAGAGCTCTCGTTCACGGTCGTCTCAGTGAACCAAGTTCATAAATGAATTAGCTGGCAAACGGGTTAGCGCTGGCGAGAGTATGCTTGATGCAGCCTATGAGTAGATAACATCCTCAGACACCACGGCAAAGGGTATATATATATAGAGAGAGAGAGAGAGAGAGAGAGACCCGCAGCAGATGACGTTCGACTGACTCTCCGGGTACACACACGCGGCTATATACATTTATTCTGTAGCCCGACCCCGGAAAGACCAAACGGCATACGAATGCACCTGCTAAATGTCTTCGACACACAGAAACACACACACACGCACAGAGATGCAAATGCCTGCAACAACGTAGAAGAGCAGGTAACGGAGAGATACCGCAAAAATTTGCTACAATAATAAAATCTTTCTTTTTTTCTTGAGACGGTATCATTGAATAAAGCAATGACGAAATTGAAACTATAGAGACGGTACTTGACGTACATTGTTCGGATTAATCGACGAGAGCCAAATCCTCGAATATAATCTTAAAAAGTCACTTTTAAAAATAAAATTATGACAAATCTGTACGTTTTTTTTTTAGATCGTCTGCACTTTTCATTATTTATTGCTATAAGGTTATATGAGGTTATAAGGGCTATGAGGTTATAGATGAAATTTGAGAGAATTATTAAACTCTGAAATGTACGGAAGAATATTTTGTTACGCCACTGTGCAATTTCACCCCAGTTCACCTTAAGTTAAAGTACATACATACGGAATATGCTACACGTATATGTAGATTCTCGTCATATATACATAGGCATTGAGCAACCGCGTGAGAATAATTTTCCATTCACGCGGGTAAGCCAGCAGAGTTTCTTCTTGATCCATTAAAAATGCAGGTCTATTCACGTCGGTGAGAGGATCTCGGAGTATGTTGCGAAGTCGTGGCTTTCCAAATGGAAGCCGACTCAGCGGAGAAAGAGAGAAGAACGAGGAAGGTGGGAACCAAAAGAGTGCTGCTTGGAAAAAAATAAACAGACCCACGGCGTTCTCTCGGCATTGTACTCTAGAAAACTCGCAAGCTCGCGACTTCTCACTCCGAATCCCTTTTCATTCGACCTACTACTCTCGCGCTACCTCCACGAGATGGAACCACGGTGACGCGGAGCGAAATGAAGCAGCGATTGAGAGAGATTTATGAACGGTTGTTTGAGGTGTAAGTCGAAGCTGCAACGTCGAGGCACACTCCATCGAATCCAGGGCGCGACGTTCGTGACGCGTTGCCGTCCGCATTGAAAAATGTCGATAAGCTCAAACGCGATCGATGCGATTCTCAATGAAAAACGAAAACAGAACGTTTTACTCGAAGTACATGTTACACATTGATACACGGATACGTGGGAGTGGAAACGAATCTATTATTGGTGGACGAATGAATCATCGCGATACGTGACAGGTTCGGATTGCGTTACAAATATTCTACGACCAGATAGATGTTCAAAATATTTTGGTACACACTGTACGTCCGATTTTTCCAGTACTCTGTTTCATCCACTATTGTGTTTCAACGCTATGTAAAACCCGCATCGTGCTCATCCATATATTTTTTGGATCACCGAAACGATATGCAATTTTATCGTTCATGTTAATTGTTTGTTATTGTATATCATGCGTTTTTTTTTATATGCAATTCACTCTCCGATATAAAGTCACGATATTTGCATAGCGGAATATGCAACTCTGATAACTCATGTTTAATAGAACGTGAAAAATATTTTCGTAAAATCTTACAAGTTGAATGTGCAAGGCAAATTTGTTAAATTCTTTAAATAACGAAAAAATATATGGTCCTAAAAATTATGTTATTTTAACAAATGAATTATCGTCAAAGTCTTAAAGCAACGAATTTCTATTGGATCCAAGAGAATTTTCCAAATATTATTGTCCTATCCAGCGTGGAGAGTAAAAAAATTTATTTATTTATCCTTCCCTCATCACTTGAGATAAAGAAACGTGACAAACAATATTAACACGATTTTTATGATGAAAATAATATTTCAGTATTGGGGATCGCTCGAGTTCATTAGAGTACGTTTAAATGACAGTTTTCGGTTAATGCGAATTACGCAGGATGTCGGTGCTTGCGTCTCCCAAAGGGAGTTGTTGACACATTGACAGAGTCATGCAGCGTTTCCTGGTGGCAATTAACGGAGTGCCGGTTCGTCGTCGGTACGTTCTCTAATTAGCCACGAGTTAGTCAAACTATCGGAGCTCCGTCGAGAGATCGCGCTGCTTCCAGAACGGAAAATCCGTCAGGGCAAAGGGGGGAAATCAATACCCTATCGTATCTCGTCGGTATGTATGCGTAGAGACGAAGGGGTTCGATGCGTGCGAAATGCGCGACGTTGGAGTATCGCAGCTTCTGCCTCGATCTCTATGTCCTTCGTAACTCGCTTGGCTTAGCCTAAAATACGATTATAATTCCCTTTTGTCCCCTAAATTGTGCGGGCCCCGTCCATGTATGTATCTTCGTAGTCCGTAGGTGCCCTACCGTGGTCGCTCAATAATGCATGTGATGGAGCAGCGGTTATACCGTCGGCCCGCTATCCGGCTGGCTTTATCTGCCACCGCATTCGCTTTGCTACATCTTCTCTCTCTCTCTCTCTCTCTCTGGCACTCCGAATTTCTATTCCAGTGCACTGGCCGCGCTACATATCGCCGTAAGCGCATGCACTGGCCGCGCGCTGCTGTACGTAGTTTCACAGGCAAGGGACACACGACTCAACGGCGAGAACGAAGAGCGAACCACGAGCTACCCCGTGACAATCCACACCGGTTCTCCGGTATTTTGACCCGTGAGCAATTCTACCTACCGTCACTCACCGTGTACGATGGCCTCCAGCGATACAACGTGGAACAGACGAACGTCCCACGTTCATCACTTCTATGGCGTGTACGCCGCATCGTTTCGCATGTACGATCCTAGCTGTACTCCCTCTACGTACATCTATGTAGGTTTATGAAATAAAAATTAAACCATGTTGGTGAAATAAATGGATTTTTTTCGTCTCGGACGAATTATAAATATTTTTACAGTTGTAGTTAAATAAAAAATAAGCCAAAAAGGCCTGAGGGTAACGCGGTTGAATGCCTCTGCTCGGTCGGCACCCGGACGATTATACTACTCGGCCGAAGGGAGGAAAATGGTACGAAGGTACGAGCGCCTAGCCGTATAACGACTTGCCCTGGTCCGCCACCGTCGCTGTTAGCGTTCTGTACATACCACAGAAAAACGGTGCACCAGAGTCATACCACTGGAGTTTGCAGCAGAAGCAGGAGCAGCGTAATCGGCATGCAGGTCGTTCAGTGCCGAGCGCTCTACTACCTCGTAGTGTCGTTGTTCGTAGGTCAGACATTCTCAACGAGGTGAACCAGCGGTCCTCCGACGTCGATACGGACCTTCTCTACTGGCTGAAGCCAAACGCGCTACACTGAGCTTCATTCGCTCCCAGTTCGCGTAGCAGCATGATAGTTCGCGGGTCAGACATCACCGGGCGAACGCTCGTGAACGATCTTTATTACTCTCGGCAGCTTCTACAGTGCAGATCACGCGTAGCGC